>VZRF01002397.1:50249-98669 GCA_013396875.1 Vireo altiloquus
TTGGGGGGGGGGGAATGAAATCTATATTATTCTAACCACAGGTGCAAAATTCTGTCATTTTTACTGTTATTTGTTTCAAGGTGAAGGAAAAGCTGCTTGAGGAGGTAATTTGTGGTTTTGTGAGGCTGCCTGAGAGCCATTAATAGAGATATAACTGGTTTTTTGTTATAGGTGAAATTTTAAATTCTAGAGAACATGCAAAAATTAATTCGCAGTTTGCAAGGTAATAATAAAGGTTTGCGGATAATAATAAATAATAATAAATGGGGAGGGGGAGAAACTTGCCTGAGCTCTTTACTTGTGTATGCATGGCACTGGAAGAGTGTAATTAATGCGTAGATTGCCTGAAATCAGCTGCTGAGGGTGGTGTGAACCACACCCCCTTTGTAACTCACATGTTGGTGAAATGGTTTTAGACTGTTTTGTTACAGATGTCTTACCTTGCTGAGCTCTCACACTGACATCACTGGGACTACTCATTCTTTGTGTGAATCACAGCTGAAACACCAACCACTTGAGTTCACCAAGTGACAAATAGATGGAAGGATATTTTTTGAGTGTTTAGCTTGTTGAAAACAAGCAGTGTGATGTGTCTCTTGATTCTCCTTGTCTGTTGGAAGTGTGTTAGAGTTTGTATTTGTCCCACTTCTCTTTTCTCTGCCAGTTTCCAGAGATGAGATTTTAAGCTTTGAATTATTTTGTTGTTGTTGTTTTCCTTAAGAGATTTTAAGTTGGATTTTATGACTTTCACCTTTTTCCTAGTGTTTTGAATTATTCTGAAGTTAGCTTTTATTAAAAAGAAACCCCCTTCCCTTCTTATCTTTTTTTTATTTCCCCAGGTTTACCTTGGTCCTTCTCTACATGTATGTTTTGCGCATTTTCTGTGTCATTGCTTCATATTAGTTTATATCAAATCTTGAGTTTCTTTCTTTCACTTATTCTTGCCTTTTTAAAATATTGTTCACCAGAATATTTTTGATTGACAGCTGACCTGCAGTTTCAGAAAACATCAGAAACGTAATTTTTGAGAAAAAACCCTTGTGTGTTTTATTTAGGAAAAAAGCTCATGTCTGTGGGCAGGAGTGAAGGAACAGAAGCGTTTCAATAGTCTCTTTTCTCTGTTTTTCAAAATGAAGAATTCTGCAGGATAGAACCTGCTTTTCTTCATGGTAATTTCTTTTCTCACATGGACTGACCTGGGATGGTTGGTTCTTGTGTTCATTAAATGAGATTCACTTCCATGTCAGGATCCCTCCTGAATATAAGAATATTCTTTTTTTTTTTATTATTTTCAGTGCAACGAAACCTCCTTCTTTTTTGAAGCACGTAACAAGGTCACATGCAAACATCTCTGGAAATGCTGTGTAGAGCATCATACATTTTTCAGGTGAGTGAGGCAAAAGTTAAGTTGTGTTTTCCATAAGGCCACCACACTGAATAGGAGGAGCCTTGTTATACCTGCAGAGAGGTGGAACAAAGGCTTGCTGCCTAGAAACACGTTTTTGCTCTTGGTTATAGAATGCTTTTAAAAGCCAACACCTTTTCTTACAGTGATGTGAAAAAATGTTTTTAAAATAGGGTAGTTTGCTGGTTTCTTTTGTCTTAACATTCTTTTCTAAACAGTACTTCAGGTTGCATATAGTAGGTTTTAACAGAAATATTCACAAAAGTAAGTATATGGCAGGATTTTAGTTGCCATATACATTTTGATGTATTTAACCATCAGTTTTTCTGTAGGAGCATTGGCTTGAGCAAGGCCTTTGGAATTCAGACATTACTATTTTCTACAGTGCACAGATTTTTTTCTTTAATAGAAATTCATTGAGTTTCCATAACATTTTTCTTACTTACTGGTGTGTGTAAAATCTTCCCTGTACTGCACATCTCAAAGCACTTGGTTTTACTGTTGCAAAAAACACCAAGAGAAATGAGCTAAGGTGTCTGCTTGGGAAATGGTGGATAGAATTCTCGGGGCTGCCTTTAGCAGTGCTGTAAATGAGTGACCTGAGAATCCCTCCTGCAGTCTCGCTACTGTGCCTTCTCCCAAAACTAAGTGAAAACCTGCTTGTACCAGCTTCAGTTTACACTGAATTAGAGAGGCATGTACTCAAAATAGGAGGAGACAAACAGGTGCCTTTGGGACACTCTCAACCCCATAGGAATCCATCCAGAGGTAGAGATGAAGAGGAAGTAGCAGAAAAAAAAATCCTTTTTTGAGCCCAGATTTGTATTCTTTTTTCTTGACTTGGGAAGGGGACTATAATTCAGACTTACCTATGCTACTTTGTTGTTTTATTTTTCAAACTGCACAGGGTGCCAGAGAATGAATCAAACTCTCTGTCAAGAAAAGTCAGCAAGTTTGGATCCATAGGCTATAAACATCGGTACAGGTGAATTTTTTTGATTGTTTGAACTTCAGTTCATTCCTTCTTCATTTCTTCTATTCTCCTCTTTCCTTCCAATGAAAGAAAACCTCACCCAGAATATGACCCAGTGTAGTTCTGAAAGGATGGGATGAAAAAGGATGACAAAGGATGGATCAGGGCTGTTTTAAAAGACTCTCCTTTTGGGAGTCTTTCAGTTTTGGGACAAACGTAAGTTTTTTCTCCTTCTCCAGATCCCCACAACTGGTTGAGGCCTGCTATAGCCTGTAGTAAAAGTGGCAGCAGCTTTGGCAATTCTTTAAATCAGTATCTCCTTGTAAGCCCTGAAATTATGTTCATGTCCTAAAGGGGTTTTCCTGACAACTGGGGAGTGCCAAAATGAGTGAGTATATTTTCTCACTTGGATAGGTGACAACATTGGATGAATGCTCAAGGCTCTAAGCCTTGAAAGATGCTGTAAACTTGAAATTGAGGGTGGATAAGGAGCACTGTTCCAACAGTCATGGAAGAAACAAATGGATCATAATGAGTAAGGCTGATAATCATTAGCTAGGCAGATCTTTGTTGTTTTGCCTATTTCATAATCCAGATTATTTGAGTTATCACACTCACTGGCATGATCCAGATTCTCCTTGCTGTGGATAACAGGGAAATTATTGTCCTGCCTCTGTTATGAACGCTATATTCTGCTTAGTCATGCAGAAATGAGCATTGATGTAAGTATAAAATAATTTATTTGAGCTTAATAACTTACTTCAATTCTGCAGGGAGGAAAAACCTTACTGTAAATGAGAATCAGGACTTCTACTCAAATTGTTGCCATCTGGGGCTGTGCTAATGAGACTCCTTTAAAATAGTTTGTTTTGCAGTGTTTTAGGTTGTCATTCCACATGCCAGAGGAGTAGCCCCTGACTGACTGGAACTGAACAACATTAAATATGTGTGAACAATATTAAATAAATTCTCCTGGGAGGAAAACTTACAGAAAAAGTTCAGGAAGAGATAGCATTACTTCAGAAAGTTAGAATATTGTAGAATATTCTGGGTTAGAAAAGGTCATGCTATCTTAAGCTATTTCTACAAACCAGCATTTTGTTTTAGTGGCTTATCTCCACTTGAAAATGCCAAATATAGGAGTGGTTGGCACAATCTTTTGGTGTGATTTCCAGTGACTGATTCAAAACAGAATTCAGGGTAGTGCTACTCAAGAGGTAAACCAGAGGTGGGATGACAAGTTAATAGCTTTTTTTTTCAGTCTAAGGATCCTCTTTGATAACTTTTCAAAGTGTTTTCTCATGACTTTATTGTGTTTTGAAGTGGTAAAACATCTTTGCAAATGACCAGAGACCCTTCTGTGCAACTTCCGCGACCTGACCAGAGCATTGAAAGAAGTCGCAGCAAGACTTACCCCAAAAGAGCACAACAGACAGGTAGGTCCTTCTCTGCTGACCAAGGTGGAGGAGATGTCTTCTTTTTAGTTCATTTTGTCATCATAAGGTGACTCAGAACTGCTGCAGTGTCCTCAAGGATCTGTGTTTTACCTTAGGTCAGTATTTATATCTAAGCTTAACAGGATATAAAACCTCCAGCTTTCCAGATAAAATAAAAAAGTTGCTTTGGATTAAAGGGGATAAATCCACATGCCGTGAGTGTAGGTCTAAGGTAAACGTTGAAAGGGAAGTTTGAAAATAGGCTGTGAGAACATGTCTTTTTTTCTCAGGAGTTCTGTCTCTTGCAGATGAATTTTCTACCTGTGTGTCTTGTTTAGTATCCCATTGTTTGGGCTGTTTGACCCAAGGTACCACTTTTGTGCATCCTCTTCCCATTTCAAGGCCAATATCCCTTTGTTTTGATACTAAGTGGAACAGAAGTTAGTGCCATGCAGTTTTAACATGCTTCAGATATGTGAGCTGGAAATCTATTCTGCCTGCAGAAGCTGTCATGGCAAGCTGGAAGTTTATATGTGTGTTAGAGGAAGTAGGATTAAGCATGGATCACAGAAGTCATGTCCTGAATAGTAGATACTTCCCAAATTTGATAATAGAGATGTCAAGCTGCAGATCCACATATAATTATGTGGGTATTGCTTAGATTCATCTATGACAGAAGGCACAGAGTTCAGTCAAACTTGTGCATGGAGTTAAGCACGTGTGTGTGTGTGTGTGTTTGCTGTTTGAGAAAAAACTTGTCTGGGCTTTAAAATGTAAACAATATTTCTCTTTTATCATGGTTTAATATGCCACTATAAATTTGAGAGGCTGTTTTTAAAAAGAGAGTAGATACATACCTCTGGAAATCTCCAGTGTTTATCCTAAGCACTGTCTTTTGTCTCTTGACTCAGAAACAAAGCTGGTATGCTCTGCCTTTTAGCTGCAGTGACTCTTGAAATGTAACATAATTAAAAGTATAGCCTTGGAAAATAGAGACAGTTTACAGATTTTTTTTTTAATTTTTACTTTATTTTATTTAGTTTAAAAAGAGAAGAATTACTTTGCTTTCTGATTCTGATATGTTTCATTGTTTCTACAGTTTTAAGTGGGTGTCTGAGAGGACAAGAAGCTGTTCAGCCTTGAACCTAATGACTTATGCTTTTTGTTCCACTGGACTCTCCAGTTCTTAGGGCAGTAGTTCAAGCCAAACAGCATTTCCTACCTCATTAGTCCCTGGTTCTGTTTGTGGAAATTTGTGTGTTAGTGCAAATTTAGTTGTCAGCTAAAACACAGCTCTTAGTTGAAAATACTGTTTGCCTTAGCGCAGGCAGTGAAGGTCAGTCTGTGTTGCTGCAAGGCTGTGCGTACGTTGTGTTTGTTCATTTTGTTTTCAGTCTCTTTGGCTGGAAATGTGGGGGAAGACTGAAACCTTCCTGTAGCCTCTTCTGCTGATGTAATGTGATGCAGAATTCTCTGGGCAATGTGCGTTTGCTATTTTGGTGGGTTTAACTGCTTTGTCTCACTTTAAAATAAAATGGCTCTTTTTTCACCATTTTACTCCTGTGTAGCTGTGTAATCTCTATCATCCATCTGTTTTCTTTTTTAATTCAACGTAATTGATTGCCCATGTGTTCCAAGTGTGCAGCCATACTCCACTGGGGCAAATGTGTTAACTCAGATTACATTAATGTTAAATGAATTTATTTCATTTCTCACTCAAAATATGGGCTAAGGGAAGAGAGCTATGTCTTTCAAATGCCATCTTTCCTTAAGAATAAGCATATTTTCTCCTCTTTTTTTTTTTTTCATTTTGTCTTTGGCTATTCACAGCGATAAACTTTGAATACTCTTTCACCATTTAAACAGGCTTTCAGAAGCTGAATGAAGACTAATGCTCCTTCTCCCTGTGCCAGACAATGTGATAGTCCATTGCATAAAATAAATATACCTCTTTTCACCTAAAATTGTTCTTAGATATAACAAAGTCCATTTCCCACAATAAATCAAGACTATCTGTCATATTTTAATCATCACTTGCTTAGATATATTATGTAGATTTTATTTTTTAGAGTATTTTTTGTCTTGGAAATTAAGCTGGTAGACTAATAAGTTTTACATGTTAATTTAAAAGTTTCTGTGACTAAAATGTTTGAGAAAATTTAATGACATTCTTCTTAAAATAAATACTCCTTTTGCATGACATTATGCAGATGATCATCATTGATAGCTAGTCCTTTGTTCTTCATTTTCTGTTTGTAGTGTGATGTAATAAGGTTAACTATGACTTGTCCAGCATTTTAAAGAGGGTGATTTTAATTTGCATATTTTATATCTTAGGTATTTTCTGTCTAATACCACATTAGTTAGGATTCAGATGGACAGAGTCTTATAATTTAAATTTTTTGGGATGAAAGTCAGGTTTCCATTTACTTTCCCCAAATCCAACAATAGCTCACAAATAGCTCATATGAAATAACTTCCTTCCACCTTCTCTGAGTTCAGCATCTTTCCTGACCTACTTCTTTCCCTTTTTATCTTTTCTTAAGACTGCGAAGTGAAATGTGTTTAAGGCTTCATTTTTGCAGCCACTGCAATTAGCCATTCTGGTGTTGTTTTATCTTTTTTTTTTTTTNTGGGACCAGCCACAGTAGTGGTTTTGGGGACAGTTAGAACAAGTGCGTGACTGCAGCATATAAAATTGACATTGCCTCCATCAGATAAGTATCTGTGAAGTGCTAATCCTTTCCCTTGTTTCTTCTTTTTGTATACATGTTCTGGTGTTATGAACATAGTATGTGCTTTTTATTTTCTTTTTCTGTCACCTGAAGACTGAGGTTAGTTATCTCTAGAAGAGCTGAGCGATAATGTTTCTTTGTCTCACTGGTCCATTAAAGTACACTAAAGTCCTTAGGACTGCAGACACTTGATGATCTCTGAGTTAAGAGCTGGAACAGGTGCCCAGACAATGTCAGAAAATATTATTTCTGTTTTCAGTAAAAATATTTGTGGTATAACAGAGAGATTGAAGGACATGATACTGTGAACAGAAAGAAACTATTTTTTGTTGTGTATCAACTACCATTGATTGCTTCCCCTGATAGGATGTACAATGCAGACCTTTTGGCTTTAGCATGGCAGATTATTTTCCTAGAATACAGATGGCAGTGGTTTAAAGTGAAGTAACTTCCATTTTGTCACTTGTTCGATACATTTAATATCTTAGATGTTCTAGGCCTAGTGGAAAAATCGTATCAGGAAATTTTAATGGCTATGATTTCATATTCGATTTAGACTGTGTTTTTATATATATAGTGTGTGGGGTTTTTCTTTGCTGTATGCTTAGGCTGGTATTCAAGTTGGTGTTCATTTAGAGAAAGGTTTTTTTTGTTTTGTTCTATCAAACCTTGTGAGTGAGATAAGTATTGCTTGTTTCATTTGCTTATTCTTCCCATTTCAGCTGAGAGAGAATTACAGTTGCATTTTGCTCTGGATGCAAATAATAAACTCAGACATGGAACAGGATATTTCACTATTCTGTCTCATCCTCTTGGGGCCAGACTGGTAATGTTCAGCTTTCGCAACATAGGGTGAAAGTGTTCATTGTTCTTTTGGCTGGACATGAAAAACTCCTTGGGAACATCCTCTCAGGACAAACATTGATGTGACCAGACCTGTTGCTGTTGCTCTGAGTTTATTCAGCAGTGGAAAACGTGTTGCTTAGGATTTGTTGTTGTTTGGTAGCTGAGGACTTGGTTTGTCCCTGCCTTGCATGCTGGGCATTGTATAAACCAGTGTAAAGTAAGCACTGCCATTCTGATTTAGAAGCCAGGTGGAGAACTGGGTGTGGGTATTACAATTACAGTATCGTCTGTATTGTGATAATCCCTAAGTGATCTCATTTTGCCAGAGGTGCCTGTCACTACCCTGCTTTGCCAGCCTCAGCCGTAGTAGAACTGTTTGTCTGGCCCAGTCAAAGTCTTTTCCCAGAAAATGGTGAGATTGGGCTTGAAAGCTAGAATTTTGAGAAAATGCATCTTGAGGTGATTTTAGCTATTTCCTAACTCATTTACATTGAGCTTTGTACTTTAAAATTTACTTAAAATCCAATGTTTTGTAAAAGGATGGATGTGACTGCTTCCGCATTTCAGTCTTGGGGTGTGAGATGAACAAACTCTTGAGGCTACAGACTTAGAAACAAGAAAAACAACCATTATCACAGAGTAGGCTGTGCTGGTGTAGATATGTGGAAGTCCATTCGTTTTTGTAGGCCCTTAGTAACCCAGGGTGCAAAGCACGAGCTCTTACTGCATGTTTTCCATTCGATCACACTGTCTGCTGCTCTCATGACTCAGTTTAAATACAAACAGTTCTTCCAGATAATGTCAGTTAAGTGGCTTTACCTGATAACAAACAGGCATGACAAGCTAACTACCTTGCCAGGCTGATACGGTTTTGGACACTTGAGTTGTAAAAAATGTAATAGTTGGCTTGAATTGAGTGCACAAATCAGCGTCAAGATGGCTGTAAAAGGGAATTAAGTGTGTGCATTCATCTCATCGGAAAAGTTCAGGGCAGTGCAGTGAATGCTGAGAGTACCTGATCCAGCCAAATATAAACAACCAGGGAAACCTTCCACGAATAAGATGTTCAAGATTTCTGGCTGTCTTAAGGTATTTTAGAGAGACCTTTGCCTCGGCATGCAAGAAATAGTGGTATTGATGAGTTTTTGCAATGAGGTTAGTATTTGTACAGTTTTTTTTGAGTCTGCTCTTTTATATTAAGTAATTGTATCATACTGAGGTATAAGTTGGTAGAACAGTGCTGTAGTTGGTAAAAGAAACAGCAGGTGGAACATACCAGGAGAGAATAATTACGGTTTGTGTAAGTGTGGACAGAAAGCTCCTGAATAACCCACCATGGCCTGACATCCAGAGGTGCCTGCAGAATGGTAAGGATATTACCAAACACAGCAAAGGATCAGTTCTGGAGGTGTTGTATATACCTTGTCCCTTAGTTTTTTTCTGGCAGTTGTTTCACTGCTATGCTACGTTTTGGAGCACAACTTATTATTGCTCCGTTAAGTTACAAGCACTTTATGTGGCTTGATCAAAAGCTGCCTCACAGAGGAATATGTGAAGTATTGAGATTAATTCCTTTGTTTGAAAAAGTGATATATTTGCTGATTTCTGCAGAAGACTAGCAGATCTAACCCATAAGAGAACCAATTGGTGAGGAGACAAAATCCCGTAGAATATCTCAAGTATTTGTGTTGAGGTAACGTCCAGAGACCTTGCATGCCAAAGGGGTGGTATGGGAAGTTGTGGAAGAAATGCTTTCTCTGAGGCTGGGGGAAAACTTATCATGCAAAAACTTTTCACCTTTTAAATTAAGACACTACATTTTGTTTTAGCCAGTCAGAATGGTTTGGGGTTTGTACCACTACGTTAAAAACACTGTGATGCTGTTGCTTGTGTCCAGAGGACATAGTATTATAATCTTCAATTGATTTCATTACCTTCAATGAACATGCTCAGAATCCTGTCCAGAGGAGGCCTACATCAATAATGATATTTTTTCGTTGTTCTACTTGACATCTGTTTCTATAGACAGTAACAGTTTTGTGAGAAATGCCTGGAAGTGCCAGTTAGGTGGAAAGACAATGTATGAACTGAGGGAAAATTACAGATTAGTATTAACAGCATAGCATGGAACCAAACTGTATTCTCCTCACACCTTTATTCTCACTGTTGACTGAGCAGGGAATTTCCTTCTGTTGACAGTGGCAGAGTATCCCTTTAAGAACAACAGCTTCACACTTCTCTGTCGTATGTGGAACAGTAATGAATTCATGTTACACTTTATTGTGCCCTGGTACAACTAGAAAAAAGGATAAGATGCTAAACATAATCCTTACACACCCTTAACAGGAAGAGCATGCATCAGATATCTTGTGTGTCATTTTATCTCTCATGGTGCCCTGTGTTCAGGAGGTGATTATGCTGAATAGGTGTGCAAACATTTATGCTACAAGACTCATCTGTTTTTGGCTTTTTTTTATCTTCAGGTTCTAAGAACATGAGCCAGATTACAACAAATGGGGAAAATGAAGGAACTACCAAAATTATTGCACCTTCTCCAGTGAAAAGGTATGTAGACCTGCAGTTTCCTTACAGCTTTTATGAGGTTGTACAATGCACTGGATAGAAGAACAGGTTTAGTAATCATTACCCTTGAGTTCAGTATGATCTGATCGTCTCCTGACAAAGGTCAGAAAGTGTTGCCAAGTAATTACTTTTATAAAAGCCTGATCTTCCAGTCAATGCGGAACAGGGGTATCAGGCGACACATGGTTTCAAAACCCATAAATCAGTACAAGTTAATGGGAAGGCAGACAGTCTCACGTTTAAATAGGAAAAAACCCAGTAATGACCCAAAGGGCACTGGTCAGGATAGTCCTGTGAAGTTCTGTTAGCCTCTCCCCTGTGAGCTGTGGGCTGGCTGGCAGAGCTCTCAGGGCACGGGCCTTGTGTCTCTGAACAGGGCAAGCTTGGGGTGTGTGGGCAGGGAGGAGCTGGGCATGTGCTCTCTCCCAGCAGGTTTGTTAATCTTGCGGTGACTGCCCATTACACTGTTCAATTTGTAATAAAAATCAGGAGTATTTGTTCCTGTTCTGTAGGAGAAGTGAATTGCCAGGGCTCCTCTGGACTTGTGTGGTCTGCTGTGTCTAATTTATCAGTGCTGAATTGCACATCTCTGGTTATTACGCATATTTGAAAGGAAGAGGTAAGGCCGATATTCAGAAAGGGATTTATATCCCCACCCCTAATTTTAGGTGGAATTTTTGTGCCTGAATCAGAAAAAGGGTGATCTGACAAAAGAATGAATCAAAACCACAGCACTTAACTTTTGTTAGTTGCCTGGATATCTGTCCCTGCATGCTTGGCAATCCCGACAGCTGGGCTTTTTGTCTTAACTGGGTAACTCTTAACTGGACTTATCTGTGCATTGAAGTTGTGGGCTTCACCTACTAGGTATCTGGATTGACCTCTGAAAAAGGATCTAAAAGATTTACTGCAAATACTTGGTGGATAGTGTTCTCTGTTGCCTAATATTTAGAACAGTTGACCTCCAAAAAAAAGGCTGAGTTAAATTGCATTCTCATTTTGAGCGAAATTGAATGCACTATTGTAGTCTTTAGAAAATAATGCTAATTGTGTGTTAAAAGAAAGTTTATGACTTTGCCACGTGGTCATGCTGAAGCTAAACCTTTAAGTAGAAAACAATACAGAGGTAAAAAATATAAATGAAGGGAGGGCACAAATAGGATAGATTCAGGCTCTTTCCAGTGGAGCCCAGTGACAGGACCAGGTGGGCACTCACTAAAATACAGAGGGTTCCCTCTAAATGTCAGGAAACAATTTTTCCCTGTGCAGATGACTGAGCACTGGCACAGGTTGTGCAGAAATGTGGTGAAGTCTCCATCCTTGGAGATAAGTCCTCATCTGTGTGGGAAAAGTCCTGGGCAACTGAATCTGGATCACCCTGCTGGAGCAGGCATCTGGACCAGATGACATCCAGAGGACCCTGACAATGCCACAATTGTGCTGTTCTGTGATTTGTTGTGAGGGAAAAAGATACAAAGCAAAAGGTACCATTATTCCATAGTGCAGAGATCATCATCTTGGGAGGCATGGGAGTTCTTCATGACAGAATTTTTAGCAATGAACAGGTAAAAAGAAATGGATAGGCAGGTTTTAGAGGAAAACCAAAGTGGCTCTTGATATGACAGCTTCAAGGTTTCTGAACCATGACAGTTTCTTACCATGACAGTTTAAAAGCAGTTCACAGGCAGATTCTTACTAAGTCATCTTTTAGACAGAAAAGAATAGGTGTTGGAAGTTGTTTTTTTGTTTAGAATTTGATTTATTTTCCTCTGTGTCTCTGTCTGCACATGTAAAACATCTTTTGGGTCTGCCAGGCTTCGTGTATGTGAGAGGCAGAACACAAAATTTGTGTGGCATTTACAGTTTGGAAGTTTGCTCCATCCTGTGTAATTCTTGCATTAGTTGTCAGTGATGCTTGCAGAGCATCTTTCAGTAGTGTTCACACACATATTTAACATCTCATTCATAGTTGAGATCTATAGTTAATCACTTCCGCATAAGTGGTATAAATTCAAATAATAAAAGCCCCCCAAATGACAGTAATCTCACATGAAATTCAGATCCTAACCCTTTCAGATGCTTTGAATGATCTCAGTACCTTTTGCAATTGCATTCCCGGAGATACTGCTGGTATTTGAAGAGCTACCACGCTCTAGCTTTCTGTCTGTAAAGTGTGTGTCTGCTCCAAATGAATAATGACTTGGGAATTTAATGAAGTTGTTTCACCTCCCAGGTACTTTATCTTTTTAAGATTTGAAAACAGTATTCACACTTCTCTAAGTTCAGCCTAGATATTGTCCAGTAGTTCATGCTGTGCAGATCAATTCCTTTTTGCATTATGGAACAGTAATGTATTTTTCTGAGTTACTTGCTCAGTCTGTAGTAAGCACATATTTTTAAGCCTGGGAATAGATTGCATGCACCTATGAGTCAATAATTAATGGGTGCAGTATTAAGAAAATGATTTACCTGATAAGGTGTAATTTAATTTCTTTTCCTGCTGACTTACTGTAGCTTTGTATTTTGTTCACTCTGTGAGAATTAAATGATTAACTCAGTGACCTGTAGTAACCAAAGGCTGAGGTTAAAAGTGGATTAGTCAGTTAAGTAGCCACGATTCCTTCATAAAGCTGAGTCTGTCACCTCCTGCTCTGGGTAAAGAACTCCCAGCTTATATTCTCCTCTCTGTAAGCAACTGTAAAGCTTTTATATTTTCTGCTTGAGTGGTGCTTTATAACTATCTGATGTATTAATAATTGTACATGGTTGCTGTCAGTAATACTTCTTGACGACCTGAGTGGAAATCAGTGTGGCTCCCTCAGGAGCTCCCACTTCCTGCTTGTCCACACAGGAAGAGAGCTCTAGAGATGGTGCTGCAGGAAGAGCTGTGCTGAGCCATTGACAAAGACAGGGGTGTACTTCAGCTAAAAGCCACTTCCCAGCATTTGAAGTGGCAATTATCTGTGAGCTTTAATGGATCAGAAGCTGTAAAACCAAACACTGTGGGAATGATAGGAATAAAGGAAGAACTGGAGCATCCTACTTTTGTCCCCCTTATCCCCATAGGTTTGGGGAGAGACTGGTTACAAACCCTGATACATCTCAAGCCAGGTGACTGTCCTGGTACTTTGCCTTGCAGCAGTCAGTGAAGTCAGCTCTTTCACAAAACATGTCTTTCTGGCAAAAATAAAACCCAAGGCTGTACTGGGGAGGGTATGAGAAGGCTATGCTGCTCTGAAAAGTATGAGCCTGTGATCTGTCATATTTTGAATAGTTTTCATCACCCCTGCCTTTGTTGCTCCCATTTTAAAGTAGGTATTGTAACACCTGAAAAATGGTAGGGAAACATGATAAGGATAATCTGAGGTATGCGGTGACTCCAATTCTGGGAGAAATTAAGTAGTCTGTGGTTCTTTCACTTGGAAAAGAGATTAGACAGTTAAAAATGTGTAAAAAAAAATAAAGGGTGGAGTTTTTGATTAGGGAGCCATCGTTCATAGGTGTTTGTTTTTCTTTATTTCTTTCTATAATCACAGGAATAAAAGATGGAACTTTTGAACAAGGTAGAAGTTTTGAAATAAAATAAGTAATTTTTAATGTCATAGTCAGATACTGGAACATAGTCCTACCAGTCACTATTTATGGCAGAAATTAAAAAAAATGTTCAAGCGGTATTTAAGTAAATCCATGGAAGAAAGTTTCATTAAGACGTGTGTAAAATAAAAAGGACGTAAAGCCTCTGATTCAATAATCTCTTAACTGCATATTTTGGAAGACTATGAGATCATACTCTATGTTTGCCCTACTGTTAGACTTCTTGCCTAAGTATCTGTTCTTGTTCATCTGGCGACAGGATTGACTGTTTCTCTGCCTCAGTGCTGCCACAATTATGAGCTTGCAGAGATTATTTTTTTCCCTTTTTCCCTTTTCCCTTTTTTTTTTTTTCTTCTTTCTCCTTCTCCTTATGATTGCACTTTTTAGGAGAGATTTTTCAACACAGCATCTCTTCCCCCTCTTTCACATAGCAAACAAGTAAATGTATGCCAGGGTGGGTCTCTGTGATGAGTGTATGCCTTTAAAATTAAATTTTAAGTGGTCAGCATAAAAGAAAATATATGTGTATAAAGGGTATTTTAAAAATAAATAAATATGTCTGTATATATCTGTACTTTTATTTAGCTTTAAAAAGATGAAAAATGAAAACAGTCCAGAAACGCAAAGAAGTAAAACAAGCGCTCCGTGGGAGGAAAATGGCACACAGAGGTAAGGCAAGACTTGATGTCTTAGGTATTGTGCCATGGTAAATATCATGCCACAGCAGTATGTTGAAGCATATTATTATAATGCATGAATGCGTTATTTGATTCATAATAGATGCATATTGCATGTAAGCAGATAGGTTCTTTCATGAATAAATAAACACTCAAAAATTAGGAAAGTGTGTAGGAGGAGGTCAGCAGTGGCTTTCTACAGAGATCTGTTCATAGACGTGTGATATTTAGTATATTTGTTAAAGAACTTGAAAAGGGGTGGTAAAGTTTGGTGATGATACGAAATTGTGTATAGTGAGATAGTGAGAAATTTGTCTGTGAAGAGTGGCAGAAAGACCCCTAAAGTGTTGAGTCGAAAAATGAGGAGAGGTACCTGAGGACAAAAAAAAAAAACACCCTAGATTTCTGATTAACACGAAGTGCTGTGGAATTATGACAGATAACAAAAAAAACATGAGCTATGTAGCAGTCAGAAAAACAATTAGCAATTTTTAGTAAAGCAAGAGAACAGCATTATGTTATTATATAACTTGGTGGATCACATATATGCTCAATAAATTTTAGGAGCAGTTCTGATGTCCTTATCTCAGGAGAAGAAATAGGCTTTGAGACGGGCAGCAAAGGTAATCAAAGATGTGAAAGGCTCTGCAGTAAATCTATACAAGGAGCAAGGGCATAGACCAGACAGGACTCTTCCTTCAGTCTGTAAAAGAGGCAGTTTCAGGGGTTAACGTCTAGAAAATCACAAGTCATACTGAGAAAAGAGAAGGAGATCAGGACTGTATTTTTCCAGCAAAAAAGAACTGAGGATCTTCAGGTGAAGCTATTGAAGGTTGTTTAAAAGTGTTGAGAAAGGCAGTGAGTGGTGACTCACCATGAGTGGGAGATCTGTGGTCTTCCTGTGCAAGGGGTGCTGCAAGCTGGTGAATTCCTGAGGGAAGCTGTGCGAGTCATGGAAAAAAAATCCTGAAGGGCTTCTGAAGGCAGAGGTACAGCAGCTGGCTCAGCAAGCCCCCTGGACTGGGAATGGTATGGGACTCAGGGAGCACTGGGGAGCTGTCTTCAGAGTTTTGCTTCCTGTAGCTGGTTGTTTACAGCTGCTTTGGGAAACAGGCTACTGAACCAGACAACATGTAAAGTGTAATCCAGAATGGTCCTGCTTTCTTATGACAATTCAGATCTATAAATGATGTGTCATTTGGGGCACCCTGATGATTTACCTCTTGTGCTCCTTCTGTAAACATAATAGTTTTCAGAGTAAGGACAGAGCAGTGAGCAAATAGTCTCTTGCTAGGGCAGACCTTTCTTTGGTTATTTTTGAGAAGTGGTGTCATTTTGTCACTTTATGGCTCCAGTGTTTAAATTGCTCTCAGGAAATTTAATCTTTCAGGAGCCAGAGAATGGCAGGATTGAGTTTTTGCAAATCTATTAATTCTAAAGCACTATGCAGTTTTAGACATATAAGCAGGCTGGATGTTGCAGAGAGGCTTGCACAGCTCTTAATAATAATTCTCATTGAGATGAGCTGTGGGAACTTTTCACCTGTGCAGAGCAGTGCTGTAATCAGGTGTCTGCAGAAGTAGATGATGAAGAAGAATGGATTCAATTTGAAGGCCAGAGGCTTTTAGGGAAACAGAAAGAAAGCTGGAGCTTGGAACACCTCCACACCATTGGCAGAGGTTTGCATGGATGAACAGAAGAGAAATGGAGGTAGAATTTTTTCATGTTCCCAGGCATCAGCTCTGTGATGAAGACATATGTTATGACAGGAACATGGGAAGTTTTCAATACTTACATCCATGGAATACATGAGGAATGCCTAGCTCTGGGTTGGATATGCCACACTACAGCATAGAAATTTTATTATGGCAAAGGAATATGAATAAACTAAAATCTATTTTTGGTAAGCTTAGCGTGTTTAGCTTGGCCTTTAAGAGGCCTCTCTCCTACATATTCAAAGTTTAGTGTGAAAAATTTATTGCTAGAAAGCAGTACCATCTGCATTTACATAGCATACACATTAAAACCCACAAAAGCATGTATATCCAAATACTCACTTGTGCATGTGTGTGTGTGCATGAATCTTTTCAATTTTGTAAGCTGAATCTCAGTTAGCTGGCCTAACTGTCCTGGAAATTTTAAAGATGACTCTGCTCTTCTTTTTTAACCTTAGTGGACTGTATAATTCTGCCAGTGACCGCAATAAGTCACCAAAGTTTCCTTACTCTCGCCGAAGGAACCCATCCGGTGGCAGTGAGAATGAGTCTGGGCAGCCAGTTCGGAGGAGGTAAGAGCCTCAGGGCTAATTACTGTCAGCTTCTCAGTGTAGAAACTTGAGGTCCTGCATGCTCAGGACCTCATGCAAGTGTTCAGCTCCTGGAAGCACAGCTGGGTCCTAAGAAAGGGGGTATTTCCTAAGAAAGGGGCCAGCTGTTGGTCAAAAAAACCCCACCTGAGCAAGAATACCACAAGAATACCACAGCTGTTTTTGAAAAGGAAGCTTTGGTCAGGTTGTTTGCTTTCGTGCCTTTCTGAGAAAATGGTGTTAAAAATGTGAGAAGTTGAATTATTGACCAGTGCAAGATTCCTTTAGTTACTGGAGCTCTTTTTGCCTGGTGAATGAAAGCACTGATGGATTTGTTTGCTTGACAATGAGCTTCCAATGCAATGTTATAAGTACATTTCTTTGCTTTAACTGCCACAAGGATTAAACAAATGAGCCATAAAGCTGTCTTCAGCAGTCCCATTTGTGAACCACTTTGCATTAGAGAGGATACCAGCAAAAATACAACTATGTGACACTTTCAATTTGTGCAAGCTGAATTGAGTGACTTAGAGGAGTAAAATAGAATGGATGTTGGTCCTGTGCTTGTGTGTCCTTGAGCATGTCGAAAAAGCAAATTACAGGGACAGCTGTGAAACGATAGAGTATTGAGAGATTGTGTGCTAGGTGGGATGATTTGTCCTGCTTAGAGGCTGCTTTCGTTGTTGAGGCACCCTGCCTGGTGCTGTGATCTGTTATGAAGTATAAACAAACACAGATACCATGCCATATTAATTGCAATCTTCTAAAATTGCCTTAGGATCCAGCTCATGAGAGTTACATCTCTTTCTGACAGCTCTGAAATAATTACGTTTGGCCTTCAAAGCCAGAAGTTGCAAAGTGGTCTCTGAAAATGCAGCTATATTGATGAGGAAATCTAGTTTGATGAGGGGCTTTTATCCTTGTCAGGTTTCTGAACTGTTTCAGACCTTTTATCTGCCTTTAGCTGTCTGGGACAGGAGAGAAGAAACTCACCCATGGTGTGTGCTTAGTGACCTCAAATAAATCAGTGTAACTCACTCTCGGGCAATGGAGTTATGTTTATTTGCTCTGTTGGATGGAGCCCTCATAAGTGTTAACAGCAATGTGTTTTCCTTAATGGATTTTGTCATCTTTTATCCTCTGCCCAGCCTCAGGTAGCCCTCACTCATTCCCCCACCAGCAGCATCAGGGAGAGAATCAGAAGGATAAGAGGTAGAAAACTCTTGGGTTGAGAAACAGTTTAATAGGGAAAGCAAAAGCCACACACGCAAGCAAAGCAAAACAAGGAATGAATTCCCTGCTTCCCATGGCTGGGCAGGTGTTCAACCACCCCCAGCAGACCAGGACTTGGGAGGACAAACCCCATGAGTCCAGACATCCTCTCCTTCCTCCCCCCATTTTATACATTGAGCCTGATGTCACAAGGTCTGGAATATCCCTTTGGTCAGTTTAGGGTCACCTGTCCTGGCTGTATCCCCTCCCAGGAACACCCAGTCACCTCCCCAGTGTGGCCTTAGCTCAGTGCAGACCCTGCTCACCAATAACAAAAGCACGTCTATATTATCAATCCTGTGTTCAGCACAACCCCATACCTGCCACTGTGAAGAAAACTAACTCTACTGCAGACAAACCCAGCACAGGATTTCTGATGCATTGCTAGCTTAATTGTCAGAAGGACTTGTTTGGCTTTGTAAAAACAAAAGACTAGACATTTGCAATGCAAAGCTCTCTCATATCCAGAAAAGAAAATTGTCTCTGCACTGTGCAGCAGGAAATTGTTTTTAGCATCTGGGATTTGCTTTGGGCTGATCTAGTCAGTGCACAGTCATGCCAATAGCAAGTTTTCTCTTGGGCTACCACATGAACAAAATGTTTTCAAAAGTCTTACCTCATATGTAACACTGTAAAGACTGACAATAGTAGGTAGATTCTAACTTAATTATGCCTTCCTGAGTCTTGGTTTTATTCAGGCACTTTCCTTTTCCAGATGTTAATAACAACAGCTGTGCTGTTTAAACACCCTTTACTGGAGTTAAGAGGAAACCACCAGGCTCTGCTATTTTGCCAACATACTATGCTTAATTTTGCAAGTCAGGGATTTGCAATGAGAGCTTGAATGGAATCATACCTTCAAAACTTATTGTAAAGGTGTCCTGAAAAGTTTAAAACAAGCACATGCCCTATTTTCTCTACCTGGCATGCTATTAAAAAAAAAAAAATCATCAAAAAACGAAAACACTTTGTAAAGCTTTAGAGTTTTTTTATGGGTAGTTTTATGTATTTGTGTTAAGTGATTCTGATATTTCATTAAAACTTCCTTAATGTCACAGGAAAAATCAAAACAGTGGTGAAGATTCAGATTTAAAGCAAAGGAGAAGGTAAATATATGATCTATAGCAGCTATGAAATGATAGTGGAGATACTGGTCATATTTTGGTTCAGTGCATTTCCACCTTTCCTTCTTTCTCCCTCATCTTCTTAAACGTATAAAAGGTTTGTTATGTTTTGACCATTTAATTTTTTATTTCTTATCTTTTGCTAAAGTGCTCTGTGGTACAGCCTCATCGCAGGACAGAGTCTTGCAGCACATTGTTACTACCCTACCCCATGTTAGAAGCAGCTTGTGAAAGTTTCCTAAGGGCTAATTTGTGACTTGAAAGTCAGTTCCAGAGGTTTTAGCTTTTGGAGTTTGAATCTGCAGATCTGTTTTTACTTCTCCAGCCTCCCTACCCACTTTTAATTAATCTGTTTTGCAAGCAAGTGTGCCATCATCTGAGATGAATTGTCCTGCAAGAGGTAAGTGTAAAAGCATATGTAACTCCTGATTTGCTGTCTTGCATATATTTTTTTGATTTTTTCTTAAGCTTCTCCCCACCTCCCCCATCTCCCATTTCACACTTGACTAGTTGTCACATTTCAAGTAAAATGCAGGTGTGAATTTGGGGGTGCCCTTCCACTACTTCAGCTTTTGACAGACTTTTGCCACATTTGCATGTCATGACTGTTCAGTGCTTCTCCTCACTCCTGTGCTCCTGCTTGGACTGCTGGAATGAGGAGACAGTGTAGTGCATTTCAATGTCAGAGGCTCCTGGAGCTTGGGAAGGAGAGGAGGCACTCCCAGCATCTGAAGGACTGCTGCAGCATGGAAAAGGAGCTCTGGCAGGGATACAGACATCTCAGGGACAATCACAGGAAGCCAGAGAAAGTGCTCATGTACTTTGTACTTATTATAAGATAACAGATTACTTTTTTGGAAGGATGTTAGCATTACAAGCTGCCAGTGGTAGTCCTGTGATAGATGTCCAGCACATAAAACTGGGAAGATTTAGTTAGGCATCTCAGCTGGAGTGCCTCAGTGCTCAGAAGGGGCCTCTTCCCAAAGGTTGTGCACAGATTTGTTTCTGTACATTGCAAAAGACCTTCTCCACTTCCTCCCAATTTGGCTATTCTCCTCTTGTTTTAATCAGAAAAAGACTGGATGTGAGCTTTCTTCAGCCCTCCAAGCCCTCTTCTAGATAGTATTTGTTGTGTCTCTTGTAAAACTGACTATGACTTCTTTCCTGCTCCTTATGCCAGGCCATATAGATATTCTACCTGCAAAATACCAAATATATTGCATGATGAGGAAAACAGGGGAATAAAGGACAAAAGGTACCCTAATATTGTCAGAGATCAGGATGATCTGATTTAGGAAACTGTCTTTTTTTCCCCCATTTTTGGTGTTTTATTCAGTTCAGTAAAAGCTGATATTTAATATTCAGTGAAAGACAATATTCTGACAACAAGCATGAACAGCTGCCACTCAGCTGACAGCTCAGCAGCTCTTCTGTGTCCCCACAAGTTCTTTTCTGACAGGGAACACAAGGTAATTTGACATGCTGTATCTAAAAGGTGGATCAGATTTCCATTCCTGAAAAGTTAAGAGAAAGGCTTATCTTGAGTTTGGTCAAACTGGATGTTTTGTCTTGTACTTTGCCTGCCGTGCTGTGCTTTTTGGCTCTTTTGGTACCTTATGAGATAAATTACTTAAATCACAGTAAGAAAATTCTTATAATAGTGAAAAATGTAGAAGAAAAGAGTCATGCTAATGACCTGGAAGTATGAAAGAACAGTGTTGCTCAAATGACTTACTAATATTAATGTTAGTGGAATATTTATTAAACATCTGATAAGACTGGGGTGGGGAAAGGTATACTTTTGGCTGTGTAAGGTCTGCTGCAGTTCTAATGCATTTATTGCTCTTAACTCTTCCATGGTGCTTAACCGAATCTTTTTGACACAATCTTTTAATCTTCTTTCTTCCTTTGGGGTTATAATTCTCGATAGTAACACACATATTTTTTATCCTCACTTTGAGCTTCACCCAGAAAGGTATATTTTTAGCTGGCAGCCTGAATATCCTGGTTTTAAATTATGAACATGAAGTTTGGGGCTGGGGAGAGACTTCTTCTCTGGGAGAAATTTCACTTTGCCAAATTTATGCCCTTCAGACAAGCTGGGTTGAATTGATTTTCCTAGACTTTAGCTGTCCGGTTATTCTAAGACGTATTTATTTGTATGGGAACTATTTGAGCTAATGATTTCCTAATTTAGGAGGGGAGAACAGGCTCCATTGACTGAGGCATTTAAAAGCTCGGTAATTTGATGAAAGCAAGAATAATTTACTGGTATTATGGAGAATTTAATGAGGCTCTCAGGTGTGTCAGAAGGACATCTGTAACACTGTCCTGGTTATACAGTTGTAGTCCTCTAGAAAGCAGTGTGATGTGTCACTCACCAGATAAAACAGTTCCATGCTGCATCTGTTCTGTTTCCTAGGAACAATCTTTTCTCATCCTGTTTGAGCTCTTCCTCCTAAACCATTAGAACATGCAGTGAGCAGGTGCTAGTCAGCAACTTCCTACCTTGTAATGAAATGCTTCCCCTTACCTGTTACTTACACCTAAGGAACCGCTTTCCCTCCTTGGCTTGTTTGAAGATGTAGTTTAACAAATCCTCTTACCAATGTCAGCTATCAAAAAGAGCAAAAGAAAATCCAGGAGGCATAAGAAAATATGTATCTCTACCAGCATCATCAGGAGTTATCCTCTTACATAGTTATCCTCCTATGTCACGGCCAGAGACCTTGGAAGAAAAGTTCTGTTTTCCATTGCAGCAAAACCATCACTGATTCTAACTCCAGACAGCCTAAATCCTTGTAGACCAGCTCCTGTTAATATCAGTCAGCCTTCCTCATTAATCAGCTGGGCCGTCAGTATGGCAGAGAAACATGTCTGTCTTTGGGGGCATTCATGGAATCACAGAAGTGTTCAGGTTGGGAAGAACCTTTTTCAGATCATTAACCATTCCAAGACCATCCTCACACTAAAGAACAAATGGTCCAAATCAGGTTTTGATGAGAGTGCCAGTCTTTAGGACCTAGCTGTCACGAAAACTACAGGAAAAACAAAAACCCTCTAACACTATATTTGAAGTGATAGAGAATCAGGCATTACTTTATTTCTGGCCAGGATGTGCCATGGAAAATACTCCATACTCCATAATTGCTTAAGTTTTACTAGATTTTTTTCCTCAAACTGTACACAGTCCAAAACACATAGAAATCCATTGGTTTGCTGTTCATTGGTCCCAAGTTGTGTAGTTCTTAGTATTTGGTTTCCTATTGGATCCAGATTTCTTCACCTCTGATGTTAATTAGGTCCTCGATCCTTGATTTCCTTGTCAGTCTTCTCCGTACCAGGTGTCTCCAACCATGCCAGGGGGCAGTGTCTGGGGTTGATCGTTGTTGATGTTTCCTGGTGGTCATTATCTTTTTGGGTATCTTTAGGGCTACTCCCAGTCTGTTGAGATATTAAGCTCATCTCCGTTGAGTGGTGTAACATCCCCCTAAAAAAACCCTTTAAATTCCTTTCCCCAAGGCAAAGGCAAACCAAGTCGGTCTAGAGAAATAAAATAAATAAGTTTTAAAAGCTATATTATTTCCAACATAGCCAGTGATGCAGTGACAAGAGTTCTGGTTTCTAGGATCAAAACCCTGACAGTTGGTCTGTCTGCTCCAAAAGGCAGTCACAGATTTAAGGGTCTCAGTTAGCAGCAAAGAGTTTGCTCGTGGTAGTTCAGCCTTCTTTTTTCATAAAGAGCAGCAGAATCCCAGTGTTACTGGTATTTCTTCCATGATGCCTAACATTCCCTTCAGACAAACTGGGTTGAGCTGATTTTCCTAGATTTTAGCTGTCCTGTTACTCTTAAGACATTTTTGTTTGAATGGGAGATGAGATATTTGAGCTAGTGATTTCCTAATTTAGTAGAAAAAGGAGAACAGACTCGATAGACTGAGGACTTAGGAAATTACAGGATGGAAGTGGAGGTGAATAGAAAATACAGATCTGTGAGCATTTTGTTTTGCCTGCAAACCCAGAATTCTGTATCATTTCTGTTGGGCATACCACAATGTACAAGAAGAATAGAGCCAGAATACATGCAGATTAGAGATGATACCTCCAAGAAACACATTGATGTGGCATACACAAAAAGAATGCTGAATGATAAGATAAAACAATTTAAAAAAAAAAAAAGAAACAGTGAAATTATTAAAAAGAAAATAGCACTCACCTGGTACTACACTGTGGGTGCACTACTTTTGAAGCAGTTCTTCCCAATCAATTAATGAGCAAAAGTTAATATGACTTGCAGGTGTAAACAAGCCCTCCAGAATCTTTTAATTCTGATTTTCCAAGTGATGTCTTGGCAGTGTTGTTCTTTCCTCGTTTAGCACTGCAATAATATTGGTGTTAGTAGATGAATTAATCTTGAGATGTTCCTTTTCTCTTCTCCAGGTCACGGTCCCGCTGTAACACCAGCAGTGGCAGTGAATCTGAAAATTCCAACAGAGAGCATCGGAAGAAGAGAAACAGGTGACAGTCTATTAAATATTTTAGACAGGGAAGCATGAAGCACAGACAAATGGAGATGGACTTTTCTCAGGAAAACCTACTAAGAAGGGATCTAACATGTTTTATGTGTATAGAGTCCTCCTGAGGCAGTTTAAGACCCTTTTCTGAATAAGAAGAGTGATAATTGCCAGAATACATCATTATAGCTGTATGCAATGAATGCCTGCCCTCCTGTTTCTTGGGAAGAGCTCAGTAATGAACCACAAGATCAAATATGGGGCATACTTACAAAAGACTTGCAATATAAATGCAAATAAAGTGGATAATATCTTGATAATGATATTCTCAGCATATACATCAATACCTCACAAATTCAAGTGCAGATTTCTTCAAGCAGAAAATAAGCTTTCAAGAAGTAGAAACATTTTTAATGGCTGTGAATCTCAATGTTGTTTTTAAATGTATGCATTTAATTGTATAACTATTTTGTTTTCCAAAATGCCAGGTGTGGGCCCAAACCCGAAATGTGTACAGCATCAAGTTTTAATAGGACAGCAGTAGTTCATGTCAAGTGATGCTAACGAGTCTTGTGTTATATATTCTATTTTTCTTGTTGCTGGTATGAAAAAGATGGCTTAACTACCGATTCCCTATAAATTTCCTTTAAAGCTGTATCTTTTATGTTGCAGTGGAGATAACATCATCCATACATAATTCAATAATATTCAAATATATTCAAAAATATATTTCTGAAAATATATTTTTAAAAGCACATAGAATTTCCTCATATTGCATAGACACAGTGCAAGAGAAATGTAACTGGTCAAAAGAGGAACTGTTTTAAGGCAAATTTTCTAAGTTGCTGTCTGCATGAGCTGACATCATTTCTTCATATCTTACGTGCAGTACTTGGAGTGATAAATGATTTCCAGATCTCTGGAAGCTCTTAGAAATAATTGTATGCTAGATCATGCTGCAGGAGTATGCAGTGTAATTACATTTTAAGCATGATTTGCAGTAGTTAAAGCAATGTTAAAACATCACTGTGGGATTTACATGGGATGGTACAAAGCATATCTGAGACATAAGATTTCTCTGAAGCTTACCTAAATGAGAGCACAGGCTTGTAAGGTACTTGGCTAACAATAACCTAGTGTGCATGGAAGGTTTGTTTTCCAGCTGAAGTTTAAATGACATGCTGAGTGTAGTTTCAGTGATCAGCAGTAAATGGTATTTTGTATCCCTTTCTCTTAGAACACTCTTGCCAGGTTTTTTCCTCCTGTGAAACTCCTTGATCAGGGAGCTCCAGAAGCAAGTGAAAGAAATTAGAGACTGACCACAAGAATGTTTTTAAGAACTCCTGAAAATATAAAGACTGAATTGTGAGAAGGATTAAGTACTGCTTATCATTTTTTGAAGAATGAAAGGGCCTTTACCAGCCCGTCCTCGCTTCATGGAAAAAATTTTAAAATAAAAAGAAAAAAATCAATTTTTTGGGGTTGTTTCTAAGTTTTTCAAATTTTCGGAAATGTAAGATACCATGAAAATGTTAATGTTTCATCATTTCTTGTTTGTAGGTGATGACTTGGAATCAGACCAGATAAAAAGTCATTATCAGTGTTAGATTAAACAAGTACTAAATAAGCTGGAAGTCTAAGACCTGTTCCTTGTGAGCAGGTGCAGGAAAACAACCAGTCATATTTTGTGTTTTGTTAGCAGCCACAGCAGGAACAAAACAAGCTGAAAGGTCAGAGGCACTGACTAGCTTTCCTGTTATCAGAGCTCAGCCAGCCCTAGCAGGGTTAAATAGGACATTATAATGAGGCTTGCAATTGCTGTTGCTCAAGTTTATGCTGTTGCACAGACTAATATTATTTATTTTCCAGTACAATAATCAGGTCCCTGACACAAGCAGAAACATAATTGTTTTATTTTATTGGAATGAAATGAGGGAATACTCACATTAACCAAAGAAATCTGCTTCTGATCATAGTAGAGTAGAATATATTGTTCACAATGCACGAGATCAATGTGAACTATTTGCCAGAAGCAAACAAATTATCAGAGAAAACCAGATGTAGATGAGAAAAAAACCCAGGAATGTAAATGGTACATCCTTCTGAAGGTACAACACTAGAAAAATCTTAGGGAAAAATTTTTTACCTGATCTCAGCCTTTAAGGTTCCACTCCATCATTTGAATGTTTTCTCCTAAGCATATGTTCATATGAAAGTGAAGAAGAAGCTGCGATGAGCATATTTCAATCACAGAAGAAATGCATTTGCTTTTTTAATCCTGTGGTCAAAATTTATTGTGTAGACAAAAATATATTAAAGGAGCAGACAGTGTGTACTGAGCATAGTTTCCTTCCTGGCTACACTTAGAAGATCCATCTAATTATAATCAGAGAGTGACTGAATGGCTGAGGCTGTCAGGGACCTCTGGGTCTCTGCTGGTCCAACCACTGCTCCAGTAGGGCCACCATGAGTTGGTACTCCAGGATCATTCCCATACTGCTTTTCAGTATCTCCAAGGATGGAGATGGCACCACCTCTCCGGGCAACCTGTGCAAGTGCTTGGTGAAAAGAATGAAAGGAAAACTGTAATGGGCCACAGTTTTTTTTCAAAAGTACCTTTAAGTAAAAATTTAGGATTTGAGTTAAACTTCTTTCAGGTGTTTTTTTTTTTTTTTTTTTTTTTTTTTTGTCATTTCTGTCACTAAAAAGCTAAAAAAATTTACCCCAAGATTATTAGAATTTGAACATTGTATTCAAATATTATATTTCATGTAGAGATTGCAGTACCTTGGTCATCTTTTACTTTGTTAAATGTGAGCATAGCACCTTTCTTTGCAGCTGTGAATTGGATGTTTGTTTCTTCATGACTCCATCTAGTAGAGTTCTGCTGTGGTGCAGACACTGTTTGAGTGTGCTGACATTGCTTGTTTTAATAGCTGCAATGCTACTTTATATATTTAGATTTTTGGTATTTTTGTGCAAGTGACTGCCTTGTGTGGGAGGCAGTTGGTGGTGTCTGTACCATATGGGTTGATTGTTGTTTGCACAAATTGGATTATTTGGGATGAAAATCACAACTCATTACTTGTTGATGTGTGAGTTCTTCTACTAAATCCTTAGATAGAAGTTTATGTTAATACCTGTCAGCAGATTACAGATTTAAAAAGATTTGCCTAGAAATCAAAACCTGAGGTTGCAGTCTTCTCCAGATGCTTCCTACCATTTGGTAGAGTTGTGGCTGTTTACAATAGTTGGGGATCCAGCTCAAAATTCATTATGCATGTGAGAGAAGATCAGATCAAAGGAAAAGCAGAAGCCTGTGTAGCTGGTTTAGCTTGATACAATTCAAAACTCAAAGAGAAAAGTTCATCCAAGTGAGGAGCAACAACAACATGCTTTGCATTGCCTACATCTCCAGGGTAATCCCTTTATCTCTGATGGCTTGTTTCTTTTACCTGTCAGCCTTCCCCTCTGGTTTCTCCAGTATGCCAGTCATACCATCCGATCAGACTATCCACACTCAGGAGATATTTTCCAGGGATGTTCTGAAATCCCTGCTGAATTTTAAATTCACTGCCGTGACCAAGCATATCCATTTGCTCCACCACCTTAGCACTTCATCCCAGCAATCATATGTGCAACCCCAAAACTGTGAGAAGCATCTGTGGAAATTTGGTCAAACTGCCTGGCTGTCTGGATGGTTGTGGCATTGTGGAATTACTGCAGCCTGCTAATAAATGGGCTGAGTTGATAGGATTTTGACATTTGGCCCAATCTATGCATTCCAATAATGAATTAATGGATTTTAAAGAAACCAAATTAAAAAAAGAAGAAATAAAAGCATAGCATGTCATTTAGATACACACAAGCCATGACAGGGAGCAAAGTCTCAGGGGATGATGCAGGAGTGCCATGGACATCTGCATGCTTCCTGTGCTTTGTTGCAGGTTAGGATGAAGGGACCACTTCTTCTGAGTGGGGCCTCAAGAAGGGGATTTTTCCCTGGATCCTAGGAAGGTGCATGCTGCAGTAAAGTACTTGTGAAAGTTGTAGCAGCAGAACCTTGTATCTTGATGTGGGTCTCCCATTTGCTGCAGATGAGGTAGACTGACATATGTAAACAGGGAAAAAAGTCCAGATGTTTGGCTTGGGCTGGGAAGAAGAATTCAACTTGTGGACATGGATTGTTACATTTTTGGCTCATTCTGTTTCTAAATAAAAAATTGGCAAGTTTTCTTTAATATAGTTCTTACTTTAAGGTAGATTAGGAGCATTAGTTAAAATTTGGCAAGATGAAAGGTTTAAGTACAGCATTGCAGGAGCTGGATTTTTGTGGGGGAAAAAAATACCCCATTGCTTCTCAGAGCATCCTACATCAGAGCTCTCAGACTAAACTCCTGGTACTTTGTTTGCAGATTACGGCAGGAGAATGATATGATTGACTCGGCTCCTCAGTGGGAAGCTGTGCTGCGGCGGCAGAAGGGGAAAACCCAGGCAGATCCAAACTACCGGCGATCCAGGCACAGATCTCGATCGTATGTAACCCGCGCACACTTGGATGTGTAAATTAAGGCTGTTGAATCATGTTAAGAAGCAGGAGGAGTACATACAGTGTGGTTGTGGCCCTCAGCTGCTGAGGAGCAGAGATTTCCACACTGCATGCTCCCACATTCGCGGATCTGTCTCTGTGGTCAAACTGCCTTTGTTTAGTGATTTGAATTTCAGGGCACAAATAATGCAGAGAGCAGACAAAGCTGCTAGGGAACTCTGTCCGTCATCTGTGAAGAAATCCTGGATTGTTCTGTGGCTCGCTGAACATTAATTCTGTAATGAATAGAGTGATTCCTCTTTTCTGGGCAGCAAGTATATGGAAGCATTCAGATTTTATGTGATAGCTGCAAACATTTTTATGAAATACATGCATATTATAGTATATAGTATCTGCAGTGGTGTTTCAGATGAGAGCAGCTGCTCATGCTTCCATGTCAAATTATCCCTGAGAAGCAGCAGTGATATATTGCATCTTGATGTTAGGATTTCCATGATGGAGCTGTACTGCCAGGCACTGCTGTTCCTGCTGACAGCCTGTTCCAACATGGTGAAGTTACCAGCTCTTGAAATTAATTTTCTCAAGCTCATGAAAATGTTGGTTTCCTTTAAACTTACGTTTTTCTTCTAATGGCATGTTTTTGGGCCACAGACACACTGTTTGGTATCACTGAAACCATAGTCAGCATTGAAGTTTCTAGCATTAAAATCCACTTCAATTCTCTTCTCGTTTGCCCATTGTCCCGTTCCACTATAGGAGCCGGGAAGGATTCTTTTAATAGATTTTCTGACGAAAAATTAAGCACAAAACATGGCAATATTATATCTGGAAACTGTTTACTGAAATGAAAGGGGAATAGGAAAAGGGGCAGAGGGGGAAAGAAACAGAAGGCAGGGACAGCATCACCATGGAGAATTTTGAGTACTCTGTCAGCGTCTCAGCAGATGGAGTGTTCGTGCTGCGTAGCTCCCGTGGCGGATTGGGCGCGATTTTCAGATAGCAGCAGGCTGCGTGTCCCTTCTGGCGGTGGAGAACAGGCTGCTGTAGGTACAGGCGTGCTCCTGGAGCCATCGCAGGGTCAGGACGGTGGCAGGCAGCGGCAGAGATTTTCACAGTGATGAAGAAGTTCACGGGAGCGATGAAGCAAAGCAAAGCAGGCAACATGGGAAGGTAGGACCACAACGAAGCTGAGAAGGGAAGGGGCCAAACTGACCCTCCAAGCCACCCAAGCAAAAAGACCCCATGGTGTTGCAGGTAGCTGCTTTTCATGTGCCCCCAAACTCCTCCTCCTAACTCGGTCTCGTGGGCCTCTTTTTGGCGGGCATTTTCACGGGCATCCAGGCACCTGCCCCTGTCAGCAAGCGTGTGTATGTGTGAGTGGGGACAGAGGAGGAAAGCTGCGTGAAAGTATAGGAATTTTCTTTACCCCATTGGAAAAAATGTTGAGGCATATATATATTGGTCCCTCTCACCCGTGTTGCTAGAACTCATTGCTGTCTCCAGTTTCATAGTGCAGAGTTTTAATTCTTTATGAGGAATAGAATTTGCCTGTAAAGGTCCAAATATTGGAATTTCTACTTTAACAGGCTTTGTACAAACTTTTTCACTTTCAGCTGCACAAAAGTCGTGTTATTAGGTGTAATTGTACAATGATATATTACTAAAAACCAGGTATATTAAAGCTCACTTGCATGGAATCCAGAAAATACAGTTTATTAAATTTGATTTGTTTTATTATATACAGAAAGTGCAGTAAACTAGGAAATGTACTCAGTTAATAATGGTTAGATTAAATTTGTAGCCCACTTTTCTTTTTTACTCACAGGTCAGGTAAATCTCATTGTTTGGACAGCACGGGTTCCCTCTTGTGGTTAACTTAACTTGTCAAATGGCTTTGATTTTCCAGCACAGTGGCATTCTGAGTTATATTTCATTTAAACTACTATTAGTGAAAAATCATAAGTGTGAAGCACCTTACTTAACAAGCAAAGGTTGTAGAAGAAGCAAAGAAAGGAGGAAATCCTGAAGATTTTGGAAGGCTTCTCATTTCCTTTTGCTATTCTTTCAATTGTTTATCTATTTCCCCTTTTTATCACACTCTCCAGTTAAAAAAACTCCACAACAACAAACAAACCCACAAAGAAACAAACCCAGACCTCCAAAGTATGGTAGAGATCCTTCACATATGTAAGTAGGAACTAAAAAAATAAAATGGAACTTCTTTCAAAAAACTTCTTTTTGAAAAAAAATTAGTGAAAGACATTTAAGTGTTAACCAGTAGTGCATTACAAGAGAATTTGTTTAATTTAGTTTGGCTCAGCTGTTTGTTTACTTGACTGGATACAGGTCAGAGGAAAAGGAAACATAATGGTTATTTTGGTTCTAAGTGTTGTCCTCTGGCCATTTAGAAATTGGAAATTTAGAAATTTTAGTTTAATTCTTTCACAGTAAGTCAATTATTGCACTCATTGTAACTAGAGCTTCCCTTTAGATATGTGAAGTAGTGGCTGAAATGTTTTTTACTGTGCCTGGCACAGTGCATTTAATTTGTTTGATAATGAGTAATATGAATCATTTTTGGTGGCAAGGTGGTGTCTCCTTGGTCTTGAGAATAAAAGTATTTGACAGGAATTTGACCTTTCTTTCTCATCAAGGAATCAGCAAATACAGAGAGCTCCCAATTCTAGTTCCACAGGGTTTATTTTCAAGAATTCATGTAAAACATCTGTGTAGCCAAAGGGTTTTTTCTAATTAAGAAGAATGGCCATAAAATTCCATGGCTATTTAAATTTACCATTTGTGACTCAAACTGAAATATTAATAAGGGTGCAGATGCAGGCACAAAAAATAATGTAGAACTTATTAATGTGTAGAGCTGTTCCAGCTTGTGCAAATGAAATAAAAAATAAACAAAACCCCCCATGAGATTCATCACTTACTGGGAATTCCCATCAGGTTTCTTGTGCATTAGAGAAACTGATTAGCATGCAAATTGTCCAGAAGGTATTGATTCAGATACTGAGATAGGACAATCTGAATCCTATATATCAAAACTGTGAGTTCTGAAACAATTCACAGTAGAAAGATGAAAACAAAGTGAAAGGGGGATTGTGATCTGGCTTTAAAGATTTAACAGAATAATTGCTTTGTTGTGGGCTCTTAAGGACCATACGAACATGAATTTCCTATGCAGTATATGCAATACCTACATTTCATCTTACATTTCACCTTTCTTTTTGTAAGCTTTCTGTCATTTTGCTTTCAAAGGAAGCAGAAACAAGCCTTTGGAAAGAAAATGCTTTAATTAAGTTACTTTATATGTATCATATTGCTTTATATTCTTTGGTGGGGAGCTAACCTGAATAAATGCTGTAAGGTTATCCCACTTGGTAACACTTCTTAAACAGATGGAAAATGACTCATTGCAGGATGTGAAGTTTAAAAGAAGTTTGCTCTGAGGAATCACTGTATTTAGCCTTCATTTTTTTTCTTTTTTCCATGGGATTCTATACTGCTTAACTGGTATAGTACAGCAAAGTCTTTAGTATTAGTGTAATTGCAGGGATGGAAAGAGGGAAAATGGCAGAGATTACAGAGCAAAATACCTGGAGCTGGTCACAGAAAGCAGGAGGCACACTTCCTAGAAAGTGGAGAAGTGAAGATATCTTCTTATTTAACCGCTCTTTCCATCCTGCCCCACAAATTAATATTTCTTAATGTCGATGAGGCTTCACACGATGCTTGGTGATACTTGAGACTTAAGGCCAGGTCCTGAACTGCTGTATTTCCATGAGTAAGTAAAAGCCATGAGCTGATCAAATGGGTCAGTGGTGTGCACAATACCCTGCTTTGTGTGGGTCCTGGGTTAGGGAGCGACCTTGGGGCTTTGCTTCCTCGGGCAAACTAGGGCTTGTAAGCATTACAAAGCCTCCCTGGAGAAGCTGGCATTTTCCAGAGAGCTTTCGCATCCCCCACTGCCTGATTATTCAGCCTCAGAAGATGATGAGTATCTTTTCAGCCCCAGGGTGAATGCAGAGTTTGCAGCTGCTATTTTGTGAGCAGGAAGCTTCATGGAAGCAGAAATCAGTTCAAAACTGAGGGGTAAAAAGGCTGTTAAATGCCATTGCATTTACTACATCAGGGAGTTAAAAGCAGCATGGACAGATGTAATAAAGAGACGTAAATGCAAGAAGGGGGAAGGAGAGATAGAAGTGAAAATTAGAGAAAACAAAATGTATTGTAATAAACACACAAAGCTTTAAAAGACTGAACACAGAGAACAAATGGACTGTAAACCACTCATGCTGTAACTGTTGCCATCATGAGAACCTGAGGAGGTGGAAGGGACAGCAGTTTGTCAGGGATGGGAATCATCCTGGCTGGAAAGCCTTGGAGCCTGAGGAGGTAATGGATTAGTCAGTTTTAGCTCTACTTGGAAAACTCAAACGCCAGGTTGTTTTTTACCCTTTGGTCTTTCTCTGGTGTTTATAAACTAGTATCTCCTAGCATTCTGCTCATGCCACAATATTCTGCCTTTACATCAACTCTATAGTGTTTACTTCAATATAGATATCTCTGAACATTATTCCTAGGCTGCAGTCTGGAAATAAGCCAAACATGGTAATGGTGAAATAGGAAAACAGTCAAACTGTTCATGGTAGAGAGCAGTTTGGAATTATTTCTGATACATCTCTGTCTCTGTGCAGGGGAGAGCCGATTTAGAGGTGCAAAAATGCAGATCTCTGCTGTCTTCCTTGATCTCCATCTAAATTTGGATTACATCCCTCCTAAAGCATCTTCGAATATGATAAACCTTTTTGTTTAAGGGAAAAAAGATCAGGCTGTATGACCTGATGATGTAAGACTTAATATTGAGAAACTGTGGGAGTTTTTATGTGTGCTGGATGTGTCTAAAAGTTACATCCCTCACATCTTAGATGGTGTGGAACAGTCTAGCTGTTGACACTGAGCTTATAAAATGACAATGAAAAGAGTTATCTGATCTCTCCATGCAAATGTAGTTCCTGCCACTGTCTCAAATCTTTAATCTATTACTCTGAATGGGTTTGGGTGAATTCTAGGTGCAGCTTTAACAATAGCGGTGGTTTCACGCTAACTTTGCAATAGAAAAGGAAAAGTGAGATGAACGGGGTTCCAGTTAGAAACACATAATTCTGTGATTCAGTAGAAAATGCAAGACATGCCCCTCAGGCTTGCTTTCTACATCTCTATGACTGCAACAGGGAAATTACCAATTTTTTGGTAAGTTCTTTGCATGTGAATTAAATACTTGCTAAAATATTTAGGTGCATATGTAGGCATAGTTGCTGGTTTGATTTGTTTGTTGGTGGCGTTTTTTTGTACTGGACACCAAAAATAAATAAATTGAGCAGAAACTCTTCTGGGAGATGACCAGAGAGAGGCTGCACTGTGATTGCAGTGGAGCCACAAGTCTTTACTGGTGTCCCCTGGGAATAGCCAGGGTTACTGAGGTGTCAGCTTGGTGTGGCCTGTCCCTCCTCCTGCCCAAAAAGGACTCTGTGGGCCACAGGACATTTCTGAGGGCCTTTTTAAGAAGTGCTATTCCAAAATGTGTTGTCCTTGGAGGGGTAAGTGTTGGCAGTGACTGCGCAGTGATTCGGCTTGGGGAATTCTGCTGTTGTTTATATTTTATGTATGCTCTTGCTGAGGGCTGATGGAACTGGAATTGTGATTGAGAGCCTGTTGTTCAAGAAATGACTTTTCAGTTGAAATAAAGTGATGAAGTTTATTGCATTTTCTAAGATACAAATCTTAAAATTGAAGTCACTGGTGGATTACATTAATCATGATTTCTGTGCAGGGTCTGTGCTGTTAAAAGTTATTTGAACAGCAGCATGTCAGAAAATGGTTTTCACAGCTCAGCTTTTGTTGTCTTTGTTAATATTTCTAGGAGAAGCCCAGATGTACAAGCCAAAGAAGAACTGTGGAAACATATTCAGTAAGTATGGTCCTTGTAGGGTCTGAGAGATGCTTGGTTTGCCTTTAATGTAGTTACTCAAATCCCCTCCACTGTGGCACTACACTGATTTAGTTACAGTAAATGATGTCTATGTTAATGACCTGCTGTGTGTAGAAGATACTGCAGGTCACTGAGTGCACTAAATAAAGACGACCACTGTGTAAATGAATTATTAAAGAACAATACATCATTTTAGAGATTTATTCCTCTGTGGCTTCCAAAATGTCAGTAACACTTTTAGGATGACACCCCATTACCCCTTAGGAAGATATTTAGCAATTCCAAAGCATATCCGTGAATGTTCATTATATTGTGAAGCAACAAGATCAGATTTGCAGGGAGGTGAGAGGAAGGTGGAACAGGATGCAACATGCAGTTGAAGCAATCAAGGTGAGGTTATGCTTATTTCAAGATAGGTTTCCTATTTTAATGTCAAGATAGCTTCAGGGCTGTACAGGACAACAGCTGAAAGTAAATGGGCTGTTTGGTAGTAAATCTTTTCAGCCCAATATAATCAAAATAAAAACATTTTTTCACGTCACAGTTACTGTCACATTTTTTACTTTTCTAATCCTTTATAGGAAGGAGCTTGTGGATCCATCTGGCCTATCTGAGGAGCAATTGAAAGAAATTCCATACACTAAAGTAGAGTGAGTTCAAGTCAGAATTTTTTTTTTGTGAATATAAAACCCCACCTTTCTTACTTTACTGTGGACTCTGTCTCACTGAAATAGGAATGGGTTTACACATAATCTCTTAGCTTATATCTATTCCAAATACTCACCTAGGATGGGTTGGGTGGGGATACTTAATAATCTTTAAATCTAATATTTTTCCTTTTCAAAGTATTAAAAAAAAAATCATCTTCATCTCTCCTGATCTCTGCCACACACTCATGAACCTGTTTGTATGTTCTGTATGTCTCCCTATGCTAGCCATGAATCTTTTCTTTATTATAAAGTGAATGCAAACAAGAAAATCAATTTTTTCCTAAACCTTTCCTTTTTTAAAAATATTCTGATCATCCAAGGCACTCTTTGACCTGTGCAATCCCTTCCTTGGCTTGTCATGGGCAACTGCCAGGGCATAGCTATTTCCTTGAGAACCAAGGAAGTATCTATTTCACTGAGATAATTGCCCATTTGGGATTTCACGTGTCAGTGCAAGCAGCTGAATGTGGCACAAATGGGATCCTGGGTTGTATTATAATGTGCTTCCACAACACCACTAGGCAGAAAAGGCTGATGGTAAGGATGTATAAATTAATGCATTCTTTATTAAAGTTTCATTCTCAAATATGGGCATGCCAGTTTGTGACCTCTGCTCTCCTAAAGCATTGAATTCCAAGTACAGACTTTTAAAAAGAAGCACCAGCACTTTACCAATGTAAAGGGTAAAGCCAGTGCAAGAAGCCATCTGTTACACTTTAGTAAGGAATGGGAGGACCTCTCAGTCTGCAGCTGAATTTATGTTTTGTGCCAAAGATCTGGTTTACCAGCCCCCTGTTGTGAATTCTATGTCTCTCTTAGGACTCAAGGCGACCCCATCCGCATCCGGCACTCGCACTCTCCTCGCAGCTACCGGCAGTACCGGCGGTCCCAGTGCTCCGATGGGGAGAGATCTGTCCTGTCTGAAGTGAAGTATGTGAACCTGATTATTAGCACTGGACTAGTCTAGTGCAGCCCAAAAGTTGTTTAGAGATCATGGTAGTAAGAAGCCGCATAAATGTGGCTTGTTGGTGGCACAAGGTTCAGGCAGCCCCCTAAATAGTATGTCTTCAGAGCTAAATGTGAACGAAACAATTTCTGAACCATTTATGGACTGTTCTCAGCCACAGTGTCTTTCTTAATCCTTTTGGAAGGAGGAAAAACTGAAAAGGCTGAAATAAACCTGTAGTGGTAGGTCATAAAGTTGCCTAGGGGGTGAGAATTCATGAGTTGCTTTCCAGATACCTTAATCCTTGACAGTTAAGATGTTATCTGTGTTAGGTCTCTAATTTGTTTCATGGGAACTCTAGTACAACCCCCTTCATCAATGGGTGGATCAGTCTTTCCTAGAAGACTGAAGAGTACTTACCAATGGAAAAGCAACAGCCCCATTCTCAGTTGCAGCAAGGCCTTAAAAACATGAAAAGCAGTCCCCACTTGGAAGGGTAGTTTTAGCTGGACAGCACCCTGAAGTAGGTGTGGCACACCATGGATTCCAGGTGAGACTTGTCTTTGCCATGAGGGCGGTGAGGCAGACACAGGTTGCCCAGAGAAGCTGTGGCTGCCCCATCCCTGGAAGAGTTCAAGGCCAGGTTGGATGGAGCTCTGAGCAACCTGGTTTAGAGGAAGGTGTCCCTCCCCATGGCAGGGGGTAGAACAGGATGATCTTTAAGGTCCCTTAAAAACCGAACCATTCTGTGACTCAATGATGTTGCTTCAGTTTGGGCTGCTTCTGAAGACCAGGAGAAGACAGGGATGGGATGGGCTGAGCTATGCCCTGAAGGTGCCCACAGAAGATCAGCATGACAGCTTTCAGCTGTCTAAAGTCAGGTGATAAAAGCCTTTCAGATCTATAGAGCTGTCTGTGTCAGTTTCATTGTTCTTCCTCTGCACAGTTACAGTTTACTTCATTAAAGCAATATCCATTTTGTGATATGATAATTCCAGTGCCAAAACTGATCTGATCCCTCCACTGCCTGTTACACGATCTTCAGATGGGAAAGGTCCCAGCACCCAGCTGACTCAACAGGTTAGTGATTGTATATCCTTTGCAATTTTTGTTTTTATTGGAGGAAGAAGTGGGACTCTAGTGCTTTATTTAAGATGGTCTTTGTTTTTCAGTGAAAAATAAAGGTGAGATTTTTTTCAGCAGCAGTGTGAATTGAACTTTTGTGTTTTACTCACACTTAATTTGTATTCCAAAATATATGTAGTTCTGTAGCATATGCCCCTGTGAACACCTGCTTCTGCTGCTGGAGAACTCTTTCAGTCTGACGCATCTTAGGATGCATCTGTGCTCCTCACAGAAGGAACACTGACTTTCACAACTTCCTAAAATATGCAAGTGTACTTGCTGTAATCACATAATTTATTCACCTCTTTTAGAGGTTGTCTCAAGAATTTTGTTGCTAGGGCTTGAAACAGTGCTTCTTTTCTTTTAATTTTTCTTTTTTCCTCCATAAATACTGAATATTTTTTAGGCTATTGACATCTAAAAAGGACAGAACTTGTCCTTTCTTAATCTCACTTAATCACTATCTTTCATCATAAATTACACTACCATATGTCTCAGTTTTGATAGTTTTTTTGAGCTCAAAATGTGAGAAGCATATTCTATTCAAAAGCAATTAAGATCTTTTCTACAAGCACACAAAAGGAGAACCAAAACATGGAAGGGAGAATTCCAGATACCTCACCATACCATTAATGTTAAATGTTCAGTGTCTACAAACACCTCTCTTTTCCCTCAACTCCAGGCTCCCTCACAAAAGTGGCCATTAATTCCTTGTGAGTGTTTGTTTGCAGTGTTTTGGTAAATATAAAATAATTAAATGATGGCATTTCCTGAATGGGCAGTAGCACAAAGGGGCAGCAGCTGGCAGGAGGCAAGAAGGGAAAAAAAAAGTTCTGTTAGATCAAATAAATGTAGAGACTTAAATATTCCTGCTATGTGTATATATATGTATATATAAATTGCTATACCCATAGCCTAAGGCTTTCATAGCAACAGTTAGCAAGATACAATGTTTAAATTCTGCTGTACCTTTTCAACATGTTTAATTTGTTCTTTTCAGAGGCAGAATGGATCTAAAGACAGCCTAATAGAAGAACCATGTCTGCTATCCACCAATAATGTTGATGGAAAACCCTCCACTAAGATTGTAAAAACTGTACAGGTGTCACGCTTCAAAGTGGAGACTTGACTGATGAATTGAAGATGGTGAATGGATTTTGGTCTTTGGAAAGTGAGAATTTGTTTATGTGTGCAGGAGAAGGAACTGAAGTCGACGTGGTGGTCATTCCTTCAGGACACCTGCAAGTGCAGCCTGCTTGCGGGGAAGACCAAGCAATGGTTTTGTCACTAGCACCAGTCTAGTGGTGTGACTGATTGAGGACAAGCTGCCTGACAGACGACCAAAACCGAAAGTCTTTACAAAACTGAAAGATCAGCAGTTACATTTCCAAAACATGAACAATAACAACAACCACAAATAGCTGCAACAAAACAGACTTCATGGTCTGCTCTGTAACTGACTAGCCTTGTTCCAAGAAGTGACTGTTAACTGACATGATCAGGACCAGATGCTTAAAGATAAGTAAAACTGTCATATTTTTGGTCAATTGTGCAATACAGTGTGATATGGGGAAATTATCTTCACAGTTTATATGGGGATCAACTTATGTCCTGAGACATAAGATAGCTCTTACAAGGTTTATTTTAGCCTAGCACAGTAACGATGCTTTTGTTGTTGATGCAAATTCTGACTCAGCCCATTTTAGCTCAAAAACTAGACTCTGTAACATGCTGTAGCAGTGAGTTCAGAGGTGATACAGATTTACTTTGCTTTGGGCAGGTTTAAGCGTTCTAAATTTTGAATGTCCTTTTGTGTAGAGGGATTATTTAAATGAACATTCCATACCACAGAAACACATTTACCAACTTATAGTAAAGCACACTGGAAACTGGGGAATATAAACTGACCCACTGCATTAAGACTGCTTAGCAAGGCACTTCAGTGCTGGTTAAATGAAACTTGTGGAGTAGTATTTAAGACAGCTAGCAAAGAGCTTTTTTTTTTTTTCCTTAAACTAGAGTAGCAAAATCTGCCTTAATCTCTTTTCATATAAAATAATCTGACACTTTTCTTTGAGCCATTTCTACTACGTTAAAATGACAAAGGCAGTACTTCAGGTTTGACAACTATAATTTTTTTTTCTATTGTCATGGTAGGAATACTAAGTTTTAATGATGCTACATACTGTGTGGGTTATCTTCTAATATATATCTGAAGTGATGCTTGGCTCTCTTCTTGTCCTATCACTTACAAATACCTGAAAGTCACTTCTCTGCCTCCCATCTGTCCACAGTCAGCACATGGATGAGCCTTCAGGTGTTGCTGACTTGCAAGGGAGCTTAGCAAAGTCTTTGTGTTGCGGAAGTAATTTTTGCTAAGGATAATCGCTGAACTAAATATTGAATTTGTCAAACAGCGTAGTAAACAGCTGTAGCAGCTCACGTGCCTTTCTACATCTGTCCTCTCTACACTCAACCCCCACAACCCAGAGAGATTTGCAGTGATCCTATGTCTTCCAGTCCAAGCAACACCAGGGAATTGCAGCCCTGTCAGAAAAGCAACACTGCTTGAGAACTGGAGTTAGCATGAGGTGCCTAAGTTACACTTGACAAGAGGCATGGGATTACTAATGCACATTTTAACTGACTAAACTGATAAGCAAAACGTTGAATGATGTGTTTTATCTTCCACTTCATTTTTTGATTCTTCATTGTTTCATGATCTGAGGTGGTCAGGTGAATGTTAGTAGCCAGGGTGGCAGCCATACAGTTTGTATATTCCTATCACAGTGTGGAGTGGTCTGTGGGTTGGGAAATGCTGCATCCAGGGAAGGCAGATTCACTTAATAAATGCTTTTCTTTGGTCATTTACTTGGGACAGCTCTACTTCGACAGTCTCAGTGAACAAATTCAAGGGAAGGAAAGAGTTAGAACCTCTTTGTAGTAAAAATTCAGTTTTCATGGAGGTTCTTCAGAATTTTTTGAAATTACTATGGATTTAATTCTAGGACATTGTTGGGCTTGGCTTCAAGTATTTGCTCAGTTTTCTAAGTTTGTTAAATGCTTTCATTGTCATTGCTCCAATTTAAAGTGATCCTTTAGGATCACTTTATGCCCTTGTGTAGTACTGTCACAAACAGTTTAAAAAAGCCCAAACAAAACAAAAAAAGGAAAAAAAAAGAAAGACAAAAATCCAAACCACAGCAAAAAGCCCTCGCCAACCCCTAGGAAAAAAAGTCACTATGACAAAATGGCTTGATTGAGAGCATCACAATCTTTTGGAAGTCAGCTGAAATATAACTGAAAGACAAACTACTCAAGAACTAGACAGAGTGTCTACAATGAAAGCTGCTCCTTGTTTCTTTGAGGAAGTGTTCCAACTTGGAGCATTACACACTTGCTTGTAGTTTGCTGCTTTCTAAATCATTAGCATTAGTCCAGTATCCTTACCCAGCTACAGGCAAGTAGCACATATCTACTACTGCAGAAGGATTTTGTTATTATTTGATCATTATCTGTACATAGTGTACTTATCTTGCCAATCTTTAAATATTGATCAAGAAGACTTATATTCAACCTCATGTTTTCCGGTAGGCTGTCATCTTCTGGTGAGTTTTTGTGTGTTATTGCTGGGTACCATCAGCCAAATATGTAGTATTTTACTTACTGCACTACATCAGAAAATAGGCTGTCTAGTCTAATAGTGAAAAGTTTCAGTTCTCAAGTCACTGGAGAGTTTCATAATCAAGCCAACGTTTTTGCATTTAAATGCGAAATTTACAGAGAGCGCCCTGGATTTGAGTTAGTGGTCTTCCCTCCACTGAGACTATGTAGGAAGCAGGTTTTTAGCAAGTTCGATGTTAGCCACTACAATACAGTTTTGTATCCACAGAAGACTAAAGATATAATGCATTTATTATACATTTTCCAAATGTTTTGCTGTGCCAAAACAAGGCAAAACTTGTGACAAGAATATCACTAACAGCTAATAGTACAGAAAAGCAAACTTCTTTCATATATGTGACCCTCCTTTGCCTTCAAGCTTCTTTTCCTCAATCATTTGAGGAAAAGCACCTTTTCTTATGATCTTTCTATTTTTGTGGGAAACACACAAGTGATCAATGACAGAAAGCACTTACTTGTGTCACAACTATGCTTTCTAGACCTAAGTCAGCCCTACATGTCTAAGTGACCAGACCCTTACAGCTCTGAACTACACCCTGCACTCTCCACTGTTGCTACCCTTCCACAGCTCTCCTGGGGCGTTCACTGCTTAGAGGCAGTTGCATTTTCAGATCTGGAGTCTGGATGTCAAGTCTAAAATACTTGTACATCCTGATGAGTCAGGCAAAAGACATGAGATGCATAGCTGTGTCAGGAAGAGTTTACCCTGGGGTTGAATGCCATACAGACAGGTGCTCACTTGGACAAAGGATTGGTATTTGAGGCATTCTCATCCTAATTCTCCCAAACTGGTCTCAGGCCAACAATTTGAACTTTGTGCCTCTGCCTTCACCTCTTCTGAGACTTCCGTAACTGCATCCGGCAAGTTATAGAATTCTCACTAATTAGCCACAATTACAACACAGTTGTACAACCTTTTGCAAACCATGTATTTTATACAATAAAGAGGGCTTGCTAAGCACAGCAAATAAGCCTTTTTGTATATCCTGTACTGGTTCCCTTGCTTAGTTGGCTGGTTTCTTTCATTAGGAACCAGCCTTTGACCTGCTGTTTTCTACACTGCACCTCTTACCAGAAACATTAACTCTAATCAAGCTCATGATATTGATGATGTTGGTTGAAGTCATTTAAGTTGCCAAATCCATTCCCTTTATACAGGTGAATACTGATGAGACAGCATGTTTTCTTTTGGGAAGATTTGTTTAATTCAAAACTCCCTAGAAAGGTTTTTGAAAACATACATGAACATACCAATGTGATACATTTGTTCTATGTACCTTTAAGTATTCATGAAGCAACTGCGTGTTTTATTTTAAATTGAGTTTGATAGATGGCTGTGTCAATACTTGTGTCCAGGTTATTTAAAAGTCAAGTAAAACTTGAATTTTTAGGGCATTCCATGGTTGTCTGTGTGTCTTATTTACATTACACAAAGGAGCAAAGCCTTCAGAAACAGATTCATTTGGCACCACCATCTGGTAAAAACAGGTGTAGTACCAATTAAAATCCACTTGAAAATACAGCTTCTCCAGATTAAGTACTTTATCTTGTAGCAGGAAGTTGTCAGTGTAGGCTTTGTATTTCCAGTGCACATCTATACCAGTTTCCTTTCTCACCTAAAAAACACCAGAGAGCAACAGCAGACTGCGTAAGCTGTCAAATCAAACATACAGATATAGAGCCAATGTGGCAGACATTCTCTCCTTAATGTGTCTGGTTTTATTCCTGTATTTGTTCTCCCAAGTAAGAGTTGTGGTGTGTTGACACTACGTGCCCACCAAGCTACACTATCATTCCCCTCCTTAACAGGATGGGGGAGGGAATTAGATGAAAAAAAATCCTTGTGGGTCAGGATTAAGGGAGCTTCATGAAGAAGACGCATAAGAAAAAAAGCCCAAACTCGAGAAGATTTACTTTTCTATTTCCCATGAGCACATGACGTCCACCCAGTTCCTGCAAAGCACAGCTTCAGTACACATAGTAGGTTGTTCCAGAATATGAATTCCTTATCCCTTCTCTTCAGTTTTATTGCTGAGCAGATTTAGTCTGATGTTTTTTTCAAGGGCGCAATTCAGTTAGCCAGTCATACAAAATAAAAGGCAGTCCTAGTGCTTAACACCATACTTCACATTTACCAGCATTATTCTGTAAGGAATCTGTGATCCTTGCACTCATGTATTGCTCCCTCTACCTCACTTTTCCCTTGTTCTACCCCATTATAACACCTGTATTACACATTGAAGCTTGGGGTTCTACTTTTTTTTTGGTTGAAAGGTAATTAACATTTTAGATACCAATCACCAAATGCTGGCACTAGCTGTTGCTCTTGAGATTTTTAAATAAGTTTTAAAAAGCTACTCCTGTTGGTCTTACACTTCAAGAACAAAGGCCCATGAGCGAAACTCCTGAACAGATGGTATCTTCAGGGAATGTAATCCCTAATAAAAACCTTAAACTTTCAAGTACATCCCATAATTACACGCTGGATCACTGAAAATTAATTACTCTTGTCTAAACCACCTCCTCTCTTGACAAACCATAAACAACCTCACATTTAGAGTTAGTATTAGTAACACGCTTACATTCAGTACTTAAAAATCAGACATTGCAAGAGACACAAGTAAAGTATTTGTTCTTCTGATAAGATTGATTTATGTTAAGTCTTCCTAAAAAAGCAAGCAGCAATTCCAATTATCTCAACAGTTTTTCACTCCATTAAGCTGAAGTTCCACATGATGTAGCTGGTCAAGGCGAGAATAAACTCAGATTGCCATTCTTCATGTTGGATAAACACCTTTCCTGCTATTTTTCAACCCAAGTTTGCTGACATTCTACTTTTAAAATTTCGACTTTTGCTCACCGCAATCCAAATCTTAGCCAACCCTATCTCCAGATACTACAGGAGACCATGGTTTAAGTCATCATATCCCAACCACTCAGCAGCTTCTAGGCTTTATTTCATCCAAAAGGGTGCACTGGTATCCCAGCAATAACAGAGGAAGTCAGAACTGTTAAACAGAAGCAATTGTTACTAAAGCTGGAGAAAGACAGAAATTCTGAGAACAGAAACAAACTTCTTTATTTTTTGTCTACATAAACATTACCAGACACTGCCACAATGCAGTTAAATGGACTTTGTCTTACTACGTGGAGGCTTAATAGTCCATCTTTTAAACAGGTTTTTTTTTTTCTTAGGGAGGAGTGTTTGCATAGACAGCCATAGGTCTCCGGCTGGTTCTAAAAATTCTTCCTAAGGAAAAAAATAAACACACAATATGAGACTGGATATATGTAGCACACAGCTCTTTTCAGTAACATCCCGTAAATCCCCAAGAGTAATACAAAGTTACAAAACTGAGCTTCCCCTCTTCCCTTGAGAAAAAACCAAAGGTAAAATTTGCAAATCTAATTTTTAAAGAGCCTGCGTGCAAGAGAGGCTCTTTGCTCACCTAAGTAAGAATTCAGATGGGAACCAGAAGCTGGTGGCACCAGTAACACTTTCTGGCTGGTGGGAATCGTTAGAAAGTTTTGCAGTACTAACTCATACATAGGATATGACTGTGCACTAGAAAACACTCTGAGACCAGTAAGCCAATAATACACAAGATTTAATAATTTTATGTTGGAAAACAAGTAGCAGCCCTGTTACTGGACACACTACTAATAACGGATTACACATACATTTTTCTTCCCAGTGTCCCAACAGATTAATATAAAGAGTGCCCACCTTACTCTTCAGCCCTGCAGAAGTCCCCAGTGTCTGTGGTGCTGAAGGTATGAGTGGATTTCACAGGTTCACTTCCTACCAGCAGCAGTGGTAAAGGATTCAGTGCATCTCTGTTGCCTAAGCAGATTTTCACATTTCATTGATGAAACTTTCTGATGCTAGTATTTTCAAGAGCATCATGGCCAATTTCAAGGAGTTTCATCACTTCACGGAAGATCAGTTGTATTTTTTCCTGAAAAAAGACCCAATTCAAACAAAACTACAGTGATGTAATACTGGATCATTCTTATATCAGATTTCCAGTACTGACCTAGAAGTTCCTGGCTGCAAAGACTTGGATTACTTGTCACAGCCTTGGGTATGTAGATTACACAAATCACAGTCTCAGCAACAAAGAAAGATTTGATAATGCATGCAATTTTTATTAATAACTTGTTTGTGCCAATGAATTTTGGGCTGACTTGCACTACTCAACTTTTCAATGTGTTGACTTTTCCAAGACTTTACAGTGAAGCAGTACCTGGCATATGATATTCCAAACTTTCATGTTTTGCCAGTCTTTTTTAACATTTTCAGTCCTGGTATCCTGGCCAGCCACATGCTGATTAAATGTGCCACTCACACCAAACTTTTTATTTCATAGCTTCCCCTGTTCTCTTGATAAGAATACAATCATCAGGCCAATCTCACTCTCACTGTTTCAGTTCTGATTTCTGCTCTGCAGTCTTTGTGCCAAACTTCCTTCCCAGCAGAAAGCCTGTTTCACTGTAAGAGCAGGCCACAGGACAGAGATGCACAAGGAATTATTTTAACTCACAAGCTGTGCAATCAGCACTTGGTGGATTCTTCCCACATGCCCTTCTCATGCTCAGAGGCTTTTACCACACAGGGTAATCTCCCAGCCTGGGAGATCGTGAACTTCCAGCAAAACACACTCGAAACATGTAAGAAGCATTCCTAGCATTGGGCACTCCATCAGGAATCTGACAACATCAAAGTACACTTTATACTTTATATAAAAGTGCATCAAGGAAAGCCCAGCAAAAGAGTACACAACATATTATTCAATACTGAATAACAAATCCACAAATCTACAAAAAGAAAACACTTTTTTTTCCCCTCCAAGAAGATTTTAATCTTTTCTATACCTGAGTATTAAGCTGTAAATATCTTTTTATAATAGAAAAACTAGAGGTCACTATAGGAAACCTGGAAAGTTATGTACTAATTACTTGCGGATGTGAAAATCACGATAGACAGGACAGCTAAACAACGCTGAAAGTGGCCATTATAGCTTTTCCTGTTTTAGTAACTGTCAGATTCTTCACTTTAAAAGACTGAAGCATAAAATCCCCTAAGTAGTTTCTCAACCATACAGTTTCTACAGGTTGTTTGGGGTTTTTTGTCCTTGCAAAACAGAGGAGGAAGGTACACAACCAGCTCCCTAAACCAGTTTGAGCAAGAATTCCTGTTTGCCTTTTTTGACACCACATCCATTCTGGACCGGAATGAATGGGCAACACAAACGCCAAAATTTACGTATGGAAGCTCTTTACCTCTGCAAAATAAATTCCCGGCTTATAAAAAAGAGCAATTAACCAATTGAAAAATATTTCAAAATTCACAACTAAGTAGTATTTTATACAGAGCAAACATTTAACAAGAAAAGCTAAGAATACCATGCTCTTGGGACATCTTTTGGTCATGCCGGTGCATTCTCTGGCCACCGACAGACTTCCATTGCTTTCATCTANTGGAAGAACGACATGAATAAACGAACATACATGGAGTGTAAAAAGACGTACTTGAGGTAAGTGCCCGATTTCCGAGGACAGACAGCGCCAATCACCACAACCTTACACCATAGCTTCTTCAGAGGCCCTGCTCCTGCCGCGGCGACTGCGCTACTCCCGGCGTGTAATGCGCCGCCTACTCCTCCCCCAGCGCAGGGCCATGAACTGAGTTGCCGTGTACGCGAGGCTACAGACTGCGCTATCCAAGCAGAAGGAGTCCTGAGCAGGCGACTCCGCCCTGGAAAGGCGCCGGGCTGCAGAGAAGCACCGGCCCTGGTCCCCTGTCCGAACGCGGAGATGGAGGCGCCCCTTGACGCCCCCAGGTGTCACTGCCCGCATTTTTGCGCATGCGCAGTGCCGCGCCAACCGCGGCGTATGGGAGTTGCGGAGGGGACGCTGTCGCCGTTTTCTGCTCCTTGTAGAGACTCCGGGTGTTCCACGGGCCGCTGGGGTAGCTCCCCGTGTTCCCTGTGCCCTCGCGGCGAGGGGACTGCGGCGGGGAAGTTCCTGGGATTCCCTGTGTCTTTACGGGGGCACATCCTGGTGAGGTGACTGAACGTAAACACCCCCATCTCGTGTACCGCTTGCTCGTGATCGCGATGCCTTCAGGTTGAATTGTCTGTCGACAGACGGAATTCCCCTCGCCTTTTGTAAACGTAACCAGTGCCGTCAGATAACTTGCACAGTAGAAGTTGCATAATAAAGGGCTGTGTTTTAAGGATTGTGCAAGATTACATCACAGAAATAAGTATGCATTAGGTGGGCGGAGAATATGTGTTAAAGGGCTTCACAGAAGTTTTGCTGTGTAAAAGCTGTAACGTTTTACCCTTTGGTGTGCTTGATCTGTGGAAACCTCCACTTCGCTCCCTTGCAGAATAAGCAATGTCTCCTTTCTGAACCTGGCTGTGTCTCTGTGTTTAGAGAGATGAAATGGGCCACATACATCCCAGCTGTGTCCTGCTGTTTGCTCCCTCCGAGAGCTCATGGAGAGAGGAACCAGCCTCAGTTCACAATGTAAGTTGCTAGTCCTCGATATTTAAGGCTTGAGCGCTGGCAGGAGCTCAACTCTGCCAGCGTTCCACATTTCCTGACCCTGCAAATGGGCGGCTTTCACACATTTGAAATCCTGTGAGAAGGGGGAACTGGAAAAGGTACAGCAGGAGGATAAACTAGCACCATGTCTAGGGAAGAGCAGGATGAGGCTGGTGCCGGCTGTAGAGAAACCTGTACAGCTCTCCCACTGTCTTGCTCTGCTGCTTGGAGCTGCTGTGGTGTGCTTGCTTCTTTTGTCTCCTCCTTACTTGGGAATATCAGAGAGAGCACTTACACTATGTCCAGAAGGCAGAGTTGCCAAGTCGCTTCTGCAGAACAGCTTGGAGTGCGACATCTTAGCTAAATTGCTGGAGGTCCTGAAAAGGCTGCTTAATGCCCAGGCGAAGCAGCATGATTCATTGCAGCCCAGACAGTTAGGAGGAATAAAGATAAATGAAAGAAAAAGTTAAGGGGCAAGCAGATGTTACCACTTAGAGCTTAAGTCTGCATACTTGCAGGGGTGCAGCATTAGTTTGCTTTACAGAAATTAGTTTTTGTGTCATTATGCTTAGGCATGTCTAAAACAGACAGGGTATATTAGTGCTCTGTTTATTGCAAAACCTAAAATAATGTCATCATTATTTTAAGCAGATTGACCTGCAATGGCTTTGGCTTGTCATTTTAAATTCTGTTTTCCACATGAGGAAGATTGTCTTAGGCATTGCCTCAAACCAAACTTATGCTTGCATAAAGGTCAGCACTTTGAGTAATACTTATAATATAATACTTATAATTCACAAGTGGTGGTCTTGGAGGGACACTGATGAAATTATTGCTGACAGTCAAGCTATTAAATTAGTGGAGACCTGTTACTCTGTGTTGCTGATACAGTCAAGTGTTGGTTTGTAGCTCAGTGACAGCTGCCTGGACAGAAGATAAAGTCAAATGTAACTAGGTTTTCATTATCTAAGTGAACAATATAGTGAAGAAAAAGCTTTAAATGTCTGTGACATTTATTATTTATGCCTGGGCATACAGGAGCTCTTGAACAGCTAAGTGAGAAAACATTCCATCTACAGAACACTAATTGACTATATGAAAAATGTGGTCACTACAGGTGTCCCCAGAAGTTGTTACTGATATAAATAAAATAAGCCAGATAAAATATTAATCAATAATTCATTTATTTCGCGACCAGAATTTCGGTAATGCAAGAAAACCACGATCAGAAAAAGACTGCGCCGAGCCCGGGTCTCGGAGCAGGGTGAAGCAGCAGTCCAACCTCTATCGCATCGGAACTACTACGTTCACGACATCGCCACGAACCAGCCTATTTTTATACACCTTTCCGCTAGAGTCCGAGTTTTCGGGCTTCTTGCATTATTCATT
>VZRF01002397.1:99047-116408 GCA_013396875.1 Vireo altiloquus
CTAGTTCCAACACCCCTGCCATGGGCAAGGACATCTTTCACTAGACCAGGTTGCACAAAGCCGCTCCACCCAACCTGGCTTTGAAGACTTCCAGTAATGGGAGCATCTGCGCTTCCCTGGGCAATCTGACTCAGGGTCTTACCATCCTCAAAGAATTTCTTCCTTGTGTCAAATCTAAATCTCTCCTCTTTTAGTTTCAAGCCATTGCTCATTGTTCTGTCACTACAGGCCCTGGTAAAAAGCCTGTGTGTATCTTTCTTATTGGGAGCCCTGGTGGTGTAGTGGTTAAGCACATGGCATAGCAATTGCCAGGGCCCAGGTTCGATTCTGGCCAGGCTGCTCCCCGGGCAGGTAGTTGCTCGTTAGCCCTGCAAGGGGGCAATCTGCCTACGTCCTGAGGAGGAACTCACTGCCACTGTCCAGAATCGCTTTGGCCCGGCAGATTGAACCTCGGGATTAAAGGGTGGGCTCAGATCTGCGCGCCCTGTGTCTCACCTAAAAAATCCAGTGCGCAGGCTGGGAGGTCTGAAAAGAAAAGAGGCCTCCCCCGGATCTTCGTACGCGAAGGCTGGCCAGCAGCAATCTTTCTTATAAGCCCCCTTTTAGTATTCCAAGGCTGCTATAAGGTCTCCCTGTAGCCTTCTCCAGGCTGAACAACACCAAGTCTTACCAACCCATGCCTCAAGCCTGCCGAGGTTTCTCTGAATAGAATCCCTTCCCTCAAACCTTTCAGTTTGGCGTCATCTGTAAACTTGCTGAAGCAATCATATATCACGAGAAAACAGTGATCAAAGCTTTTCAAGTCATAAATGTAGGTTAGGGACGCTGGTCACACATCCTGTGTTTCTCTCTCTACTGAACAACTTGACTTGAACAACACTGAACAGTCAGTGGAACAATTTACAAAGGACAAGAGATGACACTGCATGTCTGGATTTATTTTCTTTTTCAAACTGATTCATTTAGTCCTATCAGGGTTAGAATTTTTCTGAAAGAGGCAACATAATTCAAATTGGAATGACTTCGTGTGACCTCTCTTCTAGATTATCACAGTGAATCTGAATTCCTAATCTCTGAATCTGTGATCATTTTATTTGTTATAAATGTCCCCACAAAACCAGGACATGCTAAATTGAAAGCATAACTAACAACAATTCTTAGTTATCTAGTTGATAAGAACAACCTCTTGAGGTGGAAACAGATGCCACATTTGAATAGTGGGAGATTTAACAGAAGGTTAAAGTGTGACTCCTACTTTGCCAGGTCAGAACACTTCTGTCCCAGCAGTTGGCCCTGTCGTTTGGTTTATTTATTGTACATTTTGCATGGTTAGCAGCTGTGAATTAGCTGCTCTGATACAAATCCCTATTGTAGCTTTGTGGCCTCATAAGGGGAATCTGAGCTAAACCGCTGTCCAGTAGCATGCAGTGGTTGATGTATTCCAGTTTGTCAACTTAGCCACAGGGCACAAGAGGAAAACTTTGACCCTACAGTGATTAAAAAAGAAAAGCTGAACCTACCTAGTGAAAGACATAAGACATTCAGCCTTTTTGTCTTTGAAGTTAATGGTAAGATACTACTTTCTCTTTTGTTTCCTAAACATGTGATCAATGATTTAATCTCTGGAATTATTTCAGTGTCAGTGAGCGATATTTTTTAAGCCAAATTGTCAAAGGGCTAAAGAATATTAAGTTCTTGAAGGTTTTCTGAAAAGTCATCTTTTGCCTGGCTAAAAGTGTTATATGCACTACTTGTCGTCCTGCCAAACAGAGAAAGCATGGGAGGGAGCAGTGATGATATCTACACTCACCAGTGTTTACATTCTTCTCCACAACTTTCTTTTCAATCTATTAAACGAGCTTGAAAGTGGCACTGCAGATGTCCAGCAGCAAGGTACCTGTGTCTCTGAGTGGACAGCATTTGTGTTTTCAAGCTCCACTGAGCTGCTTAGAACCAGCACTGAAGTGAGTTTGCTGTTTACAGCTTCCTAAGATGAGATTTTCCCTTTCTGTTAAATATTCTTGGGCACTTCCTGAGCAAGCACAAAAGGCCTTTTCTTATCACTGATGTATGACCTGAGAATATTTCTGAGAAGTTAGTACTGAAAGAGCCTATTTAGGCCTTAAATGACATTGATTGTAGTTCTAAAAAATACTGCATATCAGCAATGATCTCTTCATTCACTCTTGCTTCTTATTTTCAAAGTATAATTCAACAGCTGGCTAGAGGGCTCCCTGCACCACCATTCCCCAGGAAATATAAAGTCAAATTAGTTTTTTATGAATTCATCACTATGTACGAGGGAGAGTGAAGTTCAATATTCAGTCTCACTCTGTAAGTGCAATGATCGCAGTTCTGGCTCCTCATCCTTTTCAGTAGTCATTGATTTCCTGTGAATGTTAATAAGCAGTCAAAATCTGAATCTGCAATAAACATCTTGTTTTGTTCCAGTTTGGGTGTGTCCTCAGTTTTCCTGAGTGAATTCCAACACTAACTTGTAAGGCTAAAATTCTCTGTTGTGCTTTCTTAGCAAGAAAATCAGTTCTTGCCCTTCCTGGCTTGTGGCCTCATTTCTCTTCCCAGCATCAATTAACTGCACCATGAGTTTTGTCAGTGCTGGTATTTGTGGCAGCATGCCACAGAACCAGTCACTGAAACGGTCCGACTCCTAAAAACAAGTGATTTGCTTTCAGGCATGCTAAAATGTGCAATAGAAAATAATAAACAAAAATATTTAAACATAGCCTGAGAACAGTCAAGAAAGGTTAAGCACATGAACTTCAGTTTGAGATGTATGTTGCAGAGAAAGCTTGCAGATCCACCTATTTGCTTCTTTTTCTTTATAAAGATTAAGGGGCTGCTGTGTATACAAAGTTTTAGTGGCATTACAGGAAATCCTAACACAGGAGAATAGAGTATCTGGAGGGAGCATCATGTGTAAAAGCTGAAATATCTCTAAAGTGATTTGTGAGCGGTGTTGCATTAGCGTGGCATTTTTCCTGCCGGTCTGTCTTGCGGCACTTTCAAAATCAGGCTTTCTGCATGCCCTCGCTGAACTCCCACCGAAGTTGCGGGGTGTGATTTCCTTGGCTTTTTTTATCAGCCTTATTTCTCAGTGTCTTCTTTTCCTGCAACCCACCAGAGGTCAGTGTAATGCCAAGAACGGCGAGGAATAGGGCCAGGACAGTAATACCGAGTTTCTGCTAGTTGCTGGGGTTATAGGAGTGTAGCAGCCAGCGTACCTTGCCTTTTGTCAGTACCAGCTGAATTGGGGAAGGGGTATGAACCTGGCAATAAGTTAGTGTGAAATCACTAGTGAGCTTTTCAGAGGCTGACAAATCTCCAGAAGCATGAAGCTGGCTATATTTTTCAAAGAGTGTTAACGTCAATTAGCAGCTTTTCAGATATTCTGGAGAGCCAAAGAATGGTCTAATCTTATTCAGCTCTCGTCTCAGTGACTCTCTGCCTTCCTTTTCTAAACTTGTTCATTGAATAAAGCACCTCACTGGACTGAAATGACCTGTCAATTTCCTTCAAAAGTTTTAACATTAATGGGAAACATTTTGGGACTCCTAGTGTAAATTTTTTTCTCCTTTTCTTTTTATTTGTTGTTACTGAATGTGTTTGCCACTGTATTTCCTTATTCAACTGATTTGTGCATGCCATTTGGAAGTTCCTTTCAGCTTCTGTTGGTAGCCTTACTTGTTAAGTATGTTTAATTATTAAACCCACCAAATTTTGTTAAACATGTAAGAATTTTTTCTGTTCAGAAATTTTTGTAGCAACTCTGTGTCACAGGTCTCTTCATCTGGTGCATTGCATTTGAAGCTGGTTTGCCAGAGTGAAGGGTTTTTCCTACTTCTGTGATTTTTATCACTAATAACAAGAAAATAGGCTAGGTTATCCTGGACATAAAAAATGTTTTGAGCAAGTATCTTTTCCCCTGTGATAGGAATCCCCTGACTGACTCTTTATTTTGTGGTACTTTTAGGACCGAGTATTTGGTAGAAATAAGTACAGGTCAGTCAGTAAAGCAGGTTTTTACTCACTCTGAGCATCCTCAAAAGATGACTCATTTACTAATGTGTGAATCTGACATCAGTGACAAATAACAGACTTCTCCCTTAAATATACGTTTAGGATAACATGCTTCTGTTATTGTATAAATAATTCTCGCAGTCATTGAAAAAGCCACAGAAAGTCAGTATGGGAATTGCTTGGTGGCCAGCAGCATATTATCTATTTACTCTTGAATTAAGAAGAAAACTTGAAAATGTGCAGGAAAATGAGATATTAGTCCTTGGCAGAGTGTCCACAGTTCTGCTCAGCAGCCTGATATGACCTGCTCAGTGTGGCAGACGACTGCTGCATTCGTTCGAATCTCTTTAGAGTTAAGTTGTCAAAACTGTACAAGAAATCCCTTCCCTGGGTCGGTTTCCCCGGCAACCCTGTTCCTTTTCCCCAGGTGTCAGTTACCCCCCGGTTCCACCCACTCCTCTGCCTCCTGAGCGGAGGTTCCCTATCCCTCTCCCCCCTTCTCTCCGCCCGTGGGACGGAGAGACCCTGCCAGTCACCCAGGACCATGCCCCAGCCCCTAGAAACTTCTTTCTCCTTCGGTCCCTGATTAGTCCCTAAAGTTATGTCCCTCCCATACTCCGTGCCTGTTGGTTTTTCCCTTGTCTGTCCGACCTGAGTCCACCCCTGGAACCCCTTTCCATTGGTTCTCGTGCTCCCCACCCCACACTCCTTAAAACCCCATGCACAACTAGCCTCGGGGTCTTTTCCCCGCTCTTCCTCTGGGCTAATAAAGGGCAGCGTGGGAAGGATCCGTCTCGCTGCATTCATTCGCCTGCGGCTTTACCTTACAACTGGCTTGGGTTGAAACCCTCCAGTACTCCCCAGCCGCCCGGCTCTCGGCAGCCACCCGGACACTGGTCCGGAGGACGTCTGCCCGCGGGAAACGAGGGACACAGGCACCCTCCAGCCTCCCGCAGCTCAGCTGCTCTGTGGGGCTGATAGATGAACCTGCCCCAGATTCTGATTGTGGGAATTTGTCCTTGGTTAAGTCAAAGGATTTTAATTTTTGAGTAGATGAACTGATTCTTTTCAAAGCAAGATGTTTGTGTATTGGCACTATCTTCCACTGCGTGTGGTATATACACTACACTTGTTTTGGAAAAGTTAACTCTAATTCCTGATACATTGAAGTATTCTAGAAATAGCTTTTCTTTTCAAAACATTAGTTAATGTAAACATATACCTCCTCATTTTTACCATCATTGTTAAGGCTTTGAACTGTTTATTTGTTGTTGAGAAGCTCAGTCAAGGTGGGCACGGAGTAAAATGGTAACTATTTGTTTCACTAAATTGCCACCATGTAGTAGTGGTGGTGCTGGTAGTTTTTTAGGGTGGTTTGTGAGAATAATTTTCTTTTTTCCACTAGACGTTCAGTGTTACTATGGCACTTTTCACTTAGCCAGGAGTAGCACGTTCAGTTAATTTGACTCTGGGCAATTTTGAATACGGCTTTGAGGTTTTGTTTGAATATTTTTTTCAGTTTCTTGGAACAAGGTTTTTTTAGTCCTGTGGAAATGGGCAGAACAATAGTGAGAAAGATTTACAGTGTCCTTGCTTTTCTTCAGGGTGTGTGTGTTCTCTTTGCAGAGTCCCTTGGCTAGGTCCCGGGATCTCTTCTTGTTCCCTGTTCTCTAATTTCTAACGGAAAGGGGTGGAAGAGATCCAAAAATGTGTGCTGTGCAGAAAAGGGCTTGTTTATTCTTATCCAGATAATCAGGAGATGTCACCTGGGTCCTCAAATGACCAATACATTTTCTTGGTTAATACAATCCGTAGCTGCAACTCCTCTGGCTTTTTAAGAATGGAGCCCATGACTGTATTGCAGAGTGATGCATCACTATTCTGGCTTTTGGTTCTGTATAGGTTTAAGAAGTTATAACAATTCCCTGTGCACTGACTGTGTTGCCACCATTTCTCATTCTGAAAAGGGTGCTGGCATATCATTACTGTGAGAGCTGCTGTCTGTATACAAATGACGTATCTTGAAAATCACCGTGTGTCTGGGTCACTGGAAAGCAGCAGAACTGGAAGGAGAGCGATGTACTGGCAAACACACAAAGTTTCTGGTGAGAGGAGTGTTTAAAAATGGCCGTCTCCAAAAAAGTTAGCAACTAAGATCTTTCATGTGGTCTTTTCAGTTGTGTTCTGGCATTTCTCTTGTGTGTCCTTCCTAGAAGTTCCTAGTCCTTATGTGCTTAGGAATTACCTAATTTGGACTAATAAAGAATCACAGAATCACAGAATGACTAGGTTGGAAGAGACCTACAAGATCATCAAGTCCAACCCATGCCCTAACCTCAACTAAGCCATGGCACTGAGTGCCACATCGAGTTGTTTTTTGAACACATCCAGGGATGGTGACTCCACCACCTCGCGGGGCAGACCATTCCCATACCTTATCACTCTTTCTGCGAAAAACTTCTTCCTAATATCCAACTTGTATTTCCCTTGATACTGTCCCCTCTCATTCTGTTAGTTGTTGCCTGGAAAAAGAGACCGACCCCCAAAGAAAGAAGTTGTGCCCTTTTAAATCCAGAATATTCTGACACATATCTATGTATCTATGTGTGCCTGATGAACAGTTTTTCTAGTCAGTGAGCAGTGTTGTTTCACTTAATGATGGCAGCGGTTCCTACTTATTCACTAACCAGGAAAGCAGTTACGAATATAGTCTAGTTCTCTTCTGCTTAAGTGGTAGACTGGAGGCTTCCTAGAAACATGGAATGAGCAGTGGCAAGTCTTGAGGGATCCATTGAAAGGAGGCAGCTAGGTGCAAGGTGAAGATGATGTGACAGTTTGTGTACCTTGTGACTTGCTTACATAGAGCCCTTAGGAAAAGAGGGCATCTGGAAGGAACCTGCAGGCTGGAAAAATTGCCTTGGCTTGCTGCAAACTGACCACAGAACTTGAAATTAGTTCAATCCTTTCACTTTTCTGCCTTCTTTCTCCATCCCCTTCTTCTGCCATGCACCTCTAGAGTATTATTTGATGACCATTGATCTTTTGCATGGTTCAATGTATTTTAATATATCTTTTCTGAGGAGGATGTAAAATTTTAGGGGATTTTTCTTTGGAAACAATGGTACAGTGTGATTCAGAGAATCAAATAGTTGTGAGACTGTGCTTATAGTTGAGAAATAATGCTATCTGCTGGTGGTAATACGCAGAATTAACGTTATTGTACGCAAATGCTGCTCATTAACCCTCAACATTGTAGTTTCACTGTAAAATGTGTTTGCTTGACATAGGCTAAGATAATCAGAGCTTTTCTTTCGTTCTCTGATTGCACACATCCTCTTTAATTAGGAAATTGCAGAGTAGAAGATCCTTTCAGGCTGCAGTATGAAAAATGTCAGTATTAATCTACAATATTTGTCCCATTCACTATGAGCAATTATGAGTGATGAATTATATATGATAAATTATACACTGTGGTATTCATTTGTACTGCAACATGAATAGGTTTTCAGTTCTTGTCCTGTGCATAAGAAAACCCCAATAGCTTTATTCACCATTAAAATGGGATACAAGTTTTCACTTTCCTTGAGAGCTGTTGGCTTTAACTTAGTCTAGAACAGCTGCTGGTCACAGGTGTCCATTCCATAGGAGAAGTTTGTGTTCAGGATCCACTGAGGACATACCCAGCTGCAATGGCAGGCATGCACATTCATTGCAGACCAGGCTGAGCCACTTGTGGCACTGGATACCTCACATACCTGTTCCTCCTTGCAGACTGCCTTCTTGCTGGGGTAAATGCGATGCCAGGCTGTGGAAAGGGTAGAGGAAGACTTTGGTGGTAGACTTTCTATTGACCCTTACAGGTAGCGCTTTCTCAAAATTCTGGGGTTTTTTTCTAATGCTTGTTCTGAAATATTGAACTCTTCTTTTGCAGACCAGAGAGAGATGGACTTCAAAGCCTAGGTGACATGGCATCTCTGTAGTATGCTCAGGATTTTGAAGCCTATATTCCTCTATGGATCTGATCCCAGAGCAGCCGAGTCCTGGTTCTGCACTGCAGTACACCTGTACATATGATGTGATATGGGCATGAAGTTGGAAGCCTCTCAAAGCACCCTCATCTCCATTTGGAAACAGTTTTCAAACATAGATGTCACTATTTCACTGTGCTCGTTGTCTGTTTATCACTGTGTAGTGCTGCCTTTGCGTACCAATATTTACTTGCTGTTTCACTCAGACTTCTAAATGTAAGACTCTGCTGCTACCTGGTCAGGATCAAATTAGTCATTCAGATGCCTGGAATAAATGCAGATTTCAAAATTCAACGTGTAATTCCCTAGTGTTAACCATCTCAACAGGTTAAAATCCATAATACATGCAGCTGCTATGGAAGTTTGCCTTTAGACTGGCAAGGAGTATTATTTTGTCCAAAATTTCATTTAATTAGAATTTAAAAACCCTGCTTTGTGTCAGGAAGTGACTACAGGAAAGGGTTTTGTTTCTCAACAGATCTGCTCACTAGATTCAGGAGGATAGGATAAACAAGCATTAACCAGCTTTTCCTCCTGTTAACCTTCCTAAAAGGAATACACTGAGTCTTCTTTTTCTATGTTTTTCATGAAGTTGCTTACTGAACGCCAGCTTTGTATGTCCTTTGAAAACAATGGGTTTTCCTGTTCCTGCTGAATGTTCTCACAATAGTATGCAAACAGGAATTAACTTACCTTGACTTTCAAACCCCATACTAAATTCAGGCTTGTCAGAAATGACTTAATTTGAATAAACTGATATGAAGATTCCAGAAGAATAATAAATGCAGAATGGCTAAAAGACCTGACTAAGAGATATCAGTATATCAGTTAAAAAAAAAAAAATTTTTTTGTTTTATTATGGAGGTAGAGAATACAAATTGGAGCATCTTAGTTACAACTGACACCCTTCAGCTATGAATGCTTTTACCAGCCACAGATGCCAGTTGTGCTTCTTTGTGACATGTTGAACACCGCATGTTGCCATAGCGTACTTCTCAGGTTCCCCCTGCTGTATTCAGTCTGTCATCCTGGCAGTTGTGAGCCCATGGTCTCCTTTCTTCTTACCACCAGCAAGTGTTGGCACACATGTCACTAGGAGTGGTGTGAGAGGAGCATATGGTATTGCTGCAACTGAGGAGGGATTCCTTGTGGAAGTATGAGTGCTGGAAGTTTTACGTCACCTGGAAGCTTTTTTTTTTTAGGAATAACTGTTTTTGCTTTATTGAATGGACATGTCTGTCCATAAGCAGGCACCCTGCCACTGCAACAGATGGGCAGGAACATAAGTAGAATAGATCTGTATACCTCTCAAATGTGTAATGGTCTGATTCTCAGAAGGCTGTCACTGTAGATCTTCATAGGGGACTTCCTTGGCATATGGTGATAAGGGAGATAGTCTTATTACTCAATTACTTAAAAAACCTATCAAATGTAATGTGCTGTGTTTCTAATGAATAGGAAGCAGAATGTCCCGAGATAACAAAAAATCTTCAGGTTTCTCTGTTTATGTGAAGAAGAGCTTCTAAGGACAGCAAGGCTTGAAACCTCTATCTCTGAATGCTTATATGTGGCAAATGCTAGTTGGTAGTCCTGTATTCCATGAAGTGTTTACAGCCCAGAAGCAGACAATAGGTAACTGGTGCTTGACCAATCAAGCAGTTGGAACACAGGCATAGCTAACACAGAGACTGGATGTTACAGTGTCTATAGTAGGTTTTCTTCATTCCTGGTTAGTATTACAGATCTTATGCTTAAAATAAATTTTTTTTTAGAAACTTTCCTCCTATAGATCTCATGAAAACTACAGACTTTTTATAAGCACAAGCTGTTGGTGAAAGAAAGACAACTCAGGTGTTAGATGTTGTGTTTGGCAGCACATTAACCAGCTGGCAGCTGGATGTTAGCAGCTGCATGTTGTATTTCTTGCCTTTGTGAGGGTGTTGTCTGAAGGTTGAGAACAAAGGACACAACCCTAAGAAGACTGCTTCTTGGTTCTGCTACCCACAGAACAGCTTGTAATAAACTTTCAGATAATGAGAAAATCAGTATTTTCAGAACAGAAATTGATCCAATGCAAAATGTAACATAGGATCTTTCCTCAGGATTACTGGTTTATGGAGCTGGTCAGATCTACATGTGGAACATTAGAGAACATTAAAACAGAACAATTAATAATATTCAATCATAACACACTAGAGTATTCTTTGCAGAGGAATAGGAGGTTGGGTGTCACTCTTGGCTTTTTACTTCCATGCACATGTAGAGGAAGGTATGACCTTCACTCAAGCAGACACCTGCAAGGTGTTGTCAAATGGGGCCATTCAGGCATGAACTGTAATGGGGCTTTAGCAGTGTGCAGCACTGCAGAACCCAGCTGCACAAGGATTTATTTGTGGGACAGACTGAACAGAACCCCACGTTGCAATGCAATGGCAGTTAGTCCTGGAAAGCCTGCCTTGGTCACCTCCAGGAGAACTTAGACAACAGAGTAGAGATGCCACTGCCCACTGCACACAGCCCCAAACGTGAGTATTAGATAATTCACTTGCCTTTGAAATGGAGGCTTCAGAGTGTGTGCGTGTGGGCCTGCAATTTGATAAGCATTGATGCTGAAGCCTAACCAAACATGTTCTCTGGCACAGCCTAATGCTCACGCTCGAGATGCTTTTCCAAATCCTAAATTGCTCATGGAAAGCCTTTCCTATTTTTGACTCTAATCTCCTTTTTCATTCCTTACAGATAAACCAAATAACATACAGGATTCAAATTGCAATCATTTGTTAAGTATAGACTTTTTTCATATATCCCAGTAAATACATCTTCTTCCAGTAGTGCTCAGAAGACCATTCAGCAGACTCAGAAAAGAATGGAGCCTGCTGTCCTGGATGTGAATGAAATCCTTAAAATTTTCATTTCCTACTTTAAGAACTTGTTTTCTGAAAACCTGATCTGTAGTGAAGAGCTAATAAAAACAGTGTTATATTACCTGAATTCCTGCAGGGTAACAGTGTCATTAATAATATGCATAAGGTTAAATGATTGTAAATACTAGATCTGGGCCTAAGAAAGTAAGTGATTTGAAAATAGAGAGATGCAATTAATTCTTTATTTTAAAGGTAAACTGACAATGTGTCCACATACTTTTACATCCTTCATATTGCTGTTACATAGCTGTTTAAAAGTTCAAGGCAAAAGCAGATTCCAGTTTGCTTGAGAGTGAAAAGCACTTAGATATAATTTTTTTACTGAAAGAAAAATTAAATACTCAAATATGGATTTTAAAGTAGAGAATAAAGTAGCTTCTAAAGAAGATATATAAGCTATGTGACTGCTAGGGTGATTGCATAATGCAGGCAAAATCCCCTTTTTTTGACCATCTCCTGAAAAATGCACTTGGAAACAGATAGGGCCAGGACATCATTTTATTAGTTCTTGAGCATCTTTCGTCTCTCTCTCTGTCTCTCTGAGTTGCTGTTTTTGTTTGTTTGTTTGGTTAGTTTGGCTTGGTTTGTTTTTGTAGAGCAATGCATCTGAGCTAACATTGAAGCCATAATTCAAGGAATTTTAGAGGGATGGCTGTATTTTAGGCCTAAGCTAAAAAAAAGTCAGAGAAAGCACTTTTTGTTTCTAGTCAAGGAATATTTTTAAAATTATGTCACTCTGCCTATGGAATAACTCCACTGAACTCAGATTCAAAGCTGCAGATTTGCACAAATGTTAAGTCATCTCAGAAACTAGGTATTTATTTATTTTAATTATCTGAACCTAGAAGGATAAACAGTTGTGGTAAATAGGGGCCACAGCAGGTCAGGATTGCAGAAAACCTAATTTATTCAGCTCAAAAAGCAAGGACTAGCTGCTTAAAATTCCATGTGATTAAGGTGACTCATTCTTGGCAGTAACTTACTACACTAGAATGGAAAATCATCTTGATTTGTAATACTAAACAGAAGCTCATTATATACCATAATAAGATGAGAATGAGTATATGAGAAGGACTGACATGTATTGGTTCAAGTGAATTGAAAATTTGGACACACCTTTTTTCTTGCTCCAAAATGATCTGGGAAGAGTTCAGAAACACTTACTATGCTGTATCATAAACCAAACTGTATATTTGCATCACAAAATAGTGTCCTTGCATGTGCCTTTTTATGCAATGTCATTCCATCATGGTGTATTTTGATTTCAGTGAAGTATTGCACAACTTCACAAATGCAGCTGTGATCTAAAAAAAAGTTACAACTCCATGAAATAATTTTACTGAACTTCTTGGTCTTACATGCTGACAGATAGTAGAGATGCTGAAAATGATATGGAGGGCTTGATATTAATTTAGATATATATTTGGACCAGTTCATAGTGTGGGGGAGTAATGGAGTTTTTCCCTTAAGTGGTGGAATCTTTAAAGCTGAGATTCTTCCTCCTTTTTGTTTTTATCTCTATGCAAACACCTACAGCTTTGAATTTATTTTTAAAGTAGCTTGTGAAATGATTTTATTTTATTTTTTTTTAATATAAGATTCACTGTATTCAGAGTGTAAGAAAATAAAATTTAAAATGTGCAGAGCCAGACCTCTTCACTTTCATGCTGAAGACAGCCTCTATTTAGACAGGATTTCCAAACAGTAATGATGCCAAGGCTTGCTGACTTTTTTTGCTACAGTTCACTATGGTTCATGAAATTATTTTCACAAAATGGAGCTAGTGGCACTGTTCACTGAAGTTTAGTTGTTGGTGTGCTTTGCTGTACAGATAGGATACCAAAATCAAGCCTTTGTTTAAATGAAGATAGTCACCATGTGTTTATCTCATTAAGGTCTTGATAGAAAAGGTCACTTGCAGGAAGTAGGTTTAGGTCTGTGGTAAAAGGTGGCACATACAGGTAATGAATATTACAAGTATACTTTTAATTCTCTGGATTTGTAATATTAGTAAGCACGTCCTTGGAAATTTTTTTAATAAAGATGTGTAATTCCATAAAATACAAATGGACCGCTACGCTGTTGAAAAGAGAATATCATTCTTGTTTGGACCTGTCATGCTTGTATGCTGCTGCAATATTGAGGTGTTTATCAGGTAAAACCTAAATAGAGAGACTGGTCCATGCTCCATTCCATGTCTCCTACATACATATTTATATGAATGCAGGATTAGTAATCTCTCTGACCCCCTACAATTTATCTGGTGATTATGATCATGATAATGTGCATTTCCTATTAATTTATCACTTATGAGATTTATTCCAGATTTTGAAACCTCTAAACACAACAAATGATTACAGGAAAAAGAGAGCATGACAAGAAAATGTTTCCTTCATTTTCCTAAAAATTAGTGACGTAGGAGTCTTTTTTCTCAAAAATTGCCTAAATTTATAAGCCATTATTAATGTGATTTAATCCAGTATTTGTTCTAGCTTTGGATTTTTTAAGCAAAGGTTTGCCTTAAAACTGCAATGTTTAGTATATTTGACAACTTTAATACTTTAAAAGACTAAAAATATCAAATCCATAACTTTTTTAGAAAAGGTAGCTTATACAATTTATTGATGGCTTTACAATTTCTCTAGTACGTGATACACAAGAAAAAATGCTATAAGAGAAAAGAATTGCAAATGCTGTACAGCATTGTCCTGTTTCAGTGTTCACAAATGCTATTTTTATACATATGGTGTGTGTAGTATATAGAAGTAAGATAACATGAGGAATTACATAAGAACTCAGATGGTGTTTTTCAGTAATATTTAGTAGTATTCCTAATATCCTTTTCTTCCCTGGAAATGACCATCGATACAACTGTGTTTGTGATAGAAGAACAACTGACCATGGAGCTTGCCTTTAAAATACTAGAATTGTCTATTCAGGGCTCAACTGCGCTCCATGTTTTCCTCATACTGTTTTCTTTTGTTGAGATCTGTCAACACAGTTCTGAATTGGAGTTTCATCTAACTCTTGTGACTTTGACTCATGTGAGTGAATCAGCCAATCTAAACATCACTTGAGGAATCCTGTGTACAGATATCAAGCAAAGTCCTTCTGTGGAACAAATATGATGTGACAAACATACTTTTCTATCTTAGATTCTAACATCTTAACATCTCTGGGAGAAGGACAAAACGTAACAACAGAAGCTGGTTAAGTGTACTTAAAGATGCAATCCTTCACAAGTAAGTGTCAGGCAATGGTCAAATGAATTCCTTAGCCAAACACTCTGAAACACTAGGAATCAACATTTCTCTGCAACAGATTGAAGGAGTTCTTTGTGACAGTCTTTCGTGAGTAAATATTATTAGCACAAGGTGACAGAAAACAGATTGCCTATGCAGGTTCAGAAAGCAAAGGAGCAGGGCTATGCACAAGACCTTTGTCAGTGAGGAAAACATTACTGACGAATATAGGACAGAAATATTCGCACATGAGCTGTATTCTCAGTAACTTAGTGGGTTGAGAAGTCTCTGTACAATTGGTGGGACATGTAGAGTGATGCTCCGGGGCAGTGAACAGAGTACTCTCCTGGGAAGAGCTGCCAGTGTTATTCATCTTGCAGATCCTCTAAAAAGCACTCTGGTAGATGTGCCCTTTATTCTTAGCCTTAGCCTGTTGAGACTAGGCCTGGTTTCCATAGTTAGAAATAATGAATGAAACCTCAGATTGAAAACCAGTGACCATGGCCAGTCTTTTCAAATGTGAACTCAGTAAACTCAGATGAAGAGCTCTGTTCCTGGGATTTGATGGAGCTGATGCTCAAATGGGGTTAGCTCTAAAGCTCACGCTGAGCTTCAAAAAATGGCAACAAGCAGAATGAACACCCAAAGCTGAAATACTGGTTGTGAGTGCCATTTTTATGGACAGACACAAAAAAAGTGAATATATTTCCTCTGACCCCACGTAAAGTTGCCTGTAAGTGAGGCAGCTTTGGCCTGTAGATCATATAGCTTCATTACCATGACTTTGAGCCTGAGTTAATAAGCTCTGCTGTGCAAGCTCGTGTGTCTCTGCACCTGTCTCCAGAGCTCCTTGAGGTAGTAGAAAAAGATATGAGTCCTTTGGGAAAAGCTGAATACTTCTTTTGTGATGATTGCAAATGCTGTCTTTTAAACCTGCGCTATTAATTCTGTGGAGGTTTTCAAACTGATGAACCCAGAGAATGGAGCTTGTGTAAGAAGAATTTATCCTGAAAAAGAAATCCAGCTCATTTATTTATGTGGTAATGCTCCTTGCTTCATTTCTTTTAATCTTGTCATCCTCAACAGTTGGAGTATTTTTGATTACAAAGGTACCCCCAAACCATAATTTTATTTAAACTAGTATGCATGTGATGATATCATAGTCACTGGAAGGTACTTAACCATAATTTTTTCCTTTCCATTTAAGACTCCACTCACATGAGAAACTTGCTCTTTCTGCTGCCTGTCATTCAGATAGGGGTACTTTGAAGTTAACAGGAGTTTGAGTTCCTCTGCAGTTTGCACCATTAAACCTACTAAATGTTGCAAGCAAAACTTTTTCAGTTGCAAGCAAAACTTGTTAATATTCGAAATAAATTTTACTAGCCTCATTTACAGTACTTTAATGTTTTGTAAGCATAGGCTTTCAGTATGTGCCACTACTGCTAGCAGTCAGGAGTTTAAATTGAAATAATTACCATCACATCACTGTTGTGGAGTCTTTTGTAGTGCACACTCAGGTATTTTGTAAAATGAATGTAATAAGCATGTATTTTCTCTTCTCTTTACTAGGGATCTTGCTTGATAAGCTCAAATAAAATGTAGAGTACATCTGAATCATACTTTGGTACTACTTCAAACCTGCTATTCATGAGTAAAGAAAAGTTGTCATGGAAACTTGAACTGTGAGATGCAAGACAATAATTTTATTCAAATCCTTTATTCAATGAATATGTTCTTTTGCTGTGAATTATTTACGATTTCCTTGTATTTTTCTGTTATTCGAAATAAGTTGCTAAGCAATTTCTATTAATGTAATTTCTGAGTACTTTTTTGCACATATTTAATATATGACATTATTAAATGTTTATTAGTTTATTAGTTTTGGTTGAAAAAAGTAGTCACATGATAGGGTGTGTTACTTCTCCCTATGCATCAGGTATATTTCCCTTTAAAAATAGTCCTTTTTTCTTATTTTTTGATCTGAATACTTCTGACTTTTGGATATTCACATAACAGACCATCTTCAGGGAGACATTCCTGTCTGTGCACCCATTTATTATAATAGTTGTTGAATATAATAAGACAAAAGGGATTGTAGTATAATATAATAATACAAGTTGTATTATTGTTGTTGAATAATGTATATGTTGTTGTATAATGTTGTTGAATATAATAAGACACTTGGGCATATTGTACTAAGCTTTCTTGGAGAGCTTTTTCCCAGCCTGATTGATTAATCAGGAAGAAATTTATCTGACAATATATGACCTTAGTGCTTCAAACAGGTTCTATGCAGTGAAATACATTTCTGCCATGAGAAATTGTGTCATGTAGAATACTGTACATTTGGGAATAGTCATTAAGTTAGAAATTTTTTTTTCCCTAGTCTATTTAAAAATTTTAACCTATTTTTACAGTATATTTTGTTGACACCTTTTTTTCAGGTAGGTGTAAAAATTTTTCTGATGTATGAACAAGTAGGTATACAGGTGCCTGTTTTTATGAAGACTGAAGCTGAAATGTAGCTGAGTATTTTTTGTAAATTGATGAAATGTGAATAATTCAGGCTGCTTGATTTTGTAGTCTGTTTTTGTGATGACCATATTAATTGGCTTAATATTATATTTGAAAAAATTAACTTTTTTTTCCTAACAGTTAGTAAGTATTAAATATACTGGACTGACACTCATGGAAACTAAATTTCTCTGTGAATTCACAGTTTTAATCTAGGCTGCAGAGCTCTTCTGCAAGTGAATTTCTTCAAACTGAACTGTTCTCAAGGGCAAGTTACATTTAAGAGTGGAAAAATGCCTGTTTCTGCTCCACAGGTCTCTACAGTCGCCTCTGTGTTCTGACTTTTTATGTGTGTCTTGGAGTGACTCTATGATATCCTCTATCGTCTACTCTGTCCCCAGAAAAATTAATTTTATGCTATTCTGTGCCTTTAAACTGAGCCTGAGAGAGGAGAGGAAAAAAACAGCCAGAAGAACTTTTTTCAAAACAGTTCTTGTGCTCCAAAGTCACTACTCCTCTGTTTGAAGCTGCCGTGGCAGAGAGGGGAAGAAGCACCTTTTTTGCTTTTCAGCGAGCTCTCGTCTTTTTTTTTTTTCTTCCAGGAGAAGAGAG
>VZRF01002397.1:116451-160045 GCA_013396875.1 Vireo altiloquus
ACATTTTCTTTCCTGAACCTAGTGGCGGGGGAAGGGGTACACAGGTACCTTACGGCTTGCTTTCCATCAGAAGATATCCTCCTCTGAATTTGTCGCAAACCGGGACAATGTGACTTTGTGCTCATTTACCCCCCTATTCATACTGCTTTTCCTTCCTCTATATATGCTGTTCTAATTTACATGAATTTTTAAAATCGTTTTCCACTAGGGCAGTTCCTTGATGTTCACATCTAGTTACTGGTCCTAAGTATGGTGTAAGTTAAAGCTGCTCTGAAGAAGTGTGGCTGAGAAGTACCTGGGTGGCCCTGGCCACCATTAGCCTGACTACCTTTTCAGCAGTTTCAAACTCCAGGGAGACAGGTTGGTTTTAGTAGCTCCTGTTCCTGTATAAGGTGTTCTGAAAGTAGGACTCAAGTCCAATAGAAAGGTTTTGTCAATATAGTGTTCGTGAGTTTACCTGCATAAAAGGATTTTCTTAACAGAGGTGCAACTTTTTATACAAATTCACTAATGTATACTAGTAAAAGTCTTGTGATTTTGCTGTTGGTTTGGTTTGGTTTTTTTCTTGATGAAGTATGTCTCTAACATTTTTGACAGTATGACACTGACCAGCATTTTTGGACACGTGGTTGCAGGCCTAACAGCATCATGCTTGAAGAATTGAACTTCAAGAGGTGGAAATGGAGATGCTGGTTGATAAGCAAAAGTTAATGACAGGGACTGTCTTTTCTCTCCCTGATGTGCCTTTCAGTGATACAGGCTTTATCTGCATAGATAACCGCTGTTTGTTCACTTTTTTCCTGCTTCAAGACAGAGACAAATATTCGTGTAGTTTCAGTTGATATAAACATGAATAGAACTTGCCTTCTTATGTAAAATCCTTCATTTTGTGGCTGTGCTTTCTTACCACAGCAGGATCCGGCTTGACTTGAGAATCATACAAGTAATTGCTTCTTGATTCTCTCTAATCTTTCGGCAGGTAATACGTGAAACTACTAGTTCAATCCCTACCTTATTGTAAGTTTTGTCAAAATCACTATTTGTGCTTAGACAGACTTTGAAAAAACATTGCCTGAAAAAAGTATCATTCAGACAGCATTTCAGATCCTGAAAACTCTCATAGCACAAACAAAACAAATAATTTTCCTTTTTCAGAACCTAATGTTTAAGAGACCTTGCTTAGAAGACAAGTAGGTTATGCTTAAGAAAAGGTAAAGTGAGTTAAAGAAAATTACCTTCTCCAAAGGCTTTGCTTTACTTGTTTAGAAGGCTAGCAACATGTTTAAATAGACTACATAAAAGCTGTTTAGTAAGAGGAATCCAATGCACTTGTAAAGAAGAAAAGCAGAATTACTTCTCCACTGTTTCTTAGTTACTTGTAGAACGTATTTGTGCAAGAAGAGAACAACTTTATGAAATATCTTGAAATAAATACTTCAATTTTGTGTAGATAGGAGTACTCAATAGGCTACCAGCTCTTATTAAAAAAAAAAAAAAAATTACAATAGTGAGCCATATGCGCAGTTACCTGAGCAGACCAAAAGAAATGTTCCATGGTGTACTGCACCTTTCAAATTGCTAGCAAAAATCAGTGTCCAGTTTACTAGTGTTTGTTCGGAGAAAAATAGCATTTCAGACTAACAATAGGAAAACTTCATCATTAAACTAGTGTAAAGTTCAATGCTTGATTGAGGCTATTTTGGAACTAACCATTGTTTTATGCATGCTGTGAGGGTTTGGAGGCATGAAGTTAGAAGGTCCTTTTGAAATATTAAGTGTTTGTGACATTAGATTTGGACATCTACATTTATTCTGCTCATCAGACAACCTCTGTAGAGGTATTATATTTAAAAAATGCTTAATAATCTTTTTAAAGAAGTGATAGCATAGATTTTATTTCAGCTGGGCTGTACACAAAACCAAGGTTTTGGCCTGTTTGGAACCTGTGTGCCTATAGAGACAAATATTAAGTACTAGCAGTGAGTAAGATGGACATTGTGTATGAAAGATGGGCTTCATTAGCTAGAATTCATCTTCCAGTGATTATTCACTTTGTGCACTTATGAGGCCACAGCTGGAGTACTGTATCCCATTTTGGGACCTCAGCGCAGGAAGGTTCTTGCCAAAACTCAGGTGAGGTCGTCAGTAGGTGCTTTGAGCACATAACATATTCTGACTGAGGGCGAGGGATTTGTTTGGCTCAATTTTCAAAAGACCTTATTCTTCAGCTGCAAAATGAGGGCTGTTTACAAGGTGAAACCCCACTGCTCCCAGGGGTGTGAGCTTGAAGGACAAAAGGCAGCACTCCCAACTTGCAGCAGAAGAGATTTTAAGTAGATATAAGGCAAAAAACTGTTAATTGTGGGAGTGATTAAACACTGGCACAGGTGCCCCATGAAGATGTTTAATGTTGATCCCTGGAGATTTCTCGTTGTTGGCCAGACACTGAGCAACCTAATCCAACTTGGAGGCTCCTTGGAGACCTGATTTGGGTAAGAGCTTGGACCAGACAACATGCAGGGACAACTTAAGTGATTCCACTTAAATAAAAGATAAATGTGAACAAGATGAGGAGATGGACATATGAAAAAAATTGCAAGTGCTATTCACTTTCTATGGATTTTGTGCTTTTAAAGTATTTTTCTTGTATTTGCTAGTGGTAAAAATCAAGTGCTTTAAGTGGATGTTTCTGAAGAGAAGCTAATTTCTTTTTTTTTCTATAAATAGATGGAATGTATTGAAGTAAAACTTTAAGTACATCAGTGTAACATTTTATGTCTTGTCATCTGTTTATTGCATTTCAGATCATCCATTGCAATCATCACAACATCTGAGTCTGGGAACATTGGTGATAAACAATTAAACTTATTAGTTAGCTAGTTCTAAAAATAGACTTCATTCTCTATCTTTATCGGTCAACAACACCTGTGATGGAATTCTAGTTTCATTTCCCCCTTCAAGTGCAGAAACCATGAAATTACCCAGAAAAGTAAGATACAGAGAAGAAAGTTTATAAAGAAAAATAAAAGCTGGAACGTGTAAGAGAATTGTGTTCCATGCACCATCTATAGTAATTACATCCTTGGCTCTCCCCTCCTGTAAGAAAGCACGAGGCTCTTTTGCTGACACTAAACAGGTGGCCAACCCACCATGTGTGGAGATAAGATCGATGGAGTGGAATCAAAGGGTCGTTTTGATAATGACAATTGTATTTATTTTTAAACAAAGATGTTTAGTTTCAAACAGGTCAGGTAGGAGCCAATAATGGGCAATGCAGAAAGCTAAAATAACTTTCAAGCTTTTTCTGTAAAGTTCTTTTAATTATGTTTGATTTATTTTTTCTTCGAATTTGGACCCTGAATTTATTTTCAATACAGTCTCATGTGGAGGCATGTTGAAGAGAGAAAGCTTTTGGTCTCTTGGATGGACTATAAAACATGCTGTCTTGTTCATTTCCTCCCTGGTTTTCTTTTGTAAAAAGCTTCCAGCTGTTTCCAAGTAACGATTAGGTGTTGGTTACAGTAAGAGAGATGGCAAAGTCAGATAATTCAAGAAAAGGTATGAGTGGGGTTAAGTTACGGAATGCCACCCATCTCCTGAGAGGTAGGAAAAAGAGAGAAAGAGAATGGGAGAAAAGTAAAACACCTGGCTAAAATTGTTCCATGGGCAACTATGCTGTTTCTTTTTTCCATCCATTTCCAGATCTAGACCCTACAATTACTTGAGAATTAAATAATTTAGCAATTATTTAAATAACAAATTATGTAAAGCTTAATTAACCATAATACACCCATCAGAAACACGAACAAATGTAGAACAGCAGGGAATAGATCTACCCACACAAATTCTCTTTCTTCCCGAGAGACCTAGCACAGATAATTGCCTTCCATTTGGTCCAAGTGACTAGAAAACATTTAGGGCTTTTAAGGATATTCCAGTGAGGAAAAGAGACCAAGCAGTGAGCTGAGTTAGTTTTTTCTGGTTTGTTTGTTTGCAATAACACAGAAAATTTGGATTCTTTTTGAGCAGAAAGGTAATCAAATATCCTCCTCACACAAATAATATCCTCCTCATAGTCTTTTAGTTTAGGACCAAATCTGGTTTTGTGCCTCTTGCTATGCCCAAACAAGTCTGATTTTTTTTGATCTTTCTCTATCAGCATCTCACTTGTTTTCTAACTTAAGTCCCCAGCATCCATTTAAAATTCAAATAAAAACATATAAAATCCCTTTTACCTATAGCAACAGAATTCCTTTGCCTTTGGTGAGAGGAGATGTCTGAACCAGGTTCAATGAGATTTAATTCAGTGTCTAACACCCATTGCACTGGTCTAAAAAATCCAAGGCAGGTTTTGTTGAAAGATGAAGGTGTCGTGGAGCTTAGGCCATAGAAAAAAATGCCTGCCATCACTCCCTTTCTTTTACTTTTCAGAGTTCCAGGTGGACCAGCACCTTTGACAGATGTATTAACACTATCCCATGAGGAAGGAGTAATTTTTCCAAAGAGGCAGCTCTCACACTATTCAGATCAGAGCTTATGGTGTTAAAAGTCACCTAGAATCCAACAGAAAACTTATTAAGGTCAAAGAGTGTCAGTAACCACACACTCTCAGAAGTGGTGGTTCTGAGATTTGATTGAAAATCAAATTCACTGTCACCTTTGCAAGTTTGGAAGAGGAAACCTCATAACGATCACACTGCAGTGAAATAGGGTGAGTAACGTGTGGACAGCAACCAAGAGGTGTAAACTCAAAATCTGTGTCCATGAACAGACCATGAACAGACTTAGATGGGAAGGAGCTGCCTTGGCTATTGAAGTGATATGATTATCTTAACCAACTGGGAAACTAGCTAATGTATTTTTAACAAGATAAAGAAGCATAAAAATGTGAGAAGGTGTTATTGCTAAGTGGAAATGGAATTCAATTGAATAGGTGAATTTTTTATAGGGTGGCTGGAGCAACAAGTGTGAGTCCCAATGTTGAAGTCATGTTGTCATCCCCTTTTTCCCAGGTTTCCCTTCCTAGAGATCATCACCTCTATGGCAAACATCTGGAGGATGACCAGTGAAGCCACTTTAGCCACTGCTGTTTCCAGCCCATCACAGCAGCAATATAAAGTTCGATCCACATTCAGCTCATATTCCAGTATGTGACCTGCAGTGATCACCCATTGAGGCAGCTGCACTTGGTCTTAAAATCCCTACCCACACCAGATGAGGTGGCTGAGCAGATAGAGGAGGCTGAGGCAGGGTTGCAGTGGCGTAATAATTTGCAACAACACCAAGTTTAGCTGTCAGAAAGTCATACAAATTCTGTCAAATATCTGGAAAGATGGAATGGAAACCTGCCAAGGCATAACCTGTCTAGGGCCTGGAGAATTAAAATGATTTGTTTTTACAAACCTGCATAGCCACTACACAGGTTTTTGTGAGTTTCACTAAAACTGGAAAGAAATGATTTTTTCATTACCTTTACCCATGTGGAAACCTATATCATGGGAAATGCTCTTTGAGAATACGGCACTGATGGATTCTGTATTAAAAATGTGCTTTAAATCAAATAAAAGGGAGAGCAAAAAAGAATGAAATAGGGATTGTAAAGAAAGCAGGTGTCATTTGATGTGATCTAACTTGTAGTTGCTTGACCCCTGTACAAAGTTTTAGCAGAGGCCTTCAGGATTAATACAAACCCAAATGGTGAGATATTTTTATTTTCTTAATAATCTTCTTTCTGAGTGATGGTTGAGACTCTCAGAATACATAAACCAAAATACTTATACTGTATTAATGCCTGCTATATAGCTGTCTAATTACTATTTTTACACAGCTTTGATGACTATGAGTAAAAATTGACTAAAACCAATGCTGTTTTGTTGATGTTGTTTGATTTTGCTGTTTTGATTTGGTTTTTGTATGGTGGGTTTTTTAAAGAGGCTTGCTCTTTCAAGAGTCATATTTCAGTCTATATCCCAGTAATAATCACACAGCAAATCCACACTGTATGTTTGTGGTTAGTGTACTAGAAACAAAGGAGCATAGATGTTGGAAAGGTATCCCTTACTATGGGTACATTTCTTTGAGATAATTTAAGGGGATATTTAGATATTTTTCTGCAAACCAGCCCCTGCAGTATTCTAAGACAGGTCCAACAGTAGGAATATGGCTTTCTGAGCTCGTACTCAGGCTCCCTTTCAGTTTTAGCTGATCTAGATGCTGCAGTTTCCATCAGAAATCTTGTAAGAGATTGTCTGTACTGTAGCTCTTAGCACCCCAGATTCTTGCCAGATCAAATCAAAGTTCTGGATGTGAACAGCTGCTGCTGAAGGGGGACATGCTCCGTTCTTTGCCACTATTGCTTGGTGACAGCAGAGAGTCATCACTTTTTAAACTGTGACATTTGTCATCTAACATTGACAATATCCTTGAGTCAGAGTGCTTAGCACAGCACATGAACAACACAGTGTCCTGTGGGTTCTTGAGATGACCTTCCTTACGGCTCATGGTTTTAGGCAGAGCAAGTCCTGAACTGTACACACAAGTCCTATGCCTCTCTCTATATATATTGCACATATTTATCCTTTTATTTCTGGAGTTAGATCTAAGGAAATCATTATTCTTGGCTCTGCATTGCTTAAAATGTCTGATGTCTTGAAAATAAATAGTGAACGAAGGTCAGATAAACGTAATGTATTAATGCAAATGCCCCTGTCGAAGCAAAGAACTCAGGCAACCCAGGCTTGATAATTTATCTAGTGCAGCGTTTTTGCTGGTAGCGCAGCCCTGTCTCTGCAGAGCTTGTTGTCATCAGTGCCTTTGTCCATACAACCATTATTAACATTATAAAAGCCCCATGAGGCCCCGGCCCTCAGCACTTTACCAATGCCACTCTACAGTCAAGAGCCCTGTCCTGGAGAGCAGTCTGGATCTGTGGGGTACAATACTTCCTTTGTCTAGATTCAATAGCACAGCAGAACCAAGAAGATTCACATGTGCCTGTGCGAGAGAAGGCGGCTTGGACTGGTCACAGCCAGTCTGATGTGCTTTTTATTCCTCTTATTTGCCTTCTTTGTTTTAACTTGTTTTATAGGTGCAACTGAATTCTCAAGCAAGACTGAATTTTTAAGCTTGAAATTGTTTGTTATACATTTATAGTGAAGTAATACATCTACATACTGCTGTTGTAAACAGCATTGTTTTGTGTCATACAGAAATTTGTGAACTTGCTTTGTTGGCTCTTGTCTCTGCCATAATAAAATCCATCTGTACTTGGAGCAAAAAGATAAGGCTTGACTGAATACAGGATTATTCCTCTTTCTAAATTCTCACTCTCTTTCCATGAATTAAGAGTTGTTCTTTACCCCCGTCTTTTATCTTGTCTCCATGGTCTGGATAAGTTTTTGGAATGTAAGAATTCAGTCAACACTAACTTTGTTCCTCTAGTTTGCTAAGTTTAAAACTGTCTCTGTGATACTGTTTCTGTGAATTTTTTAAAGAAAAGTATTTGGCTCTGGAGGTTTTCTTGCAGACCTAATGTTGTTATCTTCCATAAAATGAGAACAAATACAGTCAATTAGTACTGCAATTCTGTTCATATATTTATGGTTACTGTCTAATTGGATATGTACTTGTCCTCCAGACAGTTTGTTTCAGATAGACCAAACAATGCATTGCTATGTCCACAAATGAAGTGTTATGTTTTGCTTTATACCAGACATTTCATGTCAGGATGTATATCAATAAACAGCTAGTCATATATACATGTATAAAAAACTGCAGAAATTAAACTCTTCCACACATTTATGAGGGGAGGGGACAAAGTCTCACTGCCTTTCTGGTAAGTCATGTTGAGCAGCAGCTAACACTGCAGCAGCCATGGTACGCTTAATTTCTTTGTCTCTACAGTTGACCCTACCCTAGATGAGACAGTGTTAATCACAGAGGAGAGAATGGGCCCACGGTCTATTTCTTAAGTACAGCTCTGCATTGAAAGGGATAGGATTTTCTGTCCATGGTTTATGTTGGTATTTGAGTTGCTGAAGTACTGACAGCACTATCTATAATTCAGTGATAAAAACTGTGACACTATACACATGAATGGCTGCTGTTCAAATACCAGGATGTCTTCAGGCTAGACCACTGATATCAAGAAATATTTTTATCCCCATCTGACAGATTCTGAAATCGAAGAAGGGAGTGACTATCTCACCTCAAATCACATTGCAAGTTAGAAAGCACCCATGGGTGTTTAATATATGTTATATAATATACTGTATAATTTAGCACATGTATTTAATATATATTAAACATTCACTGATAGTTTCTAACTTGCTGTGTGATTCACAACTGTGTGAATCCCTCCTTCTGTTTCTGAATATATAAATAATAAACCCTTCAGTGTTTGTATTTTAATATTTTGCCCTTCTGTTATTTTTTCTATTCTGCCCTCTGGCTGTTCTTTCCATGCACCTGGTAGCTGCCATCTTTTAAAAGGTCCCTTCTTTAGCTTCATCAGCCAATCTGCTGTGGGCACTTAGGAAACAGAAATCTGCTAGGAGAATTTCTGAAAATCTTCTGTAAGTTGTACTTGAAATTACAATACCTTTAGATTTGATCTATGAATTGAGTAAAATGTTTTAATCTGTAAATTAATCAAAAGCCTATGGTCCCTGACAATTCTGTGTGGCTACTATTTTATTCTGAGATTTATAAGCATATAACAAAGAAGCCACTAAAACCAAACAGCTAGCAAAATGATGTGGTACTCATTTTTTCTTAAAGAATTATACCACAAATGTAAACAGATTAGAGGATATTTAATTATTTAGGTTTAGATTTCAGGTAGGACATATCTAAAGTAAAATGTGAAGACAAGAACAAATTGTTTGCATCTATAAAAACAAGGGCTTTGGAGAAAGGCATAACACATTTATTTACCATGCAGAGAGAGAATATTTGCTTCTAACTCATTTATAAAATTCTTCCCTTCAGCGATATGGAAGTAATTTTGTGGTCAGTGGGATCTGTTGGATGTCCTTTCCTAGTTTAAGTGTTAGATATTGTACGTGAGGCATGCAGTCCTGTGTGTAATGTACTCCATCTGTTACAAGACTGAAAGGCACATTTGGTGCACGCGCCTGCCAAATGAACTGCTGTGAGGTGCCAAAAGTGTAAGATGTTAAAAGGGAGAGAAGGTTGAATTTCCTGATTGTCTAATGCCTGTGAATGTAGCAACTGGAACATAATTTCTAGTGTGGCATACAGTGGAAGAATACAAAATTATTTATATTCCACTGTCTTTGGTATTTCCAGTCATTTCCCTACCTTCCACCCTTGTCCACAGTTGTCTCTCTCAGCAGTGAGCGGAGGTTTACTGCCACCGGGCATTACTCAGTCTCTTCCTAAGGTGCACAATCAGGCATCCTGTTTTTCCCTTGGAATCTCCTTGCCTTCTGTTTCAAAAATACCACTTCTCTGCTAGAAGTCATGGCTACCCAGCAGAGCTGGGATTTTTTAAGCCTAGGAACCAGACCAATGAGAAGATTCTGGGTGCATGATGCATCCAGTTAAAGCAAGGGAAACTTGAAACAGCTCCAAGCTTCCTACCCTGTTAAGGTAGAAAGTGTGCCCACAGTCACAGAAGAATGCCTCTCTGTGCTTTTCCTCCACTTTCTTCTGCCCCGTGCGAGGGTGGCTTGAGGCAGACAGGAGGACATGGCACTTGGACAACTGCAGGCTGTTCCCCCTGCTCAGCTCAGAGCCCTGTTCTTGCTGCTCCTCAGCTTTCCTCTGCAGAGGAGTTAGTCCTTGGCCAGTGCGGGAGTGAAAGTGAGGACAGAAGGATTTTGGGGCATGGCTTGGCCTCAGTTCCCTCCTGTGGTCTGTAGGGTGCTAAAAACATGCTAAAAGATGCTCCCCTTCTCAACCTAGCAACAAGGAGAGGGCTGTGGAAGACTTTCAGCCTCTGAGTTGTGCTGTCTGCATCAGCACAGTGCAGGACTGACATCATAATGCTCAAATTAAACAAAGGTACACTCACCTAAAGCCCCATGTCCCCATGGACTGTGGTCTATGGAAAGGTGGTCTAAAGCTTGAGTGAAAACCTGTTTCTGTCCAGTGGTGGGGCCATGCACATAGTGACTGTATGGAGCAAGGGACAGATCGTTTGCAAATATGAATATCTGATATTTAGAGTGGTTTGCTGTTTGGTTCCCTGAGGGTCATGTTTGTGAACAGAGGACATATGGTGATGGATAATAGATGCAAAAGAACAAAACACACTGATGTCAGCAAAACAGGAGCAAGGAGTGAGTAGGTGTACAATGAAATCTGCAACAGCCAGTTCATCTCTCTTTCCTGCTCTCTCCATGTCTTCCATGAATAAAAGATAAGTCTGTCAAGGCTACTGTCTAGACTGCATATTGGAGCAATTTCTGCTGAAACAATGGAACCACAAAACAGATTGCATTGAGACTTAAAGGTTTTAACAGGTTTTAAATTCTGGTTTCCCTTTCAAGAATGTTTGCTTTTGGGACATTCTGCATGAATGGGTCGTTCTTGGATGTGTTGAAAGAGTTGAGGTTTCCTTTTGCCTGTGCAAACAAAGCTAAAAGCTCTGATTTAGACAGAACTATTGTGTGCGTTAATTTAATTGAGCAAACACAATCAGCTATAATGAAAGAAAAGTATTTCTGTGCAGTACTGCAGGCGGGTGTTGCACTTCTCAGGGATGGATCATGATGTTGACAGGATCTGCCGTTACACAGTTTGGTATTGCCTTTCTTTTTTGTGGCTTCTCATGGGGATCCAGGTTGGTAAAAAAAAACCCAACCAACATTACAAAACCAAGAAAAAAGTAATGATGCATAAAATATAATAACAGGGCAGAATTACATCTAACCCAGAACTCTTTTTAGATGGTCATTGAGGTCACTTGTGAGTAATGCTGGCAAAGCACAGGGAATGATATAGCTTAATAGACCAGAAATTATTTGTAGATGGTCCAGTACAAACTAAATTTTTTGGTACCAGTTATGTCCCTGAGTACTCAGTTTGCTGTGTGGCTGGTAATGAGTCGTTTCACCTGGATCTTGTCTCTTGACTGCTTCTGGATGGAAGGCACATCATGGGAAAAGACTGCAGCATTACAGCAGCTCCCTGCTGCTTCGAAAGCTGCACAGCAGCTGTTGAAACTCAGTGTAATTTTAGGTCAGCAGGAATGCTGATCCACCTTGGACAAAGAGCTAGAATGCCTCCAGGGTTGGCTGTCCCTTTCTAGCTCAAGTCCTGTGAGACACAGAGCATGAGTAATCCCAAGGATCCAGAGACAACAGTAGCTGTTTGAGGATTATAGGTACATCTTTTTGGCATCGAGTGATGAAACCGACTTTTATGCCCTCACCAAGAAATGTGAGGCCATGGTGTTATCAGCTGCTCTTGTCACAGATCTTTACATGAGTGGGAGAAACAGGATGACACATGCAGGTGTCTCACATAAGGAACTAACAGCAAAAATGAAAGAGCGAAGGAGGAATTTTTTCCCATTGATAAAACAGGGTATCATTCACATAGGTTCAGACAGTGGCTGAAAACACAATTAGATTCATAAAACACAATTAGATTCAAAAAAAAGTAAGAACTTGTTTAAACCCAAAATTTTAATGAAATCCATGAAATGGAAACTCACAGATGTAGTGTGAGAATTTGTCTAAATTTCATATTGCACATCTTTTTCAGCTTACGCACAAGATATCAACTCACAGATTCCACAGTCTCAACTCTTAAAAGACTCCCAGGGAATTCAGCAGGAACTAGCCCTCTGGTTATTAGGCTCCTGGACCCAGATGCCAAGCTTTACACATTGAAATAACTGCAATTGCCTCAGCAACCGTGTGGTGTGGGAGAGATCTTTCAGGATATGCTGCCTGGGGACAAGAATTACTAATACTGCAGTAAGCAATGGTGCAATATTCTCCAGCACATCAAAAATAAAAAAAACCCCAGACTTTGAAATGAAGTGGATTTCACTGTAAACTGGAGGAAATTCATTATGTTTACGTAAATAGTCAGTGACAGATGAGTTGAAGGTGGAAGAGGAGACAACTGTATAAATGGCAAGGCTTCCTCAGCTGCAATTCCCTAAAAACTGAACCTGTACACAGACTCCTTTGCAGCTGACTAGGATAAATAAACAGATATCTCATTTTTCTCGGCGCAGTTTATGTGCTGAGATGTAGAGGGGTATATATTTCTTGGGTTCAGAAGGCACTGAGAAGAGTTGGAAGAGGAAAACCTTGGGAAGTTAAGAATTAGGTGCCTCTAATTTCTACAAGCATTTGTAGAAATTTTGAGGTTAATAAACAATCCATGATCATGGCCATTGCAGGAGGGTAGGGTGATGTAAGTACTGAGTAGCCTCAGAAGAGTTAATTTCAGAAAGAAAAAGAGAGAAGTGAAGGAAAGCTAGAGGCAGAAAGTGATTGCAAACCCTTGGATTAACACCCCTTTGTAAAGTCATATCTGTGTAGAGATGGTAGGTAGCTGACCTTAAGCCACTGGGAGCCGCTGGCTGAGCGAGAAGGAGGCTCACCCAGTCAGCGCAGGCTGTTCAGTGTAGTTGGCTTCCTGCAGCCCATCCCCTTTCCCCCAGGACGATGAGCTCATAGCAGATACTCTTCCACTTGGCCGTGTGCCACAGACTGAAGTGGATTTGGAATGTGATCTGTATTAGCAACAAGCTCATGCTATACTGAGGCAGTTCTTGGTATATTGCTTTTGCTGTAATGTTTCTCAAATAATTATGATTTAATTGTGATACAGTCATTCAGGATAACCTATGGCTACATTATGTCATGCTTTTTTCTGGGCAGATTTTACTCAACCTGTTTGGCAACTGTCTCAGGAACAGGCCATGTTAAAATCTTTCTTCCATTTGTCTGTGAACATTATATTCCTGTCTGATAGTGTAACATTACACATGGCTCTCAAAAGGTCACGCCAGCCTTTTTGCCCTGTACTTTCTGTAATTCTACCTGCTTCCATCTCAAGCAGCACTGAAGCATACATAACCCCCCTAGCACCTAATCACATACTTCAGTGTGACTGAAACATGAAAATATTTCCTTCCCTGATGGTAAATAACTTTTCTCTTTGTAAGTGGTGTTCTACATCATGCAAAATGCAGACCAGAAGAACAACTGAGATGCGATGAAGAGAGAGAAAAATGCAAAATGAATTCTCTTGTTGTGGCCTAGTAAAATTCTTTGTGCGTTATAGAAAGCCGCAGATGTGATTGTCCTGGGGCCAGGGTTTGGGCTGTCCTGATACTTGTGTGGCAGACACAAACACGGTCACACTTCTGTTTTCACACTCAGACTGCAACAAGGATTGTAGCAGCACAGCATAAAAAAAGAGTAAAATTTAAGTGTAGCAATTTTTGATAAGTAGTAAACACTGCTGGCTACCTTTGTAAGAAGAAGAGATTTATTCGAGCCTGTGGTTACAGTTGTACAGATATTCAAATACATCTACAGATGTTTGCTACCCACTAGGAAAGCTGTTGTTAAGAGTGGGATTATTGAAATTAGGCTGCAAGAGGCATTTTGTATAGAGATTGCTGCTGCCAAGTTGGTGGAGTATGTGCTGAGTAGTTCTTAAAATGCCTTTCAATCAATATTACAATTGTAATGCAGGCACATATTTATAAGTGTATGTGAAATAAAATTCTGTAAGTCAACAAGAACAAGTGAATAATGCAGGTGGAAATTAGAGACTTTATTGAAGCAATAACCTCTGACAATCTCGGTGGCATCAAAAAAGCCACAAATGGCAAGGTAGAAACCAATGATTTTATATTGGCTGCAGTGGTAAGTAATGGAAGGAAATATTCCTGTCCTTCCCCCAAATTAATTTCCACCCTAGATGAAATTTTGTTCCCTGCTATTTTGTCTATTTAAATTATTATCCTCCAGCAAGGTCACTTGACACAGCTATAGATTTACTATGTGAAATAAAGTTCAAGCAGCATACATTATAACAGCACCTCCTGCTCTAGTCCCAGTACAATTGTGGGTTGCAAATCAGAAAAAAGTAGACAAGGAGGAGATGTACTGTCATTTGCTATGACCTACAACATTTAGGAAACCTTGTTCAACAAAATTTCCAGGTACTGCATTAATTTTCTAGAACATTTTTTTCAAGTACGTTGCTCCCTTTGACCCAAATGAAGTGTTTCCAGAGACATGATACTCTTCCCCCTAGTTCAGCTAACACATAATAGGGGAAGAAAAAAGATACAGTTTTATAATTGGTGAAAAACTTAGTAGAAACAGTCCTCAGTTTTGGTTTGTTTGGTTTTTTTTTTTAATTTGTCTCAAGGCCTCAGGGGATGGATAGAAGTATACTGCCATAAGAGGGAGTTTTGTGAGGTTTTTTGTACTTTAACTAGAAAAGACACTTCTATCAGCCTCACTGAATCAAATATTTTCACTTTGGCTATGAGGACAAATTTTCAGAAATCAGATAAAATGTCAACACCTTGGTCTAAGTCATTGTAATAGGCCCAGGGGTTTGTCTTGAGCTTCAGGAAAATGGAAGAATCATTTCCAATGAATGCAATAAGCACAAGTCTTTGATCTTAGATGTGGCCACCAACTGCCGAGTACATGGTTTCCTCCCTGTGTTTGGGGGGCTTTTTTGGTTTCTCGGTTTGTTGGGTTTTTGTTTTGTTTTGTTTTGTTTTAATTTGTTACATTTATTCCTTTAGGATTCCCCAGCTATTTGCATTCTTCACGTCATCCTTGTTTTGGCATTTCTCAGGCTCTCTACTGAAAGAGGAATTTAGAATGACAGAAAGAGTAGAAGAGAACTATCTACAATTAAACTTCACTTTTAATTGCTACTCAGCATTAGAAAAACCAGCAATATATTTTCATATTGCAGTGGAACTGAATCTTATCAGTTGTATTTGTTTGTCATTTAGAAGTGCACAGAAGTCCCAAGCAGTACTGCAACCTAAGTATACAAGACAGTAAATAAAGCTAGAGCATGTCAGGAACATCCCTCAGGACTTTACAAGCAAATTCAATCTACTCACATCAGACACATCCAACTGGAAGAAAAAAAAAAAAAACGATTGGAGGGAACAGGGAGAGTCTTCATAGTAGAAATGTTTTAATAACTGTTTGAGAAGTACAGCAAAAGGTTTTTGCCTTAGAAGATAGAGATTTGAGGAGAAAATAACTCATATGTGATGTATAGTAGCATGAAGGGATAGTTTGAAGTGAACTGAACAGGAAAAGAGAAACCTGATTGTCCAGCTATTTTTTCTTAGGCATGTTAATAGGCAACATGAAGGAAAAGAGGAAAGGCCAACACAGAAATGGGGTTCTGTTAATTGCAGGGGTCTATGCCAAGGGGGCCAGCCACTGTAGGTGACTTCTGGAAATGTGTGAAAATTTGGAGAAGGAGGAAGAGAAGCATGAATATAGACGTGAGGATCAAGTAGCAAACCATGGAAGAGCAGAGATGGCAACAAGGTAGGAAAATGTGCCAAAAGTTGAGTAAGACAAATGGCCAGGAGGAGGCAAGAAAAGCTTTCTTGGAATAGAGAGGAAGAACAGGAGAGATGGTGGGAATAGTGCTCTGAGAAAGAGAACAAGAAAGTACAACAGACATCAGGTGAGGAGGAGGAAGATACAATAAAGAAGGCAAGAGATAGTGCAAGGCACTAGGAGGAAAAAGGACGAGGCAAAGTTGTGCAAGTATGGTGGAACAGTGAAGAAGTCATGACAAACCAGCACTGAGTCACTTGAGGAAGAATCAATAGCACAGAGAGTAACCACTGAAAACAGGAGGTGAATTGTCTGCCAGAAGGAAGCCTGGGGATACATATCATGAGTGAGCCAGTGAGGTGCTGAGCATCATATTCATGAACAATTTAGAGTAGAGGAACAGCTGGCTGCTGTGTCTATGGCTAGCCCTGCGAGTCTGACAGCTGCCAGCCAAAAAGTGGGCTATTTGCAAGCCTCTCATCAATGCTTGTATGAACAAGGACTGAATGTGGCTGTGTGTAAATACCTTTAAGGATGAGGGCTAAACTTACCTGATTTTGTTGTTAGGAGTGGGTGTTGTGTGATCCAGGAGTCTGGCCTGACTGACACCAGGGAGAAACCAAGGAAGGAGAATGCAGAACCATTTTTTCGGCTGTCTTGAAGTCCCTAGTGTTGGACGTTCCTGGTATGTGGGGTAGGCAGGTTGGTAGTAGAGCACTGCTACTGAAAATCTCTAGAAGGTGTCAGTATCCAATTATGGTCTCTTTTACTCCTTTGTCAAGTCTCTCTCAAGGTGAAAATGAAGAGCCCAAAGTGGATACCACATTTTCTGATACCAAAAGTGGTTTAGCTTTCAGGAGCAGTGTGATGGGAGGAATTGATTCAAAAGCTTTGACTGAGGCAATGGTTATTTAGACACAGCCCCAACTTTAAACAAGCCTGCAAACTGTCTGCGCTTTCTTATCAGCACAAGGCATCAAAACAGTTTAATTTGTCTTAATCGGGTTATTTATGGAGACTTGATTAGAAAGGTTTACTGAAAAATGCAAGTATTAGGTTTGAAATGTCATAACATGAGCCTAATATACTTAGGAATTATTTAGTGGGACTGTAATGCAGTATTGGTAGATTATATTCAAATTATTAAAAACATAGTTTTCCACTTTACAAGCAAGACAGTTTTTACAGGAACCTTCTCATTTAATGTAATCAGACTGAATGAATTTGTTAAGAACTCCAAACAGTTCACTGTAGTACAGTGTGTATTGGTAAAAAAGAAAACCAAAGCAGAGGTGTTGTTCCACAATTTATCCAAGGTATTCTAGCTCCAGGGCTTTAATTTTTTGAAGAAAAGGAGTAAGACAGTACTTGTGCCATCATTTTTGGGTGATTTTTTTTTCAGTTAGTTAGTGGTTATTTCCTGAAGTGTATTACTTACACAGTACCACAAAAACACATGAGCATGCCAGCTCTTATGCTGAAGGATGTGTCATTTGACCAAAACAGATATAGACATACTGTTTTCCATCTCAAAATCCACATTTCTGTCTGCCTAATTCTGCTTAGTTGCTTGATTTGCCGCACACATTTTTAATGCTTGCATGACTGTAGTATCTGGCCAGACTACAAATGGATGATATTCTACATTTCTTTGTCATTTTGGACCCAAAATAGATCAGCTCCTGTAACTATAGTGATGATCAGTGTTGGACAACATGCCAGCTTGATTACAGTGTGCATACATGGATAGTTCATACTGCTTTTCACAGCAAAAGCCAGTTCTGGCAGGAAATGTCCTGCCCCCCCTTCCAGGCACTTGTCCCAAGATCCCTCAAGAAGCAGTCTAGATTTGCCATCAGGATGGGCTGCAAGGGGATATTATGTCCACTGTGTAAATTTTTCTGATACTGACCCTGAATCCTAAGCTGCTGATGACTGCAAAGCACAGGCTGGTGTCACAATGTGCCCTGTCAGGCACCTTTGAGATGCTCCACTGCCATTGCACGCCAGAGCTTCACACAGCTCCCCTGCCACTGACCACTGAATTTCAGCTTCAAACACAAGTGATCTTCACACAAGTGACAGAAAGTCTCACAGGATCTGGCAGCTGCTGGGTGACCTGAAGAAAACTGAATTTCAGCCCCTTTTCAGTGAGAAGTGTTTTCATGCTGTAAGATTCACTGTTACTGCTTTTTCAGCTGCCTACTTGGAAATGGTAGATGAGAGAACAGTTAAGGCACTGGCCCTGAAAATGTTTTGTGATCCAAATTTCCCACTCAGGTGATCTCTGTGAGTTTTTTTTTCTTCCAGTCAGGCCTGTGTTGGCCCAGAGCCAGAGATGCCAGAGATTGTCCTTTCTTGAGGGCCAACTTACATTTGAGAGAGGAAGGCTGAGCAACCTCTATGGCTTTCACACTTCTGGAGGGTGAGCAATGTCTGAGATATGGCTCTCAGCCTCTAACATTAACAGTTGATAGTCATGAATTAATTTGAAAATTCTGATTTGTGCCCATTCACTGTGCCTTTAAAAAAATCAGACCCATTGTGCCAAGTAGGATGGTGCATAAATAAATAACTAACTCATAGCAGCTGTGAAGTCGGTGCTTGCCAGAACTCTATATAGCAGTTCCCAGAGACCACTGGGAAGTTGTACAGAAAAAACAGTTTTAAAATAACATTTTAAAGTACAATTTTTAATCAAATGAATAATTTACAGCATAACTGCATCTGCAGAGTTGTTTAAGTAGAATACATGTGGAATAAATGGAATATTGACATCAAGCTAATATATAATGGGATTGATGAGAAATATACTCTTCTCCACACTATCCATCTTCTAAACAGTAAAGATTTGGGGAAGTGATTCAGACATCATACTGCTTGAAACTTGATAAAAATTCATTTCCACCCCATTCCTGATTTTTAACATGAAGGATTGTGAAATATGGGATCATGAGCCTTGCAAAGCAAGAGGAACTATTGGCTTCTGAGTATTGTCTGCTTAATCTTTTGAAGAAGTGAAAAATATGCAATCCTAAATACATAAAATTCCCATTGCAATTACCAGTTCAGGGTCTTTTTTTAAAATGCTCTTTGTTTAACAGTTCCCATTGTGACACTACTGACTGGACACCCGAGAAGTTTCTGCTTTATATACTTGTCTATTCTGAAAATCTGTCCTCAATTATGGAAGCAAAGAAGTTTTGAAAGTCTGTCCATTTTTCAGTTGTTAAAATCATCTCATAATTGGATAATAAAACAGTCACAGATTTCCTTAAAAATATAGGTGAGTCCTGAGGAGGCCACCAAGGTGGTCAGAGGGATGGAGCACATCTCCTGTAAGGAAAAGATAAGAGAATTGGGATTGTTCAGCCTGGAGAAGACAAGGCTTCAGCCTTCCAGTACCTGAGGAGAGCCTACAAGAAGGGTGGAGAGGGACTATTCATGAGGATGTGTAATGACGGGGGGAATGGCTTCAATGTGAAAGAAAGTAGGATCAGATCAGATATTAAAAGCTCTGCTGTGAGAGTGGTGAGGCCCTGGCACAGATTGCCCAGGGAGGTTGTGGCTGCCCCACCTCCAGAGGTGCTCATATCTGGGTTGGGAGGGGCCCTGAGCCAACTGGTCTAATAGTGGAAGGTGTTGCTGTCAATGGCAGGGAGGTTGAAACTGGAAGATCTTTAAGGTCCCTTTAAACCCAAACCATTCTATGAATCTATGGGCACTCCACCCAGTCCCAGACCCTCATACCTGTTGTGTGAGGGACCAAACCTATTTGCTAACTGCCAGTCTTCAGGAGGAGCAGAAGCCCGCTTTCTTGTGTGGGCAGTGACCAACTTCCAGCCTTCGTATTCAACAGACTCTTGACTCATTGCTGGAAATGGCAGAGTCCACCTGCCCCTCTGCTGCCATGGGGGGATGAGACTCCTGAGTCTGCAGGATCTCAGGGAAGATCCCACTAATGTCTCCCTCATTCTCCTCAGTGCTGCACACCCTGCTCATGTCCTCACATGGAAGAATGGTGAGAGAGAATTTGATTTTAAACAACATAATTTGATTTATTTGATGTAATTGAACATGGTTATGAAAATAAGGTAATTTCATCTCTAAAAGTAACTGAGTTGTGGATTCAGACCTTGCACGCCCCACTCTTGATAATTTTAAAGAGAGTTTTTAGAGGTTGAAGTCTTCTTAATGCATCTGAACTTCATATGCAAAATATGTAGTCAAATTTGAAAATCTCTACTCATTAATTAGGCAAGCAATATACATGATGCTCATGGAATGGCAAAATATTGAAACAATATGGGCCAATTTCTCAAAGAGGAAAACAGTTCTCAATTGTATTACTAATTTCAAATAAATTTACAATCTAGATGATATAGCCATTAAAATGTGATTTTGATGTAGGAATGTTATTGTCATATTCTGAAACCAAGAAAAAAAATTGTTTTGCAAAGAGTCAGGCTTCACAGTACATGAAATGAGTGACTACGTAGGGGTCCTAGGCTACTGGAGTAGCTACTGGAGTTCTTGGAAAGGACTAAGAGCAGGTAAATAACTTCATGTTTTCTGCTTTTCTTGGAAGCATACAAATTAATTGAATACAAAAAATATTTTGATTCATTGGATTAAATTATACCATGAGTTATAATTATGCGTTTCCTGATTATAATTGTACAGCTCCTCAGAGTAGCTGATATGATGGAGAACAGAACTGACCTTTAGTTTCTGATTTAAAGTCCTGGTTTTAGGATGAGTGGAAGATCTGTGTCTGAATTAATTATTATATTAGTAATAACATAAGATATAGATTTGCTTTTCATTAGCACTACAGAACATTAGTTATTCAGTACACTCCGTTATGTGTAGTAGTCACTCCTTAGTGACTAATTACAGGGGTGATTTGTGTGATATTTGAAATGCTGATCTCACTGTTCATCATTGCTATGAAATGTGGATAATTTCCTGTACAGTCTGTGTGATGGTACTGAATGCTGTGTGATGTAAACATGTCACAGTCTGATATTTTCTGATCCTCTTTATGACAGTGTCTTTGAAATATTTAAGTTATTACTATCATTGATTATCAGTGAATATTCCTCAACTTTTTTTTAGTTCACTAATTTATATGTGTAATTTGTGGAGCTGAGGGAAGACAACATTTTTCCATAAAAATCTGTAATGACTGATGGAAATTTGAGAGACAGGGAGTAAGAATTCATCTGGTGGATAGTTGTAATAGCCAGTGTACACATTACAAAACCAAGTTCTCATTTTTGGAGATCCAGATCTATATTTTTTCCCAGAACTTAATTTTGAAAGACAAAACTTCTGGCCAGACATCATGGTGCTAGTGCACTTTTTATCCTTACTGCAGCCAGCAAAAGTATTTAGTGTATTGTAAAAGAGTGTTGTGAAAACTACTAATTTCAGAAGCTGTGTATCTTAATCTTGGCAAGTGACATCAAAATATGCCAGTAGACAGCTACTGAATGTGCTGCTGTTAGATACACACGCTGTTACCAGCTTTCTCTTGACTGGCCATAGTTCTGAGCAAGCTGTTGGGGTGTGTTGGGTGTGATTTGTGGATGCCTGCTAAACTCAGCACCTCAGGACTGAGGTGGGAAACATCCATGGGTGTTGATGGACCTCATTGGTAGTGAATTCAGCAGAGGCTTTTCTGAGTCACTTCTGCACAGATGCTGAGCTGGACAACAAAGTCCCATTAACCCATTAAACTGCCTGCCTCAGACCTGAGGTGTCTCCATTGACTCAGCAGCGTGGTTAGACAGAGGTCACAAGGCTTGAATGTTTTGACTGAAGTCCTGCAGATGATTTACTTCAGAGATCTAAATCCTTTCAAGGGTTTGAATCACAGGCTTGGATCTGTAACATGAAAGCTGAGAGCAGACTGTGGCATCTTTAGGAGAACAAGGGTCTTGACTGACAGTCATTGTCAGATGCATGGCTTGTCAGTCTCTGATGGGAAGGGTTAAATATCAGCTTTGTGCTACCTCCCAGTTCTGTGGACTAAAATGTTGCATAGGTCTGGAGCAGATCCTCCTCTCCCCTCCTCCCCCCCCATGAAGAGGAATTTCATCCACAGCGATTGGGAGCTTGCTGAGAAACATCAATGGCATTACTTATTTTCTGATGTGAGTTAAGACCAACATCTCTCCTGTGTCACAAGGAAAGAAGGCTATTTCTAGTGAATCAGAGAGTGAATTAAATGCCATGGGTATAAGCAAAGTAAATAATAATGTAAAGGAAGGCAAACAATTTATAACTTTAAGACAACAGAGAAATTAGTGAGGGATTTGTCATCCACAATCTATTCTGCTGTTCTTTTTTTTCTATTCGTCTAAGCAGTGACATTTACTCACAAGTTTATACCAAATGAATACATGGTATTCATGAGTCATTGATCTTAGTGTGGTATTGGGAATGAAAATATAATTCTTATCAACTCCAATCTTTAAGTAAAAAAAGACACTAGCCAAGCTAGATGGCTTCATGTCTTTGAGCAAGTAATAACAGGAAAAATGACAGGACCTAATTAAGCAAATAATTAGCAAATATGAGAAAAGATGTACGAGAATAAACACACATCATAAACACCTGCTATTTTTCAATTGCTATGTAACACCAAACACCTAGCCAGAGGGCTGAAGATCAGACTACAACATGTGTCTCATTTTGTGAAAAACATGATAGAAGGAAATAGGAGAAAGAGAGAGAGCTCTGGCACAGTCTGTATAGGACAGGATGTTTGCAAGACCCTTATTAGGGTGGTCAGAAAGACAAGGCTTCATTATTCACTACCTCTTACGCCAGTGGCATATGGCATGTCATATGGCGTATTCTGCCTGTGGTCACACTTGTGAGCACAGCCCAGCAGCTTCCGGTCGTCTTTATGGTGGTCTGCAAGACCCACTCTTTGTGTAGCTCATGGCCCTGAGCTAGTGGGCTTTGGAAAGAGCCAAAGTGAAAGAAAAGGTGAAACTTTCTGCACCTTGGTCTTCCTTGCTCAGTGGAATTGCTGTTACATGGAACTTGGATCCTATGGCTTTATCTATGTCATGCTTTGTAAGTGGTGCCAGAAAAAACTGTGAACAGCATTAGGATTGACTTCTCTTCCTGATCCATGCCACTGCTGCACTGACTGCCCACAGGCAGGCTGTGGGGAGCCTGTCAGCTCTAAGGTGCATATTAAGATGCCCAGCAAACAGCCAAGGTTTTGGACATACCTGGGCATGTGGTGTGTTTCATAAAGTGGCCTCTGGCTGTACTTTCTGTCTGTATGAATTGTGCATTTGGTCTTGAACCTTGTCTTAGGACACCCCTTACATATGCAGGGTATATATAACTGTTGTGCCTGCTGATGCAACGTAAGGGCTATTGCCACAGAGCAGCAGGTAAAAATGTATAAATAAATAATCACATGTATAAATATTTTCATTTGAGAGTAGCACATTCTTCTTGAAGGATACTTTAAATCCTGTACCCTTTTTTTCTGTCCCATTAGTAATACAGTGGAAGAAATCAGAATCTAATATGAAAAGCCCACATGATTTTTTTTTGCTTAAGATGATCTACAGATCTTTTGTGGTATGAAAAGACACTTTTTCTCTTTCTTTTTGTTTTTTTCCTTTTTTGTTATAGTGTTCTTAACTGACTGTATCTTGGCCCAGGATCAGTGTATTTAGGACATGCAGAATTACATATTTATGGAACTTAAGTACTAAAGATGTACAATTTGTTCTTTAAAATTTGGCTCCCCTTGTAGTCTTCACTCATAAACCCAGATAAATAAAAGAACACATGCCTGGCTGAAATGCACAATCCTTGCAGTTCTGAGTAATTGCTTCCTCATTGCAGTCCTCCTTCAACACTCCCCTCTCTGGTTTTGTTTCAAGACTGTGAAGAAATTTTTGCCTGCTTTCATGTTTGAAGATTGAAGACAACTGCTAGATAAACTTGGTCACCACTCCAGGGGCCAGCATAAGACCAACAGCTACCCAGCCTTTTGCATGATGCCAAGACAAAGAACTTGGCCAGAATAACTCATGTTCCTGTTAAGCCCAATCTTTTATGTGGAACATTTTTGATAAGTCAGTAGAAAAAGAAAAGTTTTTTGCATTTTCAATAACACACTCAAAGTACCCTGGCCAAGAATCCAGGGATTAATTTAAGGCAAAATGGCAGGCTCGTGCAGGTAGGCTAGCAGAGGAGGAAAATGCTGAAGCAGCAGTTACAGGCATTGCCTGCACTGGGGTATGCAGCACTGGCACTATTTTTAGAGGCAGATATATGGCAACTATCAAACTTTTCCAAAAGATGTAAATCAGTCTTGCTAACTGTCAGAGAACATGGTCAATTGCTTTCATATAGTTTTGATTTATTAACTTTTACTCTGAAGCTTAAAAGATTGAACAAGCAGCATGTTCAGGTTGCTTATGTGTTTTCCATGCAGTGATTAATACATATCCTACTCGCATTTGAATATGCTCATTCTAAAGTACCTCCTTCAAAAGGTGATGCTCTGGCCATGCCAGAAGAATTTTGCCAGGATGACAACTTCAGAAATGAACACAGACTATTCAATGTTATCTGAAAGGTGATTTTTAAAACACAGAAGTCTAGGGAAATTAGCCTGTGTTTGTTTACATAAGGGTGCTTTCCTGGAATGTAGACATCTAGATATTGTATATTAGCACTAGAGCTATAAAGGAAAAGATTTGCAGGTTACACAAATAACATATGTTATATGTTACACATATAACAAGGCCACCATGGCCACCCACTCACCTGCCCCTGGGGAAAACAAGCTATTATTGAGGAAAAATGTTTTTCCAGTAAGGTATTTTGTCAGTACAACTATGTTTGGTAGGGCTTCATATTCTTACCTTCATAGTCTTCCCAAACAAATTCCTTCTAGTGTAAACCTAGATGAGTGTTGGAGTTTTACTTGTAATACCTGAACTTGGAGGTAATTTCCTTGCGCCAGACTTGATTGTGTTAAGGAAACTTTGCTATCTGAGTGTCCAGGGGCTGCTCTGTCAGCCACACTGGCACCACCTGCTCGAGACTAAAGCCCCCCTGCAGCAGCAGCCCCAGGAAGGTTATGGGTGCCCTGCACACCCCACACTCACACAACCAGACCAGTTTTCTTACTGGCTCAATTTTAGGTTTCCCATAGCAGACTCTCAGACCCAGAGTAAGAGTTTGTGCTGGTGCCAAGGAGGAGGAGGAGGAGAGACCCCCAACAAAGAGACATCTTGGCTTTTATACTCTCACAGTCTGCACAGGGACATCTGGGGTCTCCCTGCTGAGTCCTTGGCTCCTGCAGTGTCCCTCACCTGGCTGTGCCAGTGGTTCCTGTGCATTTGTTATGCGAAAGGTTGGCAGTTCACGGATGCTTGCCTCGGGCTCTGCCACCCAGACCTCAGTCTGCACAGTGAGTTAGCTGCACTAAATACATTTGTCAGCATCTGAGACATTCTTCCTCCTAGTTTCCTAGCAAATACCCATCCCTGAGTATGACCTTTTGGCTCAAATTGACTGCTGAAGTGTTTTATTCAAACTGATTCTTCTCCTTAGCTTCTTCATCTAGTCAATTACAAATTTTCTGGAAGACTCCTACCATAGATAATAACATATTATGAAAAGAAACTGCCTAAAATATTTTATTAATATAATACGTCTCATAATTTGCTTGATATTGCACTGGTTGCTATACAATTGCCTGCTAGAAAGAATTCTTGGCTGTTTCTAATAGTCTGTCTCATCACTTACTAGCCATGGCACTTATTTGAACTTTGCCTGTCTACAAATGGAAATACAGGGTGGGAGATGAAATAAAACCCTTTGGTAAACCTCTGAAGAATGGTAGTAGTGAGAAGTTTCTGCTGAGCACATCATACTCAAGGCTCTTTTTCAGGCAGTGAACCAGCCCAAGTTGTTGTCTCAAGCTGAAGTTGCCCATGCAGCCTTTTAGGAGACTCCTCAACAAAACTTCAGTAAACATCGGCTTTCCTTGACAGGTTCTGGAAGCAGTTTGTGAGTCTAGGAGTTGTTCCAAGTGTGCAATGTGGCCTTTTGAAAGTCAGGAGGAGGACAAGGGTACATGAGGAGCTCTGCACCAATTTGTTCAGCAGTATAGAGGTACCTCATGAGTGGTGGGTTTGTCTGAGGAAGACAGGAGCACAGACCTTCCATTGCATTGATTCTGATTGCTAGCAGTGTTTCATCTCTCCTGTTCACTCACTTGCAGACTGACAGCACAGGCCCAGCATGGCTGGGCTGGTAGAGTAGGCCGTGGTCAAAATGGCACTTTGACCTCCCACTATTTTTTTCAGTGAATGACACCCTGGGTATATGTATATGGTATATGTGCTGGTAGCACATGCCAGTCAACTTGCTGAGCAGCTGTATGGAGCCTGTTTTGGGTGGAGGTAGCAAAATCAGCTGTCTGCTCCTGGTTCTCCTGGCCTGAAAAACAAGCTCTTCAATGTTGAGCTGGTCTGCAAGGCAAAAAATTTTGTTTTGCCTAATCTGCTAAAAAACATGTGAACAGGCTTTGGTTATGAGAGAGGCTGAGACTGGAGGGTAGTGTGGACCTCAGGAAGCTTATCTACAGTTTCACTTGCTGTGCCTCCTTTAACATGCTGGTAAAGACAGGTACTAAAAAAAAAATGATGTAGAAAAGTGAGTTTAAACATGGTTGGAGAATATTTGTGTAGAAAATGTTAACTTCATTAAAAAAAAAAAAAAAAAACCCAACCAGTTTTGGCGGGTTTTCTGGAAATCATCTAGTCCAATCTCATACCCAAATGGGATCAAGTCAATCAGGGCCTGGTCTGGCTCAGGACAAGACCTCTCCAACGATGGAGTATCTTCTTGGGGCACCTGTGCTGGTGCTTAACCTCTCCCACAGAGAACATTTTCTCCTGAAATCTAGTCAGAATTGCTTTTGCTACAAGCTGGGACTGTTGGCTCTTTTCTCCTCATTGTGCATCAGAGAAGAGCCTGTCTTCATATTTCCTATAATCCTTTCTTGTATTTCCTATAGTCGATCTTAGTGATGAATATTCTCTGTACATGACTACTCTAGTTTAGTCTAGTTGTTCCCAGGATGCAGGTTAGGAGTTAGGCATCTCCAACAGCACAACTGCCCACTGTGGCTGTGTTTTTTCTACAGCTTTTGCAATAGAATGGATGGCAAAGTCAGAGCTCAACAGAATTCAACTTAGCTTCTGCTGTCCTCAGCTCATACAGGCTGATCTTAATTCAGCCTGTGACTCTGATGGCACATATTTAATATTTCTATAAGGCAAATAAAATAAGTTTCATTGCTACAGTAGTTAGGTGACCTCTTTGAAGTGACCGAGTAATTATTTTAAGCTAATACTACACTCTAGAAAATGATTGTGTGCCTTTTTGCTATTTCCAGCTCCATTCGCCATGCTGGTGGAGCTCAGTAAGATGTCCGTATCTGGGCAGGAATGGGTCAGGCCTAGGAGCTGCCTGTTTTGTTCAGCATTTTCTCTGCAAAACCTACAGGAAGCCAAGGCAGTCTGTCTGCAAGGCTTCTTATTACACATGACGTTGTGTGGTTTCCCTATGGAAAATATATGGCTGGAAGGAATGTCTTGTGTTGAACCACTAGAATGTGAAGAATTTGGGTATCTGGTTTTCTTACATAGCTCTGTACTCACTCTTCAAAAGAGAAGCCACAGAAAGGAAAAGCTGTCATATCCTGGGGTTGTTAGCTTCTTTATTTGCTATTTACCATGGGAGCTTGTGACAGCCTTATGCTATTCTAAAGGTTATTTCAGTCTGGCAGAAAGATGGAAGAAGAGGGAAAAAGCAGGCAAGAGAAGAAGGGAGTGAGTGGTCATACCAAGGGGAATTTACTGCTAGATTCAAGTAGAAAGAAGCAAAGAGAGCAAATCAAAGGAAGACATAGTTTCATCCTGTTTCATGGCATGGCTTTTGTTAGCAATATAACCATCTCACAGAAACCTCCAGCAGTGAGAGGTTAAATAGTGATGCTTAGAAGAAATTTTGATGTACATGACTCACTTTGCTCTTTTGCATGTGGTAGTTCCTAATGGTATTCCTGTCAGATTTCAGTGATCTCCAGTACCTGCTGGTTTTATAGGGGATACAAGACTATATCTCAACACTGTAGTATTTTCTAACATTCTCTGAGTTTTCAATAATTTTCGTGAGAAATGAATGGCTGTAGAGTCTGAGTGTCAAATGAAAATTTCCATGTAAATAGATTCTATTTTATAAATATATTTTTTAAAAATCTGTAAAAGCATGAGATGCATCTCAGAAAAGATGACATTTTTATTCTTTGATAATGTAGTACTCTGCATGGAGGTCACAAAGGATTGAAGGGAAAACCACTAAAATAATTAATCTCGCAATTAAATTAGTTTATGATTCTGATATTGAAATGAACATTTTGACTTGGTTTACAATTCCTCTGCAAATCCTTAATTCTTTACCCCAGGAAACTAAAAATGTCTGACAAGAGCATGACTGATATTTACAAACAATAAATAATATGGTTTCAAAATACAGTCTCCAAGGAAAGCACATACTTAAATTAGTAGGATATTAGAATTCTTTCCCAGTGGTTCTTTGCTCTGGCAGGATATTTTCTTGGACACTGGGAACCAGCAATTACAGATGGACTGAAACAGTCAAAGAGACAACATCTGAAGTGATTTTTTACACATTGCTGTAAGTCCCCATTCTGTTTTAAATTAGTAAGATCTAAAATATCATGGTAACAGATGTCGGTCTCTGAGGCTAAACATTCCAGAATGGAAATCCCTGTGTGTCTCCTGCTCTGCATACATGATATTAACAACATACAAATATATCTTGTCATTCTAAGAAAAGTTTTCACCTGCATTGAATAGCAGGCTTAGTTAGACAAAAGTTAACAATCTTAAGAGGGTTAATAATCTTCTTGTGCCTGACTGGAGGAAATACTAAGGGCCTATGAATATGTATGATAGTCAAAAGCATCATTCCTTATCTTTTTTGTTTTGCTATCCATATTCATTTTAAGAGAGGAACATGACTTATCTTTTGGACAAAAGCTTCTCATTTTTGCGTGAAAACCTAGGTTTCACAAATGTGACCCATCATAACAAGGTCAGGGGAAATGAATGCTGGAAAATATACACATTAAAATAAGTAGGATGTACTCTTGATGTCTATTGCAGACAAAAGAACTTCCAAAGGTTCAAAGGGTATTGATAGATTATTGAAGAAGATTGCTTTTATTTCAACAACACACAATATACTGCTTTTATAAATGAGCTGTCTTTCTTAATTTATCTTTAGCATTGAAAATAATCCCTTTATCCCACTGCCAAATCTAATATATTCTGTATGTAGGATCACATAAAAATACTTTGAATTTCCAAAAAAAGCTTGTACTCTTCTCAGGTAAGAGTTTAGTGCCGAGTGGTGGCATTTAGTAGTGATTAAAAATGGTGATTAAATTTATCACAAGATGAAGCTTCTCATATGCCAATTAGAAATTAATCAGAAGTGTTAATCAGACCCATGATCTTAATTTTCTCTGTTCTGGAAATTTAGGAAGGATCTTGCATTTTCTGAAGATGAAGAAAGAACATGGAAAACATGATACAGAAGCACACATGGATTCTTTCATTATTTATTTTTCTCCACATAAGTAATTTAAACACAGCAGTTTTATAGTTTGAACAACACCAAAATGCAGCATACTTGAGAGGAATGACTGTCTCAATATTGAGGCTTAGAAGAGTTAACCTCTGCAAAGGTTACCTGCAAAGCTCATGTAGAATCACAAGCCTTTATTTCTTTTGTGATCATGGCAGGATTCATCTCCAAAAACCGCCTGAGAGAGGAGTACAATAGTTTTGAGAAGTCTCCATAACTAGTTTGCATAGGTATAGTTTGCTGTTTTCAGCCCAAGTGTTTAGCTGGTGTGTGGAATCCTGAAGACTACTGGGAACAAGAGGGTGAGTTACACACTTGTAAACAACACAAATTGCTTAAGTTTTATGGGTCTGGACACAGAAAAACAGGAGGAAGACATAAAATTTCTTCCATGAAGTAGCATTCATTCTTAGGGTTCTGTTTCTCTGAATACCTGTTTGTACTTTTTTGACATCTTGTCCACATTTTTCTCTCTTGTAGTACTAGAAGCACTGCACTGGAGACTGAGTCCCCTCATCTCTTTCCCTGTCCTCTCCAGCTGCATGTAAGTATCTTTGAGTCATCCCAGTAGGAAGCTGGCTGTATCATGCATTCTGTTGCTCTCTCCATTCCTGTGATGACCCCTTTAGAGGCATGCCCACATTTTTCATTCTGGCAGACAGCCCACTCTCCCATTCTGTGAGCTGGTTTTGTGAATGGCCCATAAAATTCTTCTGAGGAGTCACTTAAACCCACTTCTTTTGCTGTTCAAATGGAATTCCTACCCTGCATTTTTCTGCTGTCCGCATATCATTTTATGATTTAGCCTGACTTCACATTTTTTTCTGTCTATAATCCTTATCCCACTTTCTATTTTTGTTATTTCTTCTTCTCCACCCTTTTTTGGGAAGAGCTGCTTCATGGTTCTTATTTTCTGTTTTCCCTTAGTGCAGCCAATCCCTTCCTTGGGAATATCTTTGCTCGGGTAGCTTTCTTCCTCCATTTCCTCTGTTCTCACATTCTTCTACAGGCAACCCATTAAAACAGGGTATTCTTCTGCTACTCTTCTCTGTGAGGTTACTCTCAGTCTTGGGCTACCTACCCACTTTCTCCTCCATCATGATGGAGCAGGTGACAAATCTCTATCGAACTCTGTCATTCTCTACAGTTGCATTTAAGTCTGGGGTCTCATCATTTGTTGCCTTTGCTGGGCCAAACTTTGCACAACAATGGTTTGTGACAGGTAGACCTCTGCAGAGAGACATTCCTCTGCCTCGGCACCTTCTCATTTATGTCATGCCAAGCCTTTGGTCATTTCCAGCTGCCTCTCTCTGTGTTTTATCTCTGACAACATTTTCCATTTTACTGGCCTTAGAAGAGAAAGAACAGTATCTCTCAACATGCCTGTTATGGTCTTTGCTTTATTAGTGTGATGGGTTGACCCTGAGACTGGATGCCAGGTACCCATCAAAGCCCCTCTGTCACTCCCCTCTGCAGCTGGACAGGAGAGAGAAAATATCATGAAAGTCTTGTGAGTTGAGATAACAATAGGGAGAGATCATTCAATGATTACCATGAGAGGCAAAACAGACACAACGTGGGAAAATTATTTGATTTTATTACCAATGAAAATCAGAGCAGGATAGTAAGAAGTAAAAAAACCATTAAAAACAGCTTCCCTCCACCCCTCCTTCCTTTCTGGACTCTACCTCCTCTACCAGAGGCCCATGGAGACAGGGAATGGGGGTTATGGTCAGTTCATCACACTTTGTTCCTGATGTTGTTCATGTTCATCCCCTGTTCCAGGGTGGATTCTGGCTTGTAGGAACTTCTTCTCCATGAACTCCCTCTCCATGAACTTCTCCAGCATGAGTCCTTCTCATGGGCTACAGCTCTTCATGAACTGCTCCAACAAGGGTCCCTTTCCACAGGCAGAGCTTCAGGAACAGCCTGCTCCAGCCTGGGTTCCCCACAGAGCCACAAGTCCTTCCAGGAAATCTGCTCCAGTATCCAGGGCTCCTCTCTCTACAGGGTCTCGGGTTCTGCCAGGAGCCTGTTCCAGCATGGGCTGCCCATGGCATCACAGCCTTTCTTGGGCATCGCCATGCTCCAGCTGGGCTCCTCCATGGGCTGCAGGTGGATCTCTGCATCTCCATGGATCTCCATGGGCTGCAGGGGCACAGGGGCTTCACTGTGGTCTGCACCACAGGGTGGAAGGGAATCTCACCTCTGGCACCTGGAGCAGCTCCTGCCCCTCCTTCAGCACTGGGTGCTGAAGAGCTGTTCAGCACTTCTGGGTGTCTGCAGAGCTGTTCCTCTCACAGGTTCTCACCCTGTTTTTCTCTGAGCACAATTACATCTGTACAATAACTTTTTTCCTTCTAAAATCCGTTATCACAGAGGCGCTACCACCTACTCTGATGGGTTTAGCCTTGGCCAGTTCCATCCTGGAGCCAGCTGGCACTGGCTGTGTTGGCCATGGGGGGAGCTTCTGGTAGCTTCTCACAGAAACCACCCCATAACCCACCACTACCGAAACCTGGCCACACAAACGCAATACAACTAGTCGCTTTTCATAAGGTGGAGGACAAATGTCATAATTACGAAAGTTGCACTTCTTTCCTCCTGCATAACTAAAGTGGCTGACCTCCTGCTTGAAATGTGAAATTTTTTGATGTTAACTGTGGGAAGTTGAGCTGTACAATTTGTTGGCAACCTTTGCAAAATTAAAAGGAACTGTATGGGATTAAATGCAAAAGTCAGTTACAAGCATTTGCTTCAATGCTGTATTGAACAGGGAACAAAAGGAGAAGGATGAATTCAGAAAGATCTACAGCTAGGTAATACTGATTAATACAACTTCACTTCTAGGAAATGGTTCCTCTACTCAGAGCATTGCCATTAGAATGACTTTTTGAGAAACAGCAGGTCTTGTCATAGGCAATGTCTGAATGTTGTTGAATGTAAACACCTGTAGCCATTAAAGTATCACAACTTAGAAGAGAATGAACAGGACAGTTGACAGTTTTCAGGAAGTTCCAGTTTCTGCCCTTTAACTACCAAAAAAGTTTTATATTTTTGGGGAGGCACATTCATACTCAGCATCTGACAGCCAGTCATAGCTCCCAGTGATCGGACACTGCTTTGTCCTCTCTGAATCTGGATGAAAGAGATTGTGTACTAGCCCAGACAGAAACTGGTCATCCAGAAATAATGTTTTCGCCACGAGTCTATATATTTGTATCTGGTTTGATAAAAGCCAAAGGCCCAGATTTTCACACAGTCACCATGATTTGAAAGCAACTTCAAAATGATAATTCCAGGTGTCAGTTCTCATAACACTGTTTCTGAATTGTAAAGCAGATAATCCAAAATGACCACCCTTAGAAGGCAGGTAAAGTAGCTATTTTTTCCTGTTAAGTGTTAGAAGTCAGCTGCACTGTTATAAATAAAATCCTAAAAACCCCGATGTCCTATCCTTGTCAAGTTACCCTGTTGTACCCGTTAAGTGCCTTGTTTTACTGTTTAAGCCTATTACTCTCGTAAATCCATTGTTGTTTACCCTATTGCCCTCGTTATCTACTCCATTGTTTCTCCGATTGGCCTCGCTGTCCTTGTTAAGCCCCTCGTTATCCCTGTCAAGTGCTCCCTTGTACATTTTTCCTTGTCAAGAATAGCCTTCACTGCTCCCTGGAACGGCGTGTGCGTCCCGGAAGAAGGAAGCGCCCGAAAGCGCACTCATATGCAAATTAGAAGCACCTGCCGGCGAGAAGAATACCCCAAAACAACGAGCTAACGAACAATTAAGAAATAAGAGTAACACCCCTAGGTCAGCAACAAGTCAAGCTCCCTCCTAACCTGGTCTGCCGGTCCTAAAAGCAGTCGCCATCACTTAAGGGAACTTAACTAAGAGGAGACCCTAAGTGTCGAGCCAGGAAATTGAGGTATTCTTTGGACTCTTGTGATGTTGGAAACCCCAGTTCTGCTGGTGATTGACAAACCTGCACTGGAATTTCGTTTTCTATGCCGGACCAAGGGAGCAGCAGCAGAAGGCGCAACCCCATAGGCTCCCTCCCAAGCCGATTTTTATTAAAGACTATCAAGAAAGGAATCTGCTCCTTGCCGAGGTTTTTATCATGCACAATTGGTTTCAATTGATCAATTCTACAATTGCTTAATAATAGCACCATTGGAACAGGCTCCCCAGGGCAGTGGTCACAGCACCAGCCTTTCTGAGCTCAATAAGCCTTTGGACAACACTTGCAGGCATGTGATGTGACTCTTGGGGGTGTCCTGTGCAGGGCCAGGAGGTGATGATACTGATGGGCCCCTTTGAACTTAGCTTTTTGTATGATTCCATAATTTTATGAACTGTTAAACTGTATTCCAACTACCAAGCAACAGAATTTTTTGCACTCCTTTTATTGAAAATCATGCAGCTTATGGTTTCAAACTTTTCTCATTTCAGTTCTATTGCAGTGAGACGTGCCTCTCCTTGTGGGAAGTGAAGAATTTGCAATTTTAAGACTGAATATGAAGATTGTTATCACTATCTGTTTTGCCTTTTTTTTTCTTGTCTTGTTGAGCAATCTGCTCCTGCTGCTGCTGCAGGGAGTTCCCTTGTAGCAACCTTGTGTTTGACCTTACAGCACAGGTTACTCATGCCAACTAGGAATTCTTCTGCGGATGGCACTTTGTCTGGCTGCTCAAGTTGTAAATTCATTTTGCTTCTTAAATCATCACTGAAGCATCTCACAAAGATTCCTGCACTGATGAGAGAGGGGATGTACATTTGCTAGTGAGTAAGCAGAATGATAAAGTCTGTGAGCCACCAGTGCTGCTCATGGAAGGAGAAGCAATGTTGCAGGATGAGGTGTTGACCTTGGTGACTGGCCATAACTTTCAGATCACATTTCTAGGAAATCATGTGCTTGCTCCTTCCTTCCCTTTTCTAGCATTTCCATCCCCTTTGTCCAGGGAAGAAATTCAGACATTTTCTGGACTGCTACACAAAGAGTTTCACATTTATTTTCTTCTCTTCTGTGAGCTTTTTCCCTTGGAATACAATTTGGAGAGGAATTTAGAGGAGAGAGGGCTGCTGTGGAGCAAGGTGCTAATTGGTGTAGGCATTGATGACAGGGCTAATTTCAGTGAGGTTTCTGGTTTGTTTATTCACAGAGAGATACAGAAATTCCCTTAGATTCCTGGATGGTGCAGATGGAAAATTCATATTCGGTCATCTGGTTCATCCATCTCAGAGCACAGGGTTATTCAGCAGGACATATGTTTCCAATGTTTTCTCTAACCTATTTTTATAGGCTGGGTGATGAATCATGGGGCTTACACCATCCCCAAAGGACCACTATTCTATGTCTAATAAAATTTCGATGCTGAGAAGGTTTTTTTCTGCTACAGGTTTTCAATTTGTTAATTTTATTATGTTACACTTTCTTATCTCTTCTAAACAATTCCTCTTGGTTTTTGTATTTGAGTTCTTCATCTGTATTTTTGCTCCTATCAAATAATGGTATTTTAAACAGGGCAAATTGTTGAAGCCTATCTTTATTTTTGTCTGGCATGTTGCCATATAAAACCCTCTGTTCATTTAACCTTCAGACTTAAACATTTTGGAAAGTTCAGCCATATCTGAAGACTGTATGAGGCAAAAATATCCATGCTCCCTTTCCTATTAATATAAGCAATATAGTCATTCAGTTGAAGTTCTGCACGCCCATGTTTTGAAGCAGGGTTGGGAGATTTGGCAGGAAGGGTGGCTGCTTACGTCCAAAATATGTCTCTTGACATCACTGAAAAATGTATTCTAGACAAATGATGAATCCAAAAAAAGAAGTAATCTCTCAGGAGTGCGGTGGGAACTTGTCAGAGCCTGGCTGTTGGCTTTTGAGTGTGGAAGACCCTCTGTCCAACTGTGGCTGCTCTGGGATGAGGGGCCTGTGACTGTGCCAGCTCTGTGCCCTGGGGCAGGGCTGAGAACCCCACCTTGCCTGAGGACATGGGCCACCCTGCCTGGTGCTGGCACAAAGCCAAGACCAGGGAAGCAGGAGAGGAAAGGAAGAATAATAATAGATCCAAAGAGAAAGGGAGAAAGATATGTCCAAGCTCGGAAGAAGAGGTGAGAGCAGTCAAGGAAAACAGTACAGACTAGGTATAGAAGGAGTACAGGCTGTCTGTACTCTGTCATAGGGTCCCCTGCATAACTGGGCATATGGTAATGGGTAGGAAGGCATGTATTTCTGTATCCAATGGAGATAAGCACCTGTGTTTTCAGTCCTAGTTTTACAGACTTAATTTTTAATTCCATGCTCTTTTTTTGCCTGACCAGACCCTTAAGTAGCTCAATTCGCATCTCTCACCTCCTGTCCCGTGTTCTCCTGAACACCTTTCTACCCAAAGGCAGCTTCCTGTTTTCCCCATCTCCTAGATCCCCATCTCCCCATCTTGCACTCCACTTCCTTTCCACAGTAACCAATTGTATATTGCTGTGTTCTTTTATTAGGTACTATGAAGTGAAGGATGACTGATTTGTACATAGCGATAGGAATCGTGTCTCCTGTTGTTCCAGTAACTATGAACACAGCATGAAGAATCTCTCTCAAACAAAAAATACATTCTAACCCTTCTCATTTCAATGGCCATTTCAGTATTATATTTAATATTAGTTCTGGGTTTTAATAAAAATCAAGATTTTATCATGCAATGTAAACAAATTTGTAAACAAATTCTCTTGACCTAGGTGAGATGAAGGAAAAAATAAACATTGCTTTATGCTTTAAGAGGGTAAACTAGTTTTGCCACCAGGGGTTTTCCTTCAGCAAGAGGCTAAAAGGCTGCCAGATATTAAGGGCAAAGTTGTGAATTACAGTATTGGAGTAACTTTCACTGCACTGAACATTAGTAGGCCAGTCATAAAGCAATATGAATTTGCATTTATTAGTCTCCTTGCTGTCAGTATCAAAGCTGCTTTTTAAGATCACTGGAAATTCATCTACTGTGTCATAAAGAAACCTTTTATTACTGAACTAGGGATGTTTATGCTACTGCAGTAGGGAAGGCACGTGGGGAAATGTACTTGGTGCTGTTGGAACTTTTAATGGCTTATCATCCAATTCCTAATGTATGAAATTATTCTTCTGTTTGATTTTTTTCCAATACTTGTGTTCTTTGGTTCCTCTGCATGCAGTCATTTCAAGGAAGAAATATTGCTTACATCACCACTGAAAGTAAAGACAAACCAGTTGCTATTGGTTACCCAGTTCCCAAACCCTGACTATTGTATCTTCTTGAGTATGACTTTGTTTTCTGAATACAAACTGGATTTGTTGTCTTGTTAATGAATGAATAGAAGACCTCTCCTTTGCAGAAAATATTGTATTTAACTAGATGTGTTTCAGGATTTAATGGGCCAGGATTTATTTTGACGTATCACTAAGCTATTTGTGATTGTGTAAAATACAAGGTGTACATTTCAAAAAGAAGCTCTACATTGTGATCTAGTGTTAAGGAGTAACTTGAATCCTTTAAAATATTAGGAGCATTCTGTTCAAGATATAGTCACAGTAAAATTATATTAAGAAAATTGTTATTGACAAAGGGACAGGTTTCTTTTGAGAGTCTACTTGAAAAGAACAGATTTTTTTATATTGAACTTTCAAAACCACATTTGCCAAAAAAATTGGTTATAGCACCAGATATCTTTGTGAATTTCTCTTGCTATTGTGGTAGATTTATGTAGCTACCATTACATTAGTGTTGAAGATTTTAATAAATTAAAAAATTTGATTAATTAATTGTTTGATGTTTATGAGAACTAAATAAACTTGTTCGTGCTGAAATTACAAGCAGATAAACTCCCTTCACCTCTACTTACCCTTGAAGGAAGTATTGCATTTAATTATCTCTATCACATGCACACCAACACACATTGTACCCATTCATTTACTGAAGAATTTCAATTGTATGTATAAAAAAAAATGAGACTTCTACATGTAGCCACAATTTAGAGCGGCAATTCTTTCTTCCTCATGCAGCCCAGCAATCTCTGTAGCATGGGAATGCCAGTCCTCCTTGTTTCGAGTCCTTACTGTGGGAAGGATGCTGAAAGCTGGGTCCTGAGGAATGAAGTGGACACAGTGCATGAGTGAATTACTCATTACCAAGTGCACAAAGTTTCCCTTGAAAGACTCCAGTGTCTTGAAGTAAAATGCCCTTGACTGTCCTCCTGTGCACTTCACCTTAGGTAATGACTTAAAAGCCACCATCTAATGCTAACTACACAGGCTGAGTCACTGCAATGGCACAATCCTACCCACTTGTTTTCCCTCCCTGTTTGCCCTGCTTATGACTTGTTTGAAGTATATAACAAGTACCTCTGGACAAAAACTGTCTGTTCTGATTATTTCATTAACTAATGCAATATGGTTCAGTCTTCATTTGGGAGGCTGATGAGCATTGGGATGCTACTGGTAAACTAAAAAGAGAATATTAATTACAGAGGAGGGACTTTCCATGTAAGAAATCTGTCAAAAGAGTATGCCACTGCCAACATGACTACATTAGACTTCAAAATGTGTGGTCTAGGATAGGAGCTAGTAAAGTAATTAGCAGCTACATTGGAAGGTATGATTTGGCTAAGGAATTGGTCAGGGATTAATAGACACCTGCAAACTTCTCTGGTGATTTGTATATGCCTTTATACTTTGTATTTTCTTGCCTCTAAAACACAATGAACTTGTTTTATCACTATGTCTTTCTTCTTGAACAGGAAGGAGAAACCAGCAGGAAAAGCACTTGTTTAATTAAAGGGTTAAGCAGGAATTACATCACACCTTTCAGGATCTGGTGGTCTCTCATTCCCATGGAAAGACAGCAGAACCTTGGGCTGGCTGCAGTGCACATGACTAAGTCTCTAAATCTGGATTTCCAGAGTGCAGTTTAATAGAGGATAACCTGGTTGTATATCACTTGTCAGAGGGGATAAGCAGGTCAGTCTAGAAGCCAAGACTGGAGAAAAGAATGTAGAAAGCTCTGGATGCCATTAAAAGACATTCACAGAAGAGGTAAGAGTGGTCAAGTAAGGAACTGGTCAGACTGAGGAAGCTTGAGAGCTGCTACTGACCCTAAGGTTTGGGACCAGAAAAGCTACTTGATGGATATACTTGAGTTCTTGTTGGGAAGAACAGAGGAACAGTCAGTTCCTTTGTTCATGAAGAACTTGTAATGAATTTTTTATGTTGATTCTTCAGTCTGAAAATCTTGCAAAGGTTAAGATGACTATAGTGCAGCTAGAGAAAAATGTAGGCAGTCAAGTTCAAAACTGCACTCCTATAAACCCTCCTTGTTGCTCTCTTTCTTGTTTTTCTCTGCCCTGTTACACTTTGCCTCTTTACAGATACAGAGGAGCCCCAGATTGCCATGGCAGAGGAACTCGGTGCCTAGCTCATACCTACTTGTACATACCACTGGTTTAGATTTTTGAATGAACCAGTGTGCCTATACCTCCTGAGATCCTAGTCCCAGAGATGCCTGAGAACATATTTCTGCACAGATCACTGCCCAAAGATCTTTACCACAGATGACAACACACATGAGACCTGCTCTGTTTCTAACCAGAGCTGTCCAGAAATTGAGTCCTAACAGAGAGACACAGACACTTCTCGACTGAGATACTGCATTCACTGATGAGAAATTGATCACTGATGTTTGGACATGCCTATGCATGGAAAGACTGCATAGGGATATTAATTTTGATCTTGATATCCCTAACAGCAAAGGAAGAATGATTGGGAGGATATTCAGTGTTATGAGTACTGTGCCTCTGGACCCAGAAGGAACTGCATTCTAGCAGACTCATAGGCTGTTTTGTTAAAAGTGCTGTATGCTAGTCAACTTTTGGTGATCTCAAAAAATGTGGCATTTAACAGATTGTTTAATTTGTAATCAAAATATTGATAAACCAAACCACCTAGTCACTGACTAATAAGCAAAGAAATAGTATTTTTTTAGTCTTTGTTACCTCAGGTTTCCTGCCATATTCTCCAGCTGACACTTAAAAGATTTTGCTTGTGTTTTTACCAAATTGCATATTTTAAAAAGTCATCATGCAAAAGCTGGCTGATTAAAAGCAAGTTACTCATCCAACTCATTACAGCTTTCATGAGTATCTATCTCATAGCAGCCGGAAGAGTTATTTTGCTATAGTGGCATTTTCATTAAATCTTCTATTTTAATTTCTTTTTATCAAGCCTCATTTCTCCAATGTAGCTACCATTACATTAGTGAATCCAGTATTCTTTCGATTTTGCCAACCAATTTCTTTGAGGGAGGAGGTGTAGTTTTAAAACTGTACTAATGACCATCAACTTGTTGCTTTAAAATTCATATTTAATTTCTGAGTTTTCACTGCATAGATTTGCATTCTTAACTGATCAAAAACCCTCTCTTTTGTACCTCATTTGCCAGAGCAGTTATTTCTCTCTAATGCAGTGCTATTTGACTTTTGTTTTGTTATTTGACTTTTTTTCTTCTCCACCTATCTACAAAAACCTGTCATGGTTCTGAAAGAAAGAATATTGCAATGCTGTTTTGAAATTAAATGTTCAAAACTTCCATGCTTTTTCTTTGGGATGAAATAGAGCCCACAGTTTTCTGTGCCATCCCATGTGAATTGTGGAAGATTCGATTCAGTTTGGAGAATTCAGAAGACTTTTGAAACCTCAGTTACCATTGACACTTCCCTTTTCCATAAGCGTTCACTATGAATGGAGTGGATGAAGAGAAAATTTTCTTGCTATAGCTCCAGAATAAGTTCTTAGTATCAGTAAAGTGAGTTATTTTGAGAAAATTAAACCCACATTGTCAGCCTTGTGTTTTGAGCAAAAATGCAATAATCTTTTCAGAGAAAGATGGCACAATGCTGTCAAAATGGTATTAAACTTTGACATATGTAGTGTGTTCATGTTCAGTGTTATCAAGATGGGAGACAGTAGAAGTAATCACAACAAATTAAAATAATACCATTTAGTTTGTTCTACAAATATTTGATCAACACACAAGAGGCTCATCTGCAAACAAATCTAGTCTTATTTTAGCATAGCACTGGGATGGACTGTTTGAAGTGAGTGGGGGTTACAACTTCAGTAATGTTGTTCACCTTCCTTTTTAACGATTCCAAATAAGAATATTTTCCGTAAACTTAAATCAATTTGAGAATCTGTGATGGACTTTTTCAGCTGGAAAATAGCACTGTGTACCTCTGATACAATCAGATAACTGCAATCCAGAGGTAAATAATCATCTCCAAGAAGCAGGCCTAGACAGAGCAAACACACTGATAGCAACAGGGGAATTATTTTCACTCCCAAATACTTTCCTTTACAGATTATTAGGAAAGGTAGTTGTCATCTAGTATTCACGTGGAAACTAGAAATCCATTGTTATGAGGAGGATCTGTCTTTCCTCTTAAAACAACACTGGATAAAGTGCTCCATTTTTGAGTTTTGTAAGCAAGCTAAGAAGCAGGTAAGAAGAGCAGCCTGCTACTACTGCAGAGCTGCTTACATTTTGAGTCCCCAGCATCCAGAGTACAAACAAGAAAAAGACACAGAAACAGCTCATTTAAATAATCTTGCCAATTCTACATTTAAAAAAAAAAAAANCTCCCTTAAAATGGAAAATCGGTTCATCAGTCCTTTTCCACTTCCAAGAAACTGTGGGACACAGTGGAAGTGCTAGAGTAGCTCAGGTCTTTGCACTCAAGGTGGGGGAAGCCACAAACAGCTGTGCAAAACTGTGCTGCTTCTTTTCAGCTGTGAAAGCTGAGTCCTCAGCCACTCAGTTTTCTCTGTCACAGAGATCCTGGTCACTACAGATGTGCCAGGAGATCTTCTGTATTACTGAGAGAGTTATAAAGGAATATGTAGCTCTAGCTAGGGTAAAACATTCTGTCCTTTCAACTCAGTCCAGACAAAGGCATTGGTGTCAGAAGGAGCTTTTGAACTTGTGGCACCAATAATTTCTCACATTTTCAGTCATATGTATCCTCTGGTTACTTAAAATGAATACAGGAGGCCCACCTTCTATTCAGCCAGTGTTATCAGTGTTATCATCTATTCAGATGTGTTATCACAAGATGTATTTTTCATCTCTAGGGCACTGGTTATGGCTTCTCATTGCTGTGATCCCAGATCACGGTGAATTGCAAGCATAACTCAACAAATGCAAAACCGGTGGAAAAGACAAGGCAGTTGGCCATAATTTGCAGTAAAAAAAAGTGATAGACTTTGATAAAGATACATCAATTACGAAATGGATGAAATCAGCCAGTTTTCTTTGCAGCAAAAATCACTATGATAATTTTACACTGACTGGTTATTTTGTTTTCTGTTGGTTATGTTCTGTTCACTTCCTTTTGAAAGTAACAGTTCTGTGTAGTAGTGTTTCCAGCTGTTTCATGGGCTTAGTAATCAGAAATAGACCTTGACAGAGATGTTTTGAAACTGCAATATGCTTAATCAATAAAACAATAAAACAGGGGTAGGCTTAAAGGAGACAAAGCTTCCATAGCAGTTGAACAGGTACTAGATCACCCATTTCTGAAGCAAAAATTGTTCAGGTTTTCTCATATGAATCAATGTAAAAGCATTTATTTACCTTTTCCTCAAAATAACTTTTCAGGTTCATAACCAGAACACAGAGAAGCACAGCCAATATGCTAAGCATAGAGTTAAATAGTGAAGCCAGTCCCTAAATAGGAGAGTGTTGGTGCACCCCCCGGGGGATGGGCCCTGGGTGGGAAGCATGGATTACACGGGGTTCCCCAGACCCCTGCTCTCTGGTCACATGTCCCCAAGCTCTGTACCCTATTGGCTGTCCATGGCCCCCTGCCCGGGGAACTCTGGGTTTTGGCCCAAGGCTGGCCAGTCTGGTGCAGGCCCCAGCCATGAGGGGCTGGGAGCAATAAAGTAAATCTATGAACATCCATCAAAAATATCATCTTCTGGTTCTTCCCACGGGCAAAACTGTCTACCAGAGAAGGCTGCAGACTCCCCATTACAACGAGAGAGACTTAAGGGGAAACTCTTACGGTCATTTACATTTTTAATACTTTAGAGATATCAATCTTACATAGTGCAAAATAATAAATACATTGTTAGTCATTAAAATGAATGAATGAAACCCATTCAGATCAGGTATGCCACAGAATGCAACTACTTCAGTTAGACTTGGTTACATAAAATTTTTTTCGAACTTCCTAGTCTCTTCTGCAAAAACTTCTAAGAATTTTTTCTGTTGTTTTCCTTTTTTTGTTCTTGCTGTTGGATTTTTTGTGTGCATGTGTGCATGTGCATTTTATATCTGTATAAAATTTAATAATTGTTGCCCATAAAGAGAACAAGGAATCCGATATTCAAAGCTGGGGCTGCTTTTCTTCCCTGAAACAGACTTACCAAGCATCAGAATAGTTTAATCATACCTCAGTTCACTCTTTCTTGCTATTATACTCGAACATGCAACTCATGAAAATTTTTTAGATTATGAAATTCCAATGTGAAGGAAAAGTGGATGCTTTTCTCTATTTTAATGTTTCAAAATGGATCCCCAAATGCAGATAACCTGCTGCTTGGAAGAAAATGATACTCCATGTCCCAGTGCGGGCGGCGTCGGCTGAGGGTGCCCGTTCCCTCGACCCTCCCGCGGGTGGACGTCCTCCGGCGCAGAGTCCGGTTGGTCGCCAAGGGGAATGGAGTGGTCGGGATTTCAGGGGTTTCCACCCAAGCCCGATGATGCAGGGAGCCGCAGGCGAATCAGGCAAGCGAGACGGATCCTTTCGGGTTAAAGCTCTTTATTGGGGGATGGTGCCACCCAGGAGCCAGCCCAAAAGGACGTTGAGCCGGTCTGGGAACAGGGTTTTATAGGGAGAAGGCGGGGAGCATGAGACCCAATGGGATTAGACCAAGGGGGTGGATTCAGGCCAGATTGATAGGGGATGGTCCAATCGGGCAGAGGCAGAAGGAGGGACAAAGCTGCAGGGGCCAATGAGGAACCGAGTAAAGGGGAACTTTCTGGATCTGGGGGCGAGGGTTTAGGGAGATTGATGGGATCACTCCGCCCCTTGGGAGGGGATCGGGCGGAGAGTGACAGGGATCCTCCGCCTAGTAGGCGGAGGAAGGGGAGAGGCCAAAGGGTAACAGACAACTGGGAGAGAGGGCAGGGTTGCCATGGGGATGGGAGAGCAGGAGAGGGTACAACTTTAACAACTTAACTCTAAGAACAGTAGAACACCTCTGACAAGTAGAACCAAATAACAGGTGAAA
>VZRF01002405.1:15453-82427 GCA_013396875.1 Vireo altiloquus
AGTGTGATGTAATCAACCTGCCAGGCCTCCCCATACTTGTATTTGGACCACCGCCCACCATACCATAGGGGCTTCACTCGCTTGGCCTGTTTGATTGTAGCGCACGTCTCACAGTCATGGATAACCTGAGAAATGCTGTCCATGGTTAGATCCACCCCTCGGTCTCGTGCCCACTTATAAGTGGCATCTCTGCCCTGATGGCCTGAGGCATCATGGGCCCACCGAGCCAAGAACAACTCTCCTTTGTGTTGCCAATCCAAATCTGTCTGGGACACCTCTATTTTTGCAGCCTGATCTACCTGTTCATTTATTACAATGTTCTTCATTAGCCTGACTGTTGGGGACTTGAGCATCTCCATGACAGACTTTCACAAGCAGCTTCTTTACTGGAGTGGAAATATCTTTCCACTCCTCCGCAGCCCAGATTGGTTGTTCCCTATGCTGCCGGTTGGCCTTTTTCCACCTTTCCAGCCAACTCCACAGAGCACTGGCTACCATCCATGAATCAGAGTAGAGACAGAGCTTTGGCCTCCCTATACAGAGAATGCATATTTAATTTCAGAGTGTTTGAAAGGTCAGAGCTAAAAGATACTCTGCAGAAGTTTTGGGTTCAGAAGCTGTCATGTAGAAGCTAAAGTTGAACAATTTTGTCTCCTCCTGCACTGGAAGGCAAAGCATAATATTGAAGAATTACACTTCACTTACAATGATATTACCAAGTAAACCCTGGAGGGCAAGAAAGGGAATTTCATTCTAGACTGTTTCAAGTTATATTTCTCTTGTATTCAGGTGATGAGCTAGCAAACTAGCCATCCCTATCGTATTGTTGTCGTCATTTTTATTATGATTATTTTATTACGTTGACAAGAAAAAGGAAATAATGGTCAAAAAAATTGGATGCTTCAGTTCTGGAGAGGACAAACTGATAGCGGAGAATGGTTTTGTTTTTCTGTGCCTTCTCTGAGGTATGCATTTCTCACTGTTCTCACTCTGGCTGTTGTGCAGGTGGTTGACCAGATTGACACGCTGACTTGTGATCTGCAGCTGGAGGATGAGATGACAGACAGTTCCAAAACAGACACACTGAACAGCAGCTCCAGCAGCACAACAGCGTCCAGCTTGGAGAAGGTCAAAGTGCGGGGCAACGCACCCCTCATCAAGCCTCCCGCCCACCCCTCCGCCATCCTCACCGTGCTGCGGAAGCCAAACCCGCCCCCTCCTCCGCCTCGACTGACGCCTGTCAAATGCGATGAGCCTCCGAGGCTGGCTCCTTTGGCCAACCCTGTCAAGACTAATGGCACCCTGCTGCGGAACGGGGGCCTGCCCGTCGGGCCCGGGCGCATCCCAAACGGAGATATGTGCTGTGTACCGAACAGTAATTTGGAGAAAGTTGTGATGCAGCCTCTGATGCACAGACCTGAGAAAGAGCGGTGTCCCCAGCCGGGAGCAAGGGAGAGGGTACGGTTCAGTGAAAAAGTGCAGTACCACGGCTACTGCCCCGACTGTGACGTTCGGTATAATATTAAAAACAGGGAGGTGCACTTGCACAGCGAGTCCGCCCGGGTCGCAGGAAAGCTGCCACACCAGTGCCCTCCTCTGCCGCCTCCACCACCTCCGTTGCCTCCATTTCTTCTGGAAAATGGAGGGTTGGGGATAAGTCCCAGTAATAGCTTTCCTCCTCCGAGACCTGCAACTGTGCCTCCACAAACTGCGCCAAAACCCCAGAAGACCATCTTGAGGAAATCAACCACTACAACAGTGTGAAGTATGCCCCTTGTAATAACTCTTTGTTTTTTCTTATATATAAACATAAATAGGTTATGAGCACTTTCTACTTGAGCAATAAAAAGACCCCAATGTATTACACCCTGTGTCCAGTGAAGTGGCATAAAAAATCACATGGTAAGTACAAAGAGGAATGCTTCTTGATCTTATTTGTGCTCACCAAAAATACCATTATAGCAAAGGGTGCTGAAAGAATTCTTCTTCTTTAGCACATAGGTTGTAAACATCTGTAGCAGCTTCTTATTTGTAGCATGGTTTAAAAGACAGTGAAAAGAAAGCTCAATGTGAAGATACTGCGTAGTGATTTGTGATAGATTTCAGTCTGACATAGGGATTAACCATTTCCCCTGGATTTTGGGACTTCTCAAATGTCTTTTGATGAAGCAAAATGGAGTACTAGATAACAACCTTTGACTACTTTTTCTCTTCATGAGTGCTTGAGCAAACTCACTGTTTGTGGGGTGGTGCAGTGGGAGGTAGTTGTTGGACGTTCAGCAGATTGGTCTTTGGTGGAGAAGTAAAGAAATAATTGAAATGTATGCTCTGGAAATGTGGCTCTGGAAAACTGGGTTACATTTTGTTTCTCACTTGCTCAGTACATCACTGCTGATGTAAAGTACAAAGTTTTGAGATGAGCAGGGATGGTCCCATTAAGTTCCCCTGTATTTCTCCATCTGCAAAAGGGTAGTGATATTTTATCTCACTGTGCAAGTTAAGTAGACTGAAAAAACAAAGCCCAGTCCTGTGTTTTTCACAAAGCTTTTGTTTGGTGCAAATCTTCTTTTTGAAGGCAAAGAAAATATTGCTTAAGGCCTTCAGGGACATCTACTTAATTCATGTAAAGAGCTTTGAAGTTGAAATGCTCTCTGCAATTATGGAGCATTAACATGCAAAACAAGATATTTTACATGTTATCACATTTTGATGGTGAACCCAATTAATATTCTTACTAGTTGAAAAAAGTCCTCAGTGTTTTTAATTATTTTGTGAAAGAACATCCTTTTACTCTCACAAAGAGAATTGCAGGGTCTTAGAGTTTAAAAAAAGTCCAATCAGTGAAGAAAATCTGATAATAATCTGTTATATACAAAACTTGTGCCAAATTAATCTCAATGGCCAACAGCAAATGCTATATTAAAAAGGTATGCTTATTTCAGCTGAAATATAAAAGGTGCTTTATGGCAAAACAGACAAAATCAGACAAAACAGATTTTAAATTTTAATTTTATTTGCATCTAGTAATAGGTATTAAACAGATGTGTATGTTTCCCTGTATACATATTATAGTATTTAAACTGAAATAATAAAAATAATCATAAGAAAAGTCCCATCAGAGGACTACTGTTTGCAAACCTTTGCAGTAAGCAAAGATTTAATTTTGTGCAAATGCACATTCAAGGTCTAAAGCTTCATTAAGTATTCCTTGCATAAAAGGTAAAGAAAGGAAATAATCCTAAATTCATAATCATGCTTTCCCCTCATGCCTCCGATGTGTTTTTCATGATGCACTTTAGATTTGGTATTGTTTGACTGTACTTAATCAAAGTGCAGTAAGTCCAGGCGCTGGCAGCAGGAGGGAGTTACTCCTTCTGCATCTGTGCAAGATCTTTGCTGCCCAAATGAGGTTTTTGGCAGGTGGATTCTGCTCACGTGCTGGAACTCCACAGCACCTCCCTTGCTCTTGCATTGAAAATTACATTTAAAATCACTGGAACAATGTGTGGACATATCCACATTGCATAGCTTCAGATTTTTCTTTTAAAAAGAAAATTCCTGCTGTCCTTACTTTATCACTGCTATAGAGGTCATATACCTAGTATACCTATAGAGGTCATATAAGCCAGTTGAGTATTTTTTTTTCATTCTTCAACAAGCTACTGTGTACCAGTAAATTAAATATTGCACATAAAATATTAAAGAAAATAACACCGAGTCATTTTAGGGGGTTATGGTGCGGTGCATATGTGTTACCGCACTTAGCTTAATTTTTCCAGTATAATCTCACCTCTGATAGCAGAGCACAGTGTTTCTCCTCTAGGATTGTCAGAATCTCATGAACATGTTTGCACCTCCAAATTGGATGCTTTAGTCAGTGGATGTGCATTGATAGACATGTAAATTTCAGTTTTGTTACAGTTCTCAGCTTTGAAAAGCTTAAGCAGCATCCAAGTTTCAGCAGTTAATGTTCAGTTTTGGTACCCAGCATCTTGGACCTCATACTTCTCCTTCAGAAGTGGTTTCTTGTCTCTTTACCCATGCCTCCTGAATATCTTCTTGTGGTATGGCTGTGCTGTGAAAAGATGCAGCTTTTCAAAAGCGGTGCTATCTTTGGCCAGAAATGCAGTTTCAAAATGTGATGGAGAAATACTGTTTTTCTGCAAAGTTTGATGACCCAGGCTTTCTTTAATACGACATATTCCAAGATCTCTATTGACTCATAGCACAAATGTTGAATCAATTATGTTTTAATGAGAACGTCTCTGGCCTGTGTCGTATTGTAAGGTATTTTTATCTGCGTAACAATTTCACACTAATAACATGTCAGAATAAAATTAAAGTTAAAACAGGTAAATTTGCAAAACATGGGAAACAATTAACTTTAAATTTTACAACCCTGTCTGGAAACTACTAATAGAAATGGCATAACAAGAAATGCAGCAGTATTTTTTACATTTTTATTAGGAATGTAAGCTCTGTGAAGCATTTTTGAACACCTACAAAACACTACGCTTCTCACCTGACTGAGGAAAACCTGGTAAACTAACCAGAACTGGACAGGAGTTGTCTACCTTGTGGTAGTGTGAATGTAATATTCCCTGAGATTACATTTAGTGTTTTGCAAAGATGTTAATACCTGAAAAAAATGAAAGTCCAGTAGCAGTACTCAGAGCTTTAATTCAGTGTTTGCCATCATTTCGGCAAGCAGCTGAACTGAGCAACTTTGAGTCCCCTAAGGTATTTTAAAAGCTGAACTGTTCAGATCTAAGCTTCTCAAATGCAAACAGGAGAAGGTGTTTTCTATCAATTTAGTGAAAGGGGAAAGCTTAGGAAAATTAAAATAAGCAATTAAAATTACTTAATTTGTAATGGCATTCATCAAAAAAGCTAATGAATTGCATTGTAAGAAAGGAAAATGAAGAGAGTAAAATGCAATAACAATCCTTTTGAAGGACATAAGGCAGGAAACTTCAAAAAGATCATGGATCTTTCTACCACCTAGTAAAAATCACTGTTCTTCCTTCTCTCTTGTCTTCTGTAACAGCTTTCATCACATCATCTATTTTTCTTAAAAACATTCCAAATTCTCATTGATGTTTTTATTATTAAATCAATATTTTATTTAAAATGTGACATGAAATAAGTGAAGTACACTACAACTCTTGTTATTAGCTTTCTTCAGGTAACTTGTTTATTGCTTTTTAAGCAGAGAGCAGTATGAATTCTTTATTTGAAAGATTTGTGTATGTACGTTTGCTCAGATCTCTGTCTTTCCTTGTTTTAATTATGGCTTTCCTTGCAGTGATGCCACGAACAGTAATTTTACATGTGGATATCAAATCATACTGTGGTTCTGTGTCACTGGTCTGATGCAGTCTTGAAGTAGGCATGAATATTGGGCACATATTTTTGCAGAGGCAGTATTTCTCATACCATGCTTTTTCAGAGGCTGTATGTGTGTGTAGAAACAAAATACCTATCCACTTCTCAGCCTAGCAGTAATACTGAAAACATAGTGCTCACAGGTACAGAAAGGTCTTGCAAGTGAGGAATGCACAAAGGCATGTGGTGGAATAAATGTCTGTGGTAAACCTTGCTAAGCACAATCTCTAGAATACTCAAATCTGAAAAAATACATGGCCCCTGTTATATAAACACACTGTATTTTATAGGGAAATTTGTGATCTATCTCATCCAATATTTACATGCTGCCGCCTAAAATGTCTGTATCTGTATTAGCACAGACCACAACTGAAGCAGCAGCAGTGCTGGTGTTACTGGCTCAGTAACCTGCAGAGCAATGCGTGCAAACTGCAATACAGCCCCATCTTTGGTAGCAGATATGTGTTCACGGTTTTTAGTTGGGAATTTTACCTCAGTTGCCTGTTTTATGGTGGTAAATAGTCCCAACAGAGCAAATTTCTCCGTCAGTCTTAATTTTGGCAAGGTATCTATAGTAATCCATCTTGGGATACCTCTGGGAGCACGTGCAAGCTAACTTTCTGATCTTGAATGATTTGAAATATCTCTAACTCATACTCATACGTACTGGTCAAAGAGCTCTCTTGTTGGCTGAGACTGGAGCTGCCAGGATAAATGGACCTGACCATGTGTCCTGCTGGAGGAGAGAGGCCTGTGCTCAAATCAACCTGTGCAAGTCTGCTTCTGTTCTCTGTGCCCTCACATTTTTTCATATATGGCAATATTCTCGTTACTACATGGTGGGAGAGTTTTGTTAAGAAATCACTCCTGCACTGTGTTCATCAGCTGGGCTGCATTGTTTCAGTGGTGAAGCAGGTGGTACCATGGCTGTATTTAGGTTTTCTAGTCTTTTGTAATGCAAAGTCTTTAGAAATTTCGAAGGAAGAGTTTTCTTACTTTTGAGAGTCATTTTCCTGTCAGAAAATAAGATGAGAATCTCTTGTGGAGGTATGCTGAAGATGGACTAGAACTTTTCATACTTTGAGGGACTGGGTTTGTTATTGCAGGACTATGTGTCTTTTGTCCCATGAAAATAGTTTATAGATAAGTGAGAAAAAAGTAGAACATAAATTGCACCTGAGAGCCAGCCAACAGCAGTGCTTCAAGGAATGAGTAAAACCACAATTGTTCTGCTACCTTGCTTGGGAAAGTTAAAGAGCAAAGGTCTAGGAACTGCTGCATCTTCTCCTCAAGAGAAGAGGTTTTTTCTTTAATTCCTGAAATAATAGAATTCTTTAAGGAACTTAGCACCATCTACCTCATTGTTGCTTGTAAATTATATTCATGAAAAGAAATTACATTTTTGTAAGAGTTTTCTGATATCAGGTCTGTCCCTGGATGTTGTTTGTCTGATCTTTCGACTTACTTCTTATGCAATCTTGCAAGCAATAATGGGAAAAAATTACGTAAGAAGAGAAAATAATAGGCAAATTATGAAAAGAACTTTAAACGGATGTGTTTAAGTGTATTCCTCAGTGGTGCTTATATGATGATAACATCAATCTGAGAGCTTGTTTTCCTTTACATAAGGTTCTTATTATTACTTTAAACTTAATCTTGAGTCATATTAAGAGGCAAGAAAAAAGCCAGTCAGTGACAGAAATTCTCCTAGAAGTGTTTATTTCCTTTCCAGTTCAACACTGATTTTCCTAAGTAAAAGTTACTAGTATATGTTGGTCTCCTTCTTGGATAAATTAGCATGTGAAAACCAGAAAATTATGATAGTATTGCTTTGTATAAATCTCTAATGCCTACAGATTATTTTGGTTTTCCTTTTTTGCAAATACAGTGATATTATATACTGGTATACTGGAGCTAAAAATTACATTTTCTATGTCATTGTACCCCTTTAAATGGAGTTTAAAGCTCTCTCAACAAGTCCTGGTAACTCCTGAGCTAAGATCCTTTTTCCCTCTTTGTTGCCAGAAGGCTTGGTGTTGTATAAACTGACCTGTGATCAAGAATCACAAAATTCTGCTGGTCACACCAGTCTCTAAGCCAGGTATTATTCTCCATGATTTTTTTTTTCCTTCCCCATCATTCCCTACACCTGGCAAGACAAAGAGAACACAGCTTGTACTCCAGGTCTCATGACCAGTTGTCCCAAGGCCCTGAGGTCCTTCTTGACTCTCTGCAGCCTTCTTGATGGGATTTCGTTGCTGCCTACCTGAAAAGTCAGTAGGGACTGATAATGAGTGGGCCATACCTGGCTGGGATGTTTCTTGGTGCTGTCTCTTACAGCTGTCTCTTTCTTGGTTGCTGTCTGTGCCTCAGGGAGGCAACACCTGCCTGTGGTTTGGGTCTGGTCGGTGGTTTGGGCCCTCCATTCCTCTCAAAAGGGAGTCACCAGTGACTACTACCCTTCATTTTTATTTAATTGAGGAAGTCATGGTGTGGGGTAGGCTGCCCTGCCCTGGGCAATCCCTCCATCCCAGCAGAGTCTTCATCCCCACTTTCATTTCCTAGATTCCAGGGCCTCATACCAGTGGTATAAGGATACCTGTGAGGGTGAGGTGTGTTGGGAGGGGATTCAATACCAGTTACGGGTCAGGAGAAGAATGAAGTCAGCACCTTGAATTTTAGGAAAGCAAAATTTTAGCTTTAGCAGACTTTGAGAAGTTAGTCAATGGGCAGACCTAGGAAACTGGGACAAGGGAGCAAAACTAGACTGACAGATCTATCCATGGAGCATGGGAGCTCTCATTCCCCATGTTTAAGAAATCTGGAAAGCAGAGCAAGAGGTGGGCATGGATGAATCAAAACCTGCTGGTTAAACAAAAGGGAAAGAAGGAAATGCACAGATAATGGAAGCAGGGACAGGTATCCTGGGAAGATTTTAGGGAGATGTTACCTGGTTGCGTAGGGATGAGGCCAGGAAGACCAAGGCACCGGGGGAGCTGAACTTGGGGAAGGATGCACAGAATAATAAGAGCTTCAGCAGGTTTGTCAGACAGAAAAGGAAGGTCAAAGAAAGTGTACAGCCTGTGATGAATACAGGCTGGCAAACTGGTGATGGCAGACAAGGAGAAGGCTGAGACACTAAACTTCTTCATTTCAGTCAATGGCTACCTCTTCTTCCCACACCTGTCAAGTGGATAGACAGCACTGGGGAAGCAAAGTCCTTCCCACTGTAAATGAGGATCAGGTACATGACCACCTGAGGAGCCTGAATGTACACAAGTCTATGGGACCCTATGAGATGCCTTCTGGAGTCCTGATGTACTTGCCAAGCCACTCTTCGTGATGCTCAAAAAGTCACGGCAGTCAGGGGAAGTCGCAGGTGCCAGGAAAAAGGGAAAAATTGAACCAACCCATCTCAAAAAAGGGTGGAAAGGAGAAGCCTGGGAGCTGCCAACCTGTCAGCCTCACCTCTGTGCCTGGAAAGGTCATGGGCCAGTTCATCCTAGAAGCTGTGCTAAGGCACATGGAGGACAGGGAGGTGATTTGAGATGGCCAGCATGGCTGACCAACCTAGTGGTCTTCTACAATGCAGAGACTACATCAGTGTGCAGGGAAAGAGCTACAGACATTATCTATCTGACTGCTGCAGGGCATGTGACACAGTTCTCTCCAACATCCTTCTTTCTAAATTGGAGTAATATGGATAGAGAATTCAGTGGAGTAGGAATTATTTGATGATCACATCCAAATACAAGGGAAGTGATCAATGGCTTGATGAAGATTAATGGCAAGTGGTACCCTCCAGGGTCTGTACAGGGATCAGTGTTATTTAATACCTTCATTAATGACATAGATGAAGGGGTTAGGTGCACCCTCAGCAGGTTTGCAGATGACACCAAGCTGAGTGGTGTGGTGACATTCCTGGAGGACAGGATGCCATCCAGAGGGACATGCACGAGTTTGAGATGTGGGTGTGTGGGAATCTCATGAGGTTCAATGAAGCCAAGCACAAGGTGCGGCACCTGAGTCAGGTAAACTCCCATTCTCCATACAGGCTGGGGAATGAACAGATCAAGAGCTGCCCTGCTGAGGACTTAATGGGTACTGGGGGATAAGAGGTTGGACATGAACTGGTGATGTGTGTACACAGTCCAGGAAGCCAACTGTACCCTGATCACATCAAAAGTGTGACCTGCAGGTTAAAGAAGGTGATTCTCGTCCTCTGCTCTGCTGTGGTGAGACCCCATCTGGAGTATTGCATCTGCCTCTGGAGTCCTCAGTACAAAAAAGACATGGACCTGTTGGAGCAGGTCCAGAGAAGGTCCTCAAAATTGAGCAGAGGGATGGAACACCTCTCCTACAAGGAAAGGCTGATGGAGTCTGTGAGTCTGTGTTGTTCAGCCTGGAGAAGAGAAGGCTTCAGGGAGACCTTATTGTGGCCTTTCAATATTTAAAGGGGCCCTATAGAAAAGATAGAGACAGACTTTATAGTAGGGTCTGTAGTGATAGGACAGGGAGTAATGATTTTAAACTAAAGGAGTGTAGATTCAGACAAGGTAAAAGGAAGAAGTTAGTTATGAAAATGGTGATGAAACACTGGAACAGGTTTCCTGGAGAGATTATAGATTCTCCATCCCTAGAAGGTCTCAAGGTCTGGATGGAGCTCTGAGAAGTTCATGGAGGACTGTGTGTCATGGGAAGGACCCTGTGCTGGAACAGGGTAAGAGCATGAGGAGGGAGCAGCAGAGACATGTGAGGAACTGACCACAGCCTATGTTCACTCTTCTGCTGCACCAGTGGCAGGGAGGAAGTAGAGAAATCAGGAGTGAAGTTGAACCCAGTAAAAAGGGAGGGGTGGAAGAATTTAAGATTTTAGTTTTTTATTTGTTTTTTCCCTTCTTCTATTTAAATGATTGTAAATTAATTTCTCCAAATCCAGTCTGTTTTTCTGTGATGGTAATTGGTGAGGAGTCTCTTCCTTTCCCTAATTCAACTCATGAGCCTTTTGTTATCTTTTCTCTACCCTGTCCAGCTGAGGAGAGGGAGTGATAGTGCATCTTCAATGGGCTTTCATCCAGCCAGGGTCAGCCCCCACAAGTGCCCAGAGCCAAGTCAGAGTGCCAAGATCTAGTGAGCTGTTACTGGAAGATACCTTTTCCTTATATTTGATCATCAGAAAAAGATCGTGCAAATTACAAATTCAGACAAAGTAAAAGTAAGGTAATTTCATACTGAAAGTTATTATTTTCTGGATATTATTTGCTTTAATAGAACTGATTAAATGTTTAGAAGGATGCTTATCATTAATTCAGTGGAAATAATGTTCCTGACAGCAGAGGACCCATTAATATAGTAAAAAACCAAAGATGGTGTTGTCTGAGTTAATGAAATCAGACTAGAAATAAGATTAAAATTCTTCACAGTGGGAAGAACTTATTTTGGAAAAGTAGTCAGTAATCCAACATGAAGTCTTTGAATTAATATTGGATTTGTCTAAAAAGAAGATGCACTAAGTTTAAGAAAAATACTACAGTCATAAGCAGGAAGGCAAAGTAATTAACTCTAATGCTCACTGTTAGCCATTAAAAGAACTTATACACCTTTCATTAAAAGACAGATGAAAAATATACTTTTCTGATGTAGCCAGCAGGTGCAGTTTTGCACTTGACAGAGAAGAGAGATGAAAAGAATCAGTTAAGCATGCCAGAAGCAATGAAAAAATTAAAATGTCAAACTTTATTTTTTATAGACAGGCACAACTCAGTACAAATTGTTCAGAGTGTTAATGAATTGCTTCTACTTATATGGTGACTTGAAATGAATGTGCTGGATGGCTTTTATGAATACATATGGAAGTACTTCTCTAGAATTACGATTTCAGAACAAACCATCTTTCTATATCTGTGTGGAAAATCTACAGCAGAACAGCACACTCTAGATCAACTGTAATGACAAATCCTTTGGCAGGCGAAGTGCTTGTCAGCTGTGCAGGTATCAGTCTCAGGAACAGTCAGTAGATGCAGCCATAGACAAACACTCTTCAAATTCCAGTGCTGATGTGACTTTACCCAACACTGCACTGGTCCTGGGAATAACATCCTAACCCACCTTTGCTGATCATTCCTGTGTCATCCCGACAATTAGTCAAATACAAACATTTTCTGCAGTGCAGCACTGAACCAGTTGAGTGGCCCAGGCTGTCTGAGAAAATATTTATCCCCTAAATTGGTCAGTCAGGCAGACTGTGAAAGAAGAGTGGAAAAGGAATCATGCTTGTCACGGAGATGTGTTTTTTTCCCTTGACCTGACTTGTTTTACAAAGTGTGAAAAGAATGCAGGAGAAATGTTTTCATGTATACACACCTAGATACATTTCAAATAGGTTGTTGGGCTTCACCAAAATAACTAAGGACAAAATATAATCAAAATAAGGTTTTGAGCTGTGTTATGATGTGATTTAATCAATCCTTCTAGTAAAATAGATCTTTTCATAAGAATTAAGGAAATCTAGCATCCTATGTCTAAAACATTTATAATGTATTTCTGCAGCAAGTTGTCATAATACCAGTACAGTAACCATAAAGAACTTCTGATTGATGGTTATTTTCTAAAGCATAATCCTTTTGGATGTGAATGAAACACAGATGAATTTTTAACAACAGGAAAAGCACCACTCTTATTTGCATTAATAAGATAATAATCAAGCTTTTTTTCTGCCAAGGACTTGTTGATGGATTTTTTTATTTTTTTCCTGGCAAGTGTGACATAGAAGTTAAGTATTCTAATTTTTCTTTTCTCTTTTTAGTCTTCCATTTTGTGTTCCTTTAAAAAAAAAGAACAAAACAAAACAAAAACCCACAGAAACCACCAACTGGGGAAAAAAAAAGAAAGAAAAGAGAGAGAAAAAAAATTGATTTCTTTATGATACATAACACAACATGTTTTAGCATTTTTAAACACATTAGTAGTGCTCACATTTTCACCTGGTGAGGAACTCTGACAATTGAAATACTAGTTAGTGAAAAACTGATGTACAAAAAAGTGAAAGTAACAATCAACAGAACAGTAAATTCAGTGGAATTTTGATAAACATATTATATCAATAATTACTGAATAGGCTGAATAAGAGACTCATCTGATAAAGATTCAGTGCTCCTGTGAGTTTTGACAAAAGGAGTTCATGGTTTACAAAAAGAAATTGTAAGACTCCTCCAAGAGCTCTCGTAGAGTATTGTGTATGTACCTGCATTGACCTAGTGACTGATTCATAATACTGGTTATAAATCTCAAAAGGAAAGCTTGGGTAAGCCATTAGGCCAGATTTTCATAGTGCATCTGTTTGTATAACCCAAAATACTTTTTTCATAATAAATTCTGATTTATTATGAATGTATTTAAAATTTTTTAAGCTCAATCATAATATGTTACTGATAAAGTATATCACTCTGCGATAGATGTCTTTAACACTTTCAGTGATCACACCTACTGAAGAAATAAGAAAATGCAGGTTTACATAATTTTTAATTTATATATTTGAAATCTGATATACAACTGAATATGATCATGAACATTTTAGAGACTGATGATTTTTTTTCCCTGTCATGACTTGATTTTTGAGTACAAGAGTAGTCTTTTAAGATAATACCTAACTTGCAGACTTGTTGATGGACACTGCTTGGAGACCAGCTGTGCTATTTGAAACAATTTAACCTTGAGTTTTGCCAAAACTTGCAAAACAGCTGTCAGTACTGAAACAATCCTCATTTTATGATAGTGGATGCAGTACATTGTTCTAATAAGCAAAATTTTTTGTTGCAGTGCGTTGACTAAATTGTTATTTATTTGCTTGAAAAGATTATACTGTTTTGGTGGCCAGAAGAGATGAGAAAATCATTTTAGAAAAGAAGAAGTGTCTACATCTGAAAGCCAGCAGCTAACATTGATTTTGTCTTCTTAGAGGTCTTGAAATTTATCTATTTTGGTATATTGTCATTTAGGTTTGATCTTGTCACAGTAATATGCAGGCCAATTATGCCAGTGTTCAATGTAAAAGTACAGAAAATGAAGGACTTTGTTCCAAGTAGTTTATAATTTGGTACATTCTGAGGTCAGTTCTGATCACACGCACACTTGAGAGTAAGTCTCCAAGTGGGAAGCATCTTTTAAAGCCTGAATTGCATTTCTTAGGCAGAAGAAGGATTAAACAAGGAAAATGTTGCAGCAAAACAGTAAATACATACAAACCTAAGGCTCAGCATTTAAATTTTCTAGTACTAATGCATTTTTTTACGTACTCTGCTTATTTTCATCCACTTTTTTCTTTTTGGTGCTCAGCTTCAGCAGTAAAAACACGTGATCTTCAGTCATTTCTTTTAAGACTAGGGATATAAGAAATAAAGTTGTAAATATTGACTCATTGATTTCTAGAAAGAGGACTGCCAGTGTACCAAATTTCACTGTTGATCTTGTCTGAATTCACTGACTGAGGCAGGAAAACTATTAGGAAAGCATTTGTATACACTAGTATGTCTTTTAACAATTTTCTTTTGCTATCACTCATTAACCATGCATGCAGGACATTAATTATTTGTTTCTCAGACATGCAATGAATCTTTTAAATCATGTTTAAATGAATATTTCATGAGCTTTCAGCACCTGTGCATTGTGGTGTGTTTTCAAGGAAAATTTGATCTATGACTGGAAGGTTTAAGTGTCGGAAATACGAAGCACGGAGCTTTATCGTAGTACCATAAGATTCTAGGAGAAAAGGTGTGTATTATAAATTACAAAGAGCAGAAAGCTATGGTATTAGCTTTCTGTTTAACAGGAAATTGTCTATTTGATAAGACAAACTTGTATCACTCTGCTTCATCTATATTGATTGGAAAAGCTGTGAACTGTACATCAGATCTTCATGAGAAGGCTGAGATATGCAGCAACTATTTTACCTTTGTCTTCACTTGCAACGTCTCTTCCTACAAGTCTCAGCTGGATGGACAGCAGGATGGGGACTGGGGCAACAAAGTCCCTTCCACTCTAAGTCAAGATCAGGTTCATGACCACCTGAGGAACCTAAACATATATAAATCTATGGTACCCAATGAGATGTATTCCAGAGTCCTGAGGGAATTGTCTCAGTATTTCTCTAGCCACTCTCTGTGATATTAAAAAATTCACAGCAGTCAGGTGAAGTCCCAGGTGACGGAAGAAATGGTTCCTGTACCCATCACTAATGAGGGTATGAAGGAGGACCTTTGGAACTACCAAGGTGTCAGCCCCACCTCCATGCCTGGGAAGATCATGGGACAGATCCTCCTAGAAGCTGTGCTAAGGCACTTGGAGGACAGGGAGGTGATTTGAGACAGCCAGCACAGCTTCACCAAGGGTGAGTCCTGCCTGACCAACCTCGTGGCCTTGTGTGGTGGAGTGACTACGTCAGTGGGTAAGGGAAGGGCTACAGATGTCGTTTATCTGAACTTCAGTAAGGCTTTTGACACAGTCCCTTCCAACATTCCTCTCTAAACTGGAGAGAGACTTGGATTCAGTGTCTGGACTGTTAGATGGACAAGGATTTGGTTGGATGGTCACATCCAGAGGGTAGTGGCCAGTGGCTCAGAGTCCCAGTGGACATCAGTGGCAAGTGGTTCCACCCAGGGTCTGTACTAGGACCAGAGTTTAATATCTTTATTAATGACATAAAGGATTGAGTGCACTCTCAGCAGAGTTGCAGATGAGACTTGAGCTGAAGTTGAGTGGTGCGGTGAGACTCCTGAGCCATGGGATGCCATCCAGAGGGACCTGACAAGCTCAAGAAGTGGACCCATGGGAATATCATGTGGTTTAATGAGGCCAAGTGCAAGGTGCTTCACCTGGGTTCAGGCAACCCTCGATATCAATCCAGGCTGTGGGATGAAGGGATTGAGAGCAGCCCCAAGGAGAAGGACTTGGGGGTGCTGGTGGGTGAGAGGCTGGCCATGACCCAGCCATGAGCATTCCCAGCCCAGAAAGCCAAACGTGTCCTGGGCTGCATCCAAAGCAGTGTGGGCAGCAGGGGAGGGAGAGGATTCTGCCCCTCTGCTCTGCTCTGGTGAGATCCCACCCAGAACACTGCATCCAGCTCTGGGGTCCCAGCACAGGAATTGACCTGTTGGAGTAAATCTAGAACAGGGCCACCAAAGTGATTAGTAGGATGGAGCACCTCTTCTAAGAGGAAGGACTGAGAGAATTTGGATTGTTCAACTTGGAGAAGAGCTGGCTTTGAGGTGACTTACTTGGAGCCTTCCAGTACCTGAAGGGAGGCAATAAGAAAGTGGAGAAAGACTTATTATAAGACAAAAGAGAATGGCTTCAGACTGAAGGATTGTAGGTTTAAAATAAATATTAGGAAGAAGTTTGATTGTGAGGTTGCTGAGACAACTGGAAAAAGTTTCCCAGAGAAGTTGTGGATGCCCCATTTTCAGAAGTGTCCAAGACCAAGTTGCAACCTGGTCTAGTGGGAGGTGTCCCTGCCCATGGCAGGGGAGTTAGAAGTAGATGATCTTCAAGGTGATTTATAACACAAAGCATTCTGGGATTCTATGATTTTTATGTTCTCTAATTTACCCTCTAAGTCTTTGATGTGTGATGGAAAATGGTCTACTAGTTGTGCTGGCAAGATCACACAGTCAGCTATGACCTACGTGTCTTACATTTTCATTTTGTAGAAACTGGTGCATGGGTATAGGAGCTAGGTTAAGAACACTGATGTATTCTTTGCTTTTGCCAGCTAGTGCTTTGTAATTTTTGGTACAGACTTGGATTAGGAAACTTGCAAATTTCCTGGGGTCCTAAATTTAGATAGGCTGGGTAACCATGTGTGTTCAGTTTACATGACAAAGGTTTGTTAGGGGTGGGGTCTGTGGGGGTGACATCTGAGACAAGATGCCAGAAGCTGTCCCCATGTCAGACAAAGCCATTTTCTCAAAGATAGATCTGCTGACCAAAGCTGAGCTGTGTGTTCCTTATTTCCCATTATTCCACTCTAACTTTTGATTGGCAGTAGATCAAATTTTTCAAGTCTAATCTGTTTTGCTTGTGATGCTAATAGATGAAGAATGTCCCTGTCCTTATCTACTTATGCCATTAGCATTTTGTAATATTTTGTCCCCCCATCCACTTGAGGATGGGAGCAGTAGAGTGACTTGGTGGGCACCTGGTGGCCAGCTAAGGTCAACCCACCAGTGCTCACATGCCTGGCACTGCCTTGGTGGAGTTGATCTGTTGCCCAAGCCTGGCCCGGGTCGAAGTCACAGCAGCTGGAGTACAAGGCATGTGCAGCATTTCTTCCCACACAGATTTGCTTAGGTGCTTGTACGATGGCAAAAAGAGGTGCTCCCCATTAACATGAGCCCAGTGCCCTCTTTAAAGCTCAGTGCAACATGGAGATTGGAAAGGTCTAGCCTTCCTCCTCTGCCTGGCTTTTCTTCTCAAGGCCCAAACTCTCAAATGTATCCACAGCATGAAGCTGGATTGCAGTGGCTCATGCTGTGGTCTGTTTTCATAATGCATTACATCAAAAAAACCAAAGGAGAATTTTCTTCACAATTCAATTTCGCATTTATTTGACTCTTTGACTGTGTTGAAAGAACAGTTTCAATTTCTTTTATGTTGAAAGGACTAAATAGAAGTATCACAGCACAGGAACTAGTTTTTCAGAAAACTTTCAGTATATGTATTGTTTGTTTCTGAAATTATATACTGTATAATCTCTTATTTGTGATAGAGTAAAAAAGGCTTTTCAGAACTAGAGCTGCCTCTTCCTTTTCTAAATAAGGAATCTAAGGTCAGGTTTAAATATCTTCAGAGAAACCTTACAAATTGCCCTGAATATGAGCAAACAGAACTCCTGATTTTTGGTTGCAATCAAATGTAGTTGCTGTTGAATGAAGCAGATACTACAGTATAAATTATGTTTATAAAGAGTGTTATATTGTAGCTAACCATTGTAGACTTAATCTTCCTCTCAGCTTTGTTTTTGTGAAGACTGGTAGTAAATTACAGCATGAACTCAGAAGAATTAGTTCCTGGACAAATTGTATCCACCAAAAGGCAGGCAGCAGTGAAGTCTAAAGAGATGATGAAGAGTGCAGGGAGAGGATGATTAGAAGACATTTTCCCTGACTTATTTTGGAAGGAGAAACTGAAAGGGAGAGAAATGCATCTATTGGGTGAACAGCTCACGTGTCACAGGACATGGGATTTAGTGGTTCACTTTACTCTCTATTTTCTTGGTATGGGTCCAATTTATTGTGGTAAGTTGTTTATCACTTACCATCTGTTTCTTGTGATGCCCAACTGTGAAAAGTTTGTTCAGCCTCTTTCCTTTGTAAAAGTGTTTTGGTAATTTCTCATTTTTTATTGATACTTCTCCAAACCCAAGAGCTTAAAGTGACTTGAGGTATTAAAACCCAGAAATTTTACATACTCACTTTTCATCAGTTTTGCTTACTGTCAGAGCATTTTTTGGCTGTCCAAACTGTACAGGTGCCACATCCATTTTGCATTAGAAGCTTTTTCAACACATTAAGTAGCAAGTATTTTGGAATAGTGTTAAAATTTTAGAACTGTTTTATTTCCCTCAGTTATGGCATGCCTGTATTTATGTGGAAGCAAATATTTGACTGTTGCTAGTATAGTAGTGGGAAAACTAGAAAAAAATGTTCTTCTGGTCAAGATTTAAAAATATGAAACTTCTTTCTAGGCACATGGTTTTAGAGTGATGCTTTAATAATTTATTTTGAAAAGCCAAAGCTCCAACTTGAATGGAGGAGCTTGCTGCTGTTTCAAACATGAAAAATTTAAAAACATTTATAAGTGTTTCTCTGTGTGCATATCTATACATAACAGTTTTGTAGCAAACAACTGCAAGTCTATGCTTTTACTTCTTGCCCTTTTTAAGACATAAAATTTTATTGGGCAGTTGTGATTTGAGTCGCTTTAATACCTGTCAAAGGTTATTAAGCATCAGATGGTGGAACCTGGGGCATTGTTGAGGGTTACATTTGTTAAGGGGCTGCTGATTGCAGCAAGTACTGCAGAGAGCAATAGGAATTATTACCTACTCCCCCTCCAAAGGCCCAAACCTTAATTTACAGCATAGAAACAGCATTACATGGCCAAATGCCATCATCAAAGCCATGCCATGCTGAAAAGGGCTGAAAAGGGGAGAACTTCAGAGAAGATGGATAAGCAGGATTAAAAGACAGTGAAGGGAAGGGACACACTGGAGTGGAAAGCAGAGGGTGAAATAGAGGTGAAGAAAAAAGAATGAAAGAAGAATGTAAGAACAACAAGCTAACCCAGAAAATATTCCAACTTCGTCATCGCTGTCTGACATCCCATCTTAGATTAGGTTTATAGGTAATCTCTTTGTGAAGTGACCTCTTCACAAAACTTCTTTCCTGAAAGGCACATGACATGAACAATAAAACATTTAACATTTGGTGGTTTTCTATTGAATATGCAAGCCATGGTCAGGGAACATTTTCTTCAGTTCCATGTCTTTGTGTGTGTGCTAATTTTTTTTTTTTTTTTAATTCTCATAATGCCTGGAAGTCCTTTGACTAAACAGGAAGTTTTATTTTGAACTTTAATGACTAACATAACCACAGGAAAGCTAAGAGCATTGCTGGGATTTCAAATAAAAGAAGTACAGCATGAAGTAGATAACATTTTATAAAAGCCATAGAAGTGGTCCTGGGAGTAAATGGGAATTATAGAAGTACAGATGCATCTTATAGAACATGACAGTTAAAAGGGAATTGCATTGAAATATCATTTTAAATGTCTTAGACAGAAATTAACCCTCTGAATAGACAAGACCAAAACCATCCCTAGAGCCAGTGCCTAGGTTATTGCATCAGGGGTGAATTGGGACCAATGTACTGATGATAGGATATGGAGCTTGAAAAGGGCATGAACAAAGATGAATTGGAAACAGATGTCAGAAAGAATTTTTAGAGTCATGCATTTATGAAGTAGCTACTGGGCAAGGCGGTTGATGAAAAACACAAAGGGACAAGAAAAAGGAGAAGAGAGGGAGAGATTGACACATCTTACTGCTTCAGCTAAAAACTATCTGTGATGTGCAGGTGATGTCTAATGTGCATAACATTTATTTTTTTGTTACTCACTACCATGTCAAGATATAAAATGTCAATATTGAAACATGCTTATCTGTCTCTTAAAATTTTGCAGTGTGTACCAGTCAAATTATGAAACTCTAGAATGGTTTGTGCTAGAAGGAACCTTTAAAGATTGTCTATTGCAACCCTGTGCCATGAACAGGGGTGGATCAGCTACATTTGTTTGCTCAGAGCCCTGTCCAAGCTGACATGGAATGTTTCCAGGGACAGGGAATCTGTAATCTCTCAGAGAAACTTCCTTACATCTAGCCCAAAACTAAGCTCCTTTAGTTTGAAACTATTTCTCCTTGTCCTATAACTACAGGCACTACTAAAAAGTCTGTGCCCATTTGTCTTTGTAAGCCCCCTTTAAAGTATTCAAGTGCTGCAATAAAGTCTCCCTTTACTCTTTTGTCCAGTCTGATCTCTAATCAGACTAATCTCTCAGTCTTTCTTCATAGGAGAGGTGCTCCAGCCCTCGCAACTTTTGTCTCCCTCCTCTGGACTTACTCCAGCAGCTCCATGTCCTTCCTGTGCTGGGACCCCAGAGCTGGATGCAGTGTTCTAGGTGAGGTCTTGTCAGAGCAGAGCAGAGCAGAGCAGAGCAGAGCAGAGCAGAGCAGAGCAGAGCAGAGCAGAGCAGAGCAGAGCAGAGCAGCAGAATCTCCTCCCTCTCCAACTGCCCACACTGCTTTGGGTGCAGCCCAGGACACGTTTGTCTTTCTGGGCAGCACCTGTCTAACCTCTCATCCGCCAGCACCCCAAATATCTCTTGGCAGAGCTGTTCTCCATCCATTCACCCTCCAGCCTATGTTGATGCCAGGGGTTGCCACAGCAGAGGAGCAGAACCCTCCTGCACTTGGCCTTGTCGAAGCTCGTGCTGTTGATGAGGGCCCACTTCACAGCACTTGCATACCTCATTCAGCATGTGCCAGGTTATTAAGATTATGGAAGTAATTTTATAGCTACTTTCTATAACTCCAGATTGAAAAAGACTGTTCTCACAGAACCTCAGAGAAGCTAACAGCTTACACAGTGTACCGAGGCAGAGCAAGCCTCCAGTGCTGGGAGACTTGCTGCAGGATTATTTCTAGCGAGCACTTATGGCTGCAATAAATAATGCAGCTAATACTGATACTAACAGAGGTCATCAGATGGCCATCAGATATGTTCGAGGCCACGTACCCAACTGCCTACAGCAAGAACACATGAAGTGATTTTTTCCCAGATAATGTTTCTGCTTAGACTTAAAGCGGTGCATGTTGTATCCAAATCTTTTGCCATTTAAAACACACTGTAATAATTTAGCACAAAGATAAGCACTCAAAAAAAGTCACATATCTAGTGGAGAGACAGAAACTTCAGCTTGAGGCATTGATTCAAGGATTCTTTGCAATGGCAGTGACCAGTTATATAAAAACATTATATGGATTCTGAGGTTCATATATAGTGACAGATCTGTGTATAAGTTAGGAGTAAAAATCCCTGGTAAAATGAAACCTGGACAATTCCATGCTAGTTGAAATAACTCTTTAATAGAAGGAGAACATTATATAAACTCAACTGGAACTACTTGCCTGCTTTTCTGTTTAAACTTTCACTGTTTGAAAGCCACTTCCAGGACCGATCTAACTGTTAAACCACATACACCAGATAACCAAAAATGTAATTTAGCTGAACTGGTATTTCTGATTTTCATTAGACAAGGAAAATCACATTTTTGGTCACTGAATGGATCTATAATTTGCATCTTTTTAAACTATGAATATATCCAGAATAAAAATCTGCTGCTTTTCCCCCTTTTAGAGGAAATAAAGCCAAAAGTGCCAGATGAGTGTGCATCAACTCTATGCTGCCCTGTTTTTGGTGACTGAAGAAAAGAAGTCCCACTCCCCTGGTGGGAGGTAGTTCTCACCTGGTCCTTCCCACCTATGAAACTTTTGAAGGCCCCAAAGACTATTTTCATTTTCCATTCTTATTCTATACTTTTATGGTTTAATTTCTTAAAATTGCATATCCATTAATTTTATCTTTTCAGTCAGAACTTTTAAATTCAGAACATTTTCTACATGAAATTATTTATGATTCATTTGGACAGTATATATGAAATTTCATTCAGTATAGGCACATTCTGTTGACCATAGTTTGATTCAAGGATAATAAAAGTATCATTCTGGATTTCCAGAAAGAAAAACATTTTTCCTGGAAATTTATTCTCGGGATACCATTCATTGCTTTATTTCTTTCATTACTTCTTGAAAGAGAAGAATATGAAGTATTAGTGTTTCCTTTTGTGCATTGGATTTATGACTGCATAGAGCAATAGTCATAGGGAGTGACACCTTCTATGTTTTAGATGTAGTTGAAAGTAATGATAAAACAGCTGAAAATAATACAAACCCAATATTATTATTTGGTTTTGTGTTTTGATTGTTGCGTTTTGTTGTTGTTACTGGTTTTGTTGCATTTCATTTAATTGGCTGAAGTTATTTTGTTTTGCTGGAATTTGTTGTGTAGCAATCTGTAAAAGTATTGGGCCAATTTGCAGGCTGATAAATGAATCCATAGTTTCACGCATTTTAACCGAAATATTTCATGCTTCAGTTAAATGTCCAACAAAGTGGAATTGCAACTGATCCACTGTGAATCACATAAAAATGTAATTCAATTTTCTAATATTTTCAACTTGAAATGCATGTGCTCATCTGTGACACACTAATATTTCATATTCACTGCTATAAATATTGCTGAAGGTTTTAAGCCACAAATAGCTGTGCCCTCTGTTCTGTAATCACAAACTGCACTTCAAAAAGAGAAGTCAGTGACTGTTTCAAACCCCGTATAACCCGCAGTAGGTTTCAGCTTGTTGCTTTTCTGTGTTGAATAGTCTATGGCTGTGGAGTCTGGTTGATTTTAGACCTGTAGCCAAATTCAGCACCTGCAGAAAAAGACTAACTTCAGCAATGTAAGTATAATATATATATATAAGTATATATATATATATATTTATACAAATAGTGGTCCATTTGGTCCATTACAACTTTGAAATCATTATTCAACTTTCCCCCAATGTAAGTGTTACTTAGATGTCTTGTACTACAAAGAAAAAATTTCTCTGAGCTCTGGAACATGAATTACTGCAGTTTTCCTCAAGTTTGGACACCTCCTCTCAGTTGGACATCTGGAATAGTTTAAAAGGGCATTGCTTTTAAGTACATTTTAATGCCTTATTTTTCTGACATTTTAAGGGTTTCACATAAAACCACCATCTCTAGAAAAACAATGAGTCCTACTAAATATTAAAATTTATGTGAAATGCTGTTGTTAAGTAGAGTTTCACATTCACATAGGGTTGGGCAAGGTAATGCAAAATTACATTTCTAAAGTTAACGTGAAGACGAATGACATAATTTAGATATACACTCACCAAAATTAAAAAAGAAACTGGCTTATTTAAAAGGAAATGAAAATGTTAATTTATTTAAAAAGGCTAATTCACAGGAGAACAAAAAGAGTTTTTTCCTCTCTTTGTTACAGAAATCTTAGCTCTATGCGCAGTTATAAAAACATTGTTTCTTAAGAACTCTTATTATATTTGGTTACCTTTTAAAAATGGAGGCATTCATATTACAGAGTCTGTCTGGAACATCTTATGTAATAGGAAAAATAGGGCATAATCATGTTGTTGAGAAACAGGGTAGTAAGATTTTAAACAAATTAAATAATAATTAAGTATTTCTTGAAACTAGCTACATTCAAATGATAGCTATTTTAAAATACTTGAGATGACATGTTTGAAATCTGCATAATAAAATTTCAACTATTTGTCTCTTTAAACAGAGAGACTTCCTAGACAGCTAGCAGAGAAAATCAGATTTTCCACTTTACAGAAAAATTTTCAAGCCTGCAGCACAGTTCCTAAGTTTGAAACATGGAAGTTTGCGATCACCTCGAAGAATCACAGAAAGGTGCTTCACTTCTGTGTTTCACCACAGCCCCTGGGAAGTGGTGGACAGCTCTTCCCAGGGTCTGGCCTTTGGCAGCAGGTGCATAAGGTGCCCTGCTGCTCTTTCCCAACAAAATGTCCTGTGACAAGTCTGTAATAAATTATCCTCCAGAATTAAGCCAGACTCTGCCACTTTGCGGGAGCACACATGGATTTGTAGTGATCAAGATTTGCACCACAGAAATTTCTAGGTTTAATCCCAAGGGTAAATTAATGAAGTGCAGAATGACTCATTCCACCCCACCTGGAAGATGATGAATTTTGATAAATTCATAAACTTTATTATATTGCCTTATAAAAACACTTCTCTCGCAAAGCAAATTTGCAGTGATTCATATATGCTGTTCTGGACCATACTTATATTTTAAGGATATGCAATTCTCCAGGCAATGAAGTACCTATGAAGAGATGTAATTGTACTATTCTAGATACTAAAAATTAACTTTGATCAGTGGGATTTATTCCTGATATTCATAGTTGTTATGTATATTTTGTTATGGTAATTTGTTATATTTATTTGTTAGGGTTTTGTCTTGATTTGGGTGGGGGTTTTTTAATATATTTTCCTGTCATATTAACAGAAACAGGGAAGGGGATACCATCTAACTAGTATTGCTTCATAATGCAGGCTGGTAGATATTTCTTAGATATTTTCATTTTATGGATGAAATTCCTATATACCTGAAAAATTTAACTTTCATTAGACCAGATTGCTTGAAGCCTCATTTAACCCAGCCGTGAACATTCCCAGAGTATGAGAATTTTGAACAGTTATGCATTCAAGCATCGGAAAACTGAGTTATTTGTGAACATTTCTTATGTTGAGGGCTGGTAAGCACTGAAGGCAGAGGCTGAGCATGCCACAGAAACATGTAGAGTCTCTGGAAATATTCAAATTTCTTTGGGACAAGGCCTACAGCAACGTGGGCTGACTCTAAAGTCTGCTCTGATATGCATTGGACTTCACCTATTCCTTCCACATTCAGTTTTTTTCTTATCTCAATGATCTGGTTGGAGATAACTAAAATGATCTGATAAAAATTGGCTTAGAAAGTTGCTGCCTGTTTCAGCATCCCTCAACATGTGAAGCTTCACTAATGGACCGATATTAATAATAATGTCTAGCTTAATTGCGAAATTGTCTCCAGAAGATATGTTTGAGGTTATCACTGTGTATTTTCTTAATACTAAGAATTTATTACTAGTTATTTAATACATAGTTATTACTATGTATTTTCTAAATACATAGTAAAACCATTCTACCATGGTTTCGAATACTGGTTTTGCTCAGAGGTTAAAGTACTGTGAAAGGTAAGTTTTAATGTCTGTGTATGCCATGGGCTGTTTCAGACTTAGTGACATGGAGAAAGCTACATTAGAATTCTTTCATAAATGCAGTGGTTCTGGATGGTTTGGTCTTAATTTTTTTGAATTAGTTGAAAAGTGGCAAGAACATGAAGTACATGTTTCTGAGTCTGAATTTTCCTCATAGGTTTGCAAAGTGTGTTTCAGTCTTACTGTGTTAACACTGAGTATTGTCTGAAGTCGTGTTTAGCACCATTTTTCTCCAGCTCTAGGGATATCTGCCATAAGTATGTAAGCCTGTCCATTCAGGCTGTTCTCTGAGTGCTTTCCATGGTTGATTCAGTCTTTCCACCACCACGTATGTTCTTAATTGTGTTGCTTTGTGAACTCAAATGAAAACACCGTGTTGCTGTGTTAGTGTGTTAGTACTGTATGTCACTGTTGTTTGTACTAGGAGCTGAGAATTAAACCATTTAGAATTTTCATTGGTTTTAGTTAATGCCACTATCAGCAGTATTATAATTTAACACTCGCTTCCTTCCTAGAGTTTTCCCACAATAATGCCTTTGAGCACAATCATGCCTGCCTTTCCAGTCCTGAACACAAGAATGTGTCTTCTGTTGCTCCAATATTCATTGATACTATCAGTTACTGTCAGAAAATACTCTGGCCCACTGAGTTAATTTAATAGCATGCAGAGTTAGTGACTGGATGTTGTGGTCTTTGAGAGACAAGTGCCATGTAGAAAATAACTTGGTCAAAAAAGGATGCTTTTATCTGGATTACTTTTTTTGCCTAAAAGATTTTTTTTGAATTTACTAACAAAAGCTAGGTAGAGGATAACTTTGTCATATTAGTGCAAAAGGTTGGAACAACATATTGTGTCGATTATTTAAAAAAAAAAAAAGAAGAGAAAAACCCAAATCTAAGTTTTGCCTCTGCCACAGTTGGAAAATTTCAGAACAGATAAAGTTACAGTACTGTTTGTCACCTCTGAGTCCATTGTTCTCAATAGCAATGCAGCATTTCTCAAAAGTGTTTCACACTTAGAATTGCTTTGCTAATATTACCACTATATTGCAGTAGCACTGTCAGGCATTGTTGTCTTGAATATCACCTATGATAAAGCAACCCATGATGCAGTTCATTCTTTTGAGAGATGAAAATTATTGCAATTTCTGAAATAACAGAAGATCTTGTAGAATAGTTTTTCTTGAGAGTATTCATTTACTTTGCATTCTCATTTGCCTTGCAGAGAGAGAAAATCACAACTGCATAAAATAATCCCATAGCTATCTCATAAAATGTTCAGGCTAGATGAAAGGTTGGGAATGGGGGTGATTAAATTACTATGGACAGCAGCTCAGGCACTTTACATGTAGAGATGAATGCAAATAGATGGAAATTATGTGGAATCAGAGCACTCAATTGCTTCCCAAGTCTCTTACTGCAGTAACTTGATTGACATCAAACCTAATCTAGATTGCTTCCGTAATCTAGATTCTCTCTTCAGGCATTCAGTTACCTGGGAAATTTATCCAGAGAAGCATGTCAGGAAAACATTATCCAGCCTTTTCTGTTGCTCCTGTGTAGCTGGCTATCTCTATAGTTATTTATAATAATAATCACATATACTTGTAATATTTATAGTAGATATAGTAGTAGTTATGATAACTAGTTAGCTAGCTAGTTACCTATTAGTCATCAGGGGATCCTGGGAACTACTACCTGCTTTCTTATATTGCTATATAACAAAAAGGCATTCACAAGAAATACTAGTCTTGTGTCTTGCAAATTCTCAGGAAGTTTCCAGTTGAAGCAGTCCAGAAGAATACAAATGGTGGAGTCAATGATATGGATGACTTGGACTTGACTCCATGATGAGACTACTGTTTTTTGCTCTTTAGTTTCATGAGGTAAATTGCAGTGACTGTGTAAGGACATTGTATGTGTCTATGTGACAGCTGGTATAACTGCTCTGTCTGGCCTTTCATTCATTTTAGGTTTTGGGCACCATGTAGGTACAGCAGGTAATGAGGGCAGATGGTGCCTCCTGGGAGTAGAGCAAAGGGTGCTGCAGAGCAAGATGTTTGGGCATGTGGCATGAAATTTTTTGAACAGAGAGAGAGCCTTTAGCATTGCTGCACTGGCAGACTTCAAGAAACAGACATTAGGAAAAAAAAAAAAAAGCAAAGAAATGATTTTTTGAGGATTGTTGACTTGTAGGAAGCCACCAAATAATGCTGAGTGTAGAGAAGGCCTTGAAGTGCATTCTGACCAAGGGGAGACCTGTTCAGAATCATTGTCGTTTAGATCCAGAAGACCCAAATTGCCTTTTTCAAATGTTGCTGTAGTCTAGGGGCTCTACTGAACCCTAACATTAAAAATTGAAAGCCTTTTTTGGGTCTGAAGCATATTCTGCTTAAGAAGTATGCTGGCAAATCCACCTGAAAACTGCATCCCATTTCAGGTCCTGAGAAAGCATTTTTGCTTATAATTTCTCTGCTTAGTACCCTAGGGTAGCTGTCAAAATCCTTTTGGATAGCGCAGTATTAGGATAGAAATGAGGAGGGAACAAGTCTATTTTAGTATAAAATATTTCTTTGTTTATAATCCTTTTTCATCAGAATCCTCCCATTGCCTATAGTGAGTAATTAACTGAAGTCATGCTATCTCTTTCCCAATGACTTGTGCATTATTTTCTGCAAAAGTTGCATAGTTTCAGCAAAAGCAATGGGGAAAATCTCAGAGTAATTTGGAATCATGATCATCTGCTAAATAGAAGACAGGTAAAAATCCAATCACAGGAGGGAAAGAAACATTGCTTTTCTCACTACTAGAAGGATATTTTAACTTTTAAAATCTACTTTCGTCTCTCAACTCTCCCTTTCCTCTCCCTTTTATATGCCTTCTCTGGATGGATTACAGAAGGAAAAAAAAGGAAAAGCACTTCAAGTGCATTTGATCTGGTCAGTTTTTACAGCAAAAATCTATGCTCACAGAGAAATTATGAGCAAGAATGCTTGTTTCTGAATCCCAGCCAACTCTGAATGTCAGCAAGGCAAAGCAGCTCAGCTCTGAAAATGTCTTTTGCCTATCTACAAGCCCAAAACACGTTAGGTTTTAAACTGCAGCTTTTATTGAGTAAAGGCATCTCCAGTTTTCAGCAGTCACTAAAACCAGACATTTCAAAATAGTAAGTTACACTTTTGTGGGGTTTTTTTCTGGACAGCTGTGTTACCAGGTTTACTTATGGCATGTTACATAGGACTAGGTGAACTTGAAATGAGCCTTCTAATTAGTGGGTTTGCACCACATCACTACCTGAAATCCTAAGAACTTTTGGCAAACTTCAGAACTTTGTCTAGGAACAAAACCGAAATGAATTATATGCTTTTTCATTTGGCCATATTTCACTTCGACAGCGCAATGTTTCTTACTGTTCAATTTTACTGGAAGTAATAAGTATTTAGAATAGTCTAGTTGAAATTGCTCTGCATGGAATATACATAATAGAGATCATGCTTTCAGTTGGCTGATGATACCTACCTATAAAAGCAAAGTAAAAATCATGATAAATATAGTATTTTATTTCCATATATTATCTTGTATCTTGGAATTTTAGTTTGGTATGTGCAGCAGTGTTTCTTTAGAAATATTCACCCATGAGAACTCTTGTTCTGCATTTGAACTTCATATTCTCTGAAAATTGTTTTGAATGGTTTACACCTTTATATGTACAACCAGGTTAAATTCTGTCCTAGAGACTTACTATGCAAATCGAAATACAGCTTGGCCCAAGCAGGCATTTTCTCCATCTTCCGTTATATTTTAGTTTCTCAACAGTTACCATTTCCCCCACTCCACAAAATTCAGCTTCATTGTGTGCTTTTGAATGTGCAAGCTTTTCACCTTGCTGTGGAGGGCATTCTATTTCTTCCTTCATAGTGATATTACAGGCTACAATTCTAATACCATGCGTATGATTTAATAGTAGTAGTTCTAGTCTGATTCGCCTCGTTGTTTGTATTTTGTTCTTCACTGTCCTGGCTCAGTGGAACTGAATGCTGAGATTTTGGTGCCCAGAGGAGCATCCCTTCCTTCAGCTGCTGTCACAGCCAAATGAGGGTGTATAATCTTACAAACCCAGTCTGCTCCCAGAAAGTCCTCTGAGCAGATGGGATAAATGGGTACCACTGGGGCTGGTTCTGCAGCTCATTTCTCTGGTGAATGCTCTAAAGTCTAAAGGGTATCTGAGATTTCTCTCCACAGGCTGTCTTGGTAAGTTCAGCAGAGAATTTTGCCATGAAATACTTTGTATTAGAAATTACCATGAAAATACTACTACATCTTCATGGCTGTGGCATTCAACTTTCTGGGGCCCAGAAACCTCTCAGGCTGTACTCACATCCTGAACCAGAACCTTGTCTTGCAGTTTCATTCAGAATAAGTTGTAGGATGTATTTTTTGCCTTTATGAGATATGGGGGATTGTTGTAAAAACAGTGGATGGCTGTCCTCACATAAATGATTTTTTTTCTCATTGCAGAATCACCAGTTGGGGTGGGAATAGCACAGTTTTCCTTCTTTTGGGAACCAGATGGGTCAGGTAGAAAACAATATTACCAGTGGTTTTGGGTGTTAATAATGATGAATTTAAGAACAAGTCTGGTCACAGGAGGAAATTAATTCTAGAGCAGAAATGAACTTCAGATAGTCCACATTTCTGACTTCTTGTGCAGAAGCCTGTTGGAGGAAGAACTTCTAGAATTTCAATTACTGAGACAATAGTTTAAAATGAAGTATTCATTTTCAGCTGAAAGCTAGTTAAAAGTGACGTGTTATCTGTCCTCTGTGTGTCTCTAGTGAAGACAGAAATGTGTGGTTTGTAGCCCAGAACATCTTTCAGAGTTAAGGTCTATTATGTCACCAGCTGTTTAAAATGCAGGTATTTGGGATAAATACAAACCAATTTCAGCCCTGTGGTTATGATCAAAATTATTTATTTAAGCATTATTAAAAATAATGCTTAAATAAATAAATAAATAAATAATCTGTTAAGTAAACTCCTGTTAGGAAATTGTGAAAGATTAAGGTCAAACATGAAGTAAAATGGTTTTTTTTGTAGGCTCTGTACTGGTGGTCATAAATCATAATATTTAAAGATGAATACAGACATGTTACTATGCTCATATATTCTTTCTGATAGTATAAATCTTGTGTGATCTACAAATTCTTCAGACATGTTGGTTGCACATCCGCTTGTTTAAATTTATATTTTACAGAAACCTCATCAGTAAAAAGCATAGTGTCAAGACAGAAATATGGTTACCAGAAAGTTTGAAGTGACTAGTGGCTTTTTTTGGCACTCAATCCAGGTAGATGGCTTAAGCAAACATCATAATTTTACTAATTGCTTTGAAGAGTCTTACGTTATCTTCATATTACCTTAAAAATGCATCAATATAATGGTTAATACCTGTCAACAGGTTTTATTGACAATAAATAGGGGATAAAGAAAATATACATCTCAATAGTACTCTGAAACTTTACTAATAATCTCGCTAGGCTGATGAAGCTATGGAAAGTAAGTTTAAAACATTGAAGTTTTAAGTCGTGTGAACATTTCTTAACTAAACCCTGGGTTAGATATGAGAACACACTTTTCAATCCTTTGAAGCTATTGGCATTTAGATATCCTATAAATAAATGATTTAATACATTATTTAGAAAGTTCTGGCCTGCTATGTGATTTCTGCAGTCTGTACGAAATGGGATAGCTTTATGAGCTTGAAATACACCCTAAAGTAGTTAATGATGCAGAGACCTTAAAATCTCATCTTAGTTTTTATGTTCAACCTATGATTCCTTTCTAAAACCTTCTTAAAATTAATGAAGAACTCTCCTGTGCATTAGGATTTGAGTAACACTGTTTATGTATTTTCTGTAATAATTAATGCTGTGACATCTGACACCAGGGCCAAATTGCATTGTTACTGCTAATTAACCTTGCATTTTAGAAAAGAAACAGGGAAAAAAATGCACCAAGACTTGGAAATACTATTTCAATGTATTTTTATAGGTGTGTTTGTTTTAAGTCTGAAATATGTATATAAATTCCATATTCTATAGGAATGTTACTTGGACATAGCAATATCTCTTTTTCGTTTCATTATTTAAATTGAAACAGGGCACGTAATTTATCAAAGAGGAAAACAAATTCTTTTTAAACTATTTTAAGTAATTTTTTCCATTAATCTATTTTTGCTTTGAGTTAGAAGTGAGCCATGAGAAACACTGTAAATTCATTGTGTTGTAATGCTTGTGCTGTAGAAAACCATAGTGTTTTCAGCAATTCTAATAGATCTTACATGCTTAAATAAAACATGTTTCTCTGGGAAAATCAGCTGCTGAGCCCTCAGAGGATCAGCATTGGCTGAGGAATTCCTCAGGAGCTGCAGGAAGAAGCTAGATGAGAGTCTCAGTGACTTTTCCAAAGATCTGTGAGAATTCGTAACAAAGAGGAAACTATGACAGAAAACAGAGGTGAATTTTGGGCTGTGTAACTGGTGCATGTTTTAATTTTTAAGTCATTAGTGATGTAAACTTGTAGGAAGAAGGGACATGCATGTGATAGGCAGGGAGCATGCTCTCCTCATTGGAGCTTTGTCGGAACAGTCATTGGGCATTGAAGAATGCAACAGCAAAGGGCTGGGCAGTCATGCAGAAAGCACAATTGTGGTTGAGAAATTGAAGGGAGGACCACTAGACTTTGATGTCTAGCTAAATAAAATTTTTCATTTGTTGAGAGAAATTTAGTATACTTTTAGCATTATGTAAATTTACATGAGTTTGCATAACTGGAACAATCCATTCTGAGGTTATCACCTCCTTCATGTGTGATAAGTTCATACATATTATATGTCAATGAAGAGAAAAATACCTAAATTTAAACTAAGAATTAGAATGTTAGGATCATAAATGCCTATGGAAGTATTAAAGTCCAGCGAGATTGGACAGATAGGCCCATTTGTACATGAATGTTTTGTAACAGTGTCACCCTTTAGGAAAAGGTCAAAAATATTGGAGTGTCTTCTAGTCACTCAAAGTAGTCATGTAACAGTAGCAGTAAGGGTCAACATGTTAAAAAGGTTTCAAGACTATGAGTGTACCTTTCCACAGAGAGGACATTTGCATTTTTTCAAAAAGCAAGTTCCACCTCCATTAGACAATGCCTTGATAGTAGTACTCCAATAAATACCAGAAGAAATAAATGACTACTGAAAAACCACTACTCATTGTCAGTTCTGTGAATTTTTTGGATGGTGGTTTTCCCAAGTAAGAGCATGCACCCTTGGCTGTGAGCCTGCCTTCCCTCACAGGAGTGGAGACTTGCCAGGCAGGTGGGATACAGGAGGATGTTAGGGCAGGAACACCATGCCCAGTCAGCTGTTGTGTCTGCACCCTGTGGTGGTGGTGGTGGTGTAGACACAGTCTGGGGAGCCTTCAAAGAGGCAGTGCAAGTCATCCCTGTCTCTGCCGTGGGGCTGTGTCTGCACCTCTTGCTGGTTCGTTTTTTCCTGATGCAGATCTCTCACCTGTGGTCCAGGCTGTGCTGTCAGCCCAGGTGTAGGGCTTGTGTCGTGGGGAGGTGCCACCACAGAGAAGAGAGTGGAACAACGCAAAGAGAGGTGCAGTGTCCTTTCATGTGGCTGCTGTATTACAGGCTGGTTTGAAAGGTGGAAATCAATCTGCTCTGTATCACATGGAGCATAAATGATTCAGCACAATACAGTTAATACAAATATTACTTCCTTCTCTTCCACCAAAACCAGTCAATGTATCGCTGATAAGGTATGACAGAAGAAATGAAATGAAAAAATCTATTGTAAAAGCATTAAATCAAGCAATGATTACTTCTGCTGATTTTTCAAATTAGTTTTTAAGTACCCATGCATTTTTGTAAGTACTGAAAGGTACCCAATATTTTTATGAATAAGTGTAATTTCTGAATATAAGCAAGATTTTAAATTCACTAATATGTCACCTTAGGGGACTTTTAAACATAGTTTTTGTAATTTCTGAAAAATTATGTAAGAAATTTAAATTTTATTAACCATCATTAATGTGCAGATTGTTACAGGAATTAACAATAGGAATTACATTTTACTGAACACAGAAAACGTAAATAACCTCCTTGGATTTTCCTTATAATTCCATCTCAGTTAACAGGAGGCCCTTATTTCAAAATCCTATTAAACAAAGTTAATCTATTTAATCTTGTGATTTTTCTGAGAGAGAACTTCGGGTACTGTCTTGATCAAGATCAAGAGCATATTGATCCTTCTACAAAAGCCTTTATGTTATGCTTTTCTGATTGCCTGTTTTTTAAAGGGAAAAATAATTATCTGAGGTGCTGTCATCTAACTTAGTTTTTGTACTGCTACTATTGGACAGCTGCAATAAAAATAAAATTATTACTAATTGCTTCTATACATAGATTTATAAGATAATTACTATCTGAACAGCAGAAGATTTGTATTTCAACTAAAACTTCTAAAGCACAATATTCATTTTAGCTACTTCTGATACATCCTTTCAGTTAGTAGAGTGTTCCGCTAACTCTTAAACAGTTTGCAGTTTTTGAACTTTCTTATTTATGGGAGCTATTTTTGGGGTAAAGAAAGGAGAATAATACATGGAAAGAATTATTCACCTCTAATTTCTACTGTAGAAAATCCTTGCATACCATGTAATTCCTTTTTTTAACTAGTGTCTAATTTGATTTCAGCTCACAGGCAAGATAGAAGGCACACTTCTTTGGCTGCTATCTGTAGCTCTATGGCAATATTTCTCTTGAAATTACAAACATGAGAAATATAGTTAATACAGTACTGGTCTTAGAGTTCAAAGAAAAAGAAGTCAGAAAGTCAAAAAGAAAAAGTGGCAGTTTTAGTTTTCCAATATCTTTGCCATCTGAGGTGGCATTGTTTCAAGTAAAGCAAGCCAGCAGGGCCAAAGGGTTTGTTTGTATCCATCCTTTTAATTATAACTCTAAGGAAAGCCAGTGGATTTTGACTCGCAGTGAAAATATACACGGACTGTGTATTTGTATTGCCGAAATGAAAAACTGAAATCTGTCATTTCTTTCATCATTTAGATATTCTATCTGACACAAATCCAATTGTTTTTCATTCACTCATAAATAAAGCATGGGACAGATGTGCTAGGTTTACAAATTGCCGGAGAAGGAGATGGTGTTTATAGACTGCCTTTCTTTTGCCCTCTGTTGCTAGAGATAAGAGAAATCCAAATTGACTTGCTTCCTCTGCCTGAGGCATTTTGAACTCACAGCTTCCCTGTGTCTGAAGCATGCTCTGTGTTTCTGTGTGTAGCATTATGGCTTCAGCTGCTCATGGCTTCTCTGGAATTTTGCTAGAGGAAGGTGCTGCAAGAGAAGAGATATGATGGTTGGATTTTGCAAAAGCAGTGTAAGTATCATGCTGAAAGGACACGGTATCCTTTTTTTCATTGACTGTATCCTGCACCTGAACACGGAATGAATTTCTCTTCTGCAACCTCCACAAACACACCCTCAGTGTTTCCAGCAGTTCTGTGTGCACTTCCAAGGGCACTCGTTCGGGGCTCTAAAGCCTCCCCATTACCCCATTACAGTTTCCCATCAGGTCTCCTTCAGACCCTGAGCTGCTGCTTCTGCAAACGTGATCACCACAGAGGTCATGCTTTGTGCCAGCTTTCCTGCTTTCTCAACAGCCATAAACAGCAAGCAAAAACCTCACCACATTCTGTCTTCCTGTCCTTCCTGCTCAGGTGCCACACCAGAAGCTGACTTGTCACAAGCTACAGAGGAGGTGAAGTCTTCTGACCTTTTAACTTCTCTCCCCCAACCCTTTAAGTAAAGCCCTATTCTCTCATGGATGAGTGGAGATACCTGACACTCATTGCAGCAACAAAGGCAGCCGAGTGTTTTTTCAACCATTCTCTCCTGGAGTAAGTTTAGATATTCCCTAAAATAGTCTAAAATTTGGTTCTAAAAGTAAAATAATTTCACAGTTACCCCGAGACTTTTAATAGAAGATTTCAGAAGGATATAGCTAGCAATTTACTGTTCAGCACACACTCTGTGTTGGTGGGAGGAGTGGTAAGACTTCACTCAAAATGGGGTCTGGTGGTGGTGTGGAAAAAAGCTTTTCAGAAGTGAGCTGTCAGCTTGTCATTTGTCCATTATATATTTTGCAGTTTTGATATGGTATGTGAAGATTTTGTTACATCATCACTGAGCTTTCAGCTGATTGCTGAATTGCAGTTGTGATTAGTGCAGTGATTTATATGCTCACATGCTAAGAGCTTCTTATGTTTCTTCTTGCTTTTCCATTTCCTTGTTTTCTTATTGGAAAACCACTGTGGCACAGGTAAAGCAGTTTACAAAAGTAAAATTAGCATCTTTACTTTCAGTGATGCTTATAAATTTCTGCCTTTTTTTTTTTTTTTAATCTAGAGAATGTATTTAGAAAGTTCAGGATTCCTTTGCAAGCAGTAACTATATAATTCCAATTATGATACAGATGATTCATGTTATTATCCAGGACATATTTCTGTCTGAAAGGTTTGGACATAAAAGCAACTGTTCCAGTTTCCTTCACTTAAAGGTTATTGTATTGCTCTTACTTGGATGCTCTTTTAGACATTAAGGGTTACAAGATGCTTAGATAACTTTAAAAAGGGGCAGTGATGGTGAGGCACAATATATTTTTCAATATTAATTGTAGAAGAAAGTTTCATCAGGCCAGAGCTACACCTTCTCTTCTTGAGCTTGCAGGAAAAACACCAAGCCTCTTTATTTTTCATTACTATTTTTTCAGGTAAGAATTTCTAGTAAATCGTTCTCCTCTCCATTGTGCTGTCCAAAATACAATTCTTTGCACATGCGCACGCACAGACACACAAAAACTAACAAAAAACCCAAAAAACCAAAACCCACCAGCAAAACAAAACAGAGTGTATTATGACTGGGACAGAGGGAATTGTCCAAATTATGGATTCAGCAGTCTTTCCTTCCTCTTTTGCCCCTGTCACGTGATGTGTAACACATAACAGTGTTATACTAAACATACATAATAGAGTTCTGGAAACTCACTTCTAAGATTGCTCAAAATAAATTAAAAGGCATAATTCTGAATGCTTAAGAAGAATATAAATACTGATATTTCTGGTAAACTGCTATTTCTGCCTTTTTGATGTCTGTTGCATATGTATTGCTGTTTTTGGAGTGGTGGGTAAGAAAACTAGTAAATACATTTTAAGAGAGGATGCACAGGACCATCTCCTGTTTTATATACAGGTATTTTTTGAAACCTAAGTTGACCCCTTAAAGGGAAAGTTGAATCATTGTATATTTGCAAAAGTTATAAATTCTTGTATTTATTTATCTAATCCTGAAAGCACATATGTTCTATTAGGGTAATCAAAAATTAGAGCTCTTTCCAAGGTTAATGTTCCCAGAAAATATATAGAGCTTTCCATAAGGAGATTTCCAAATGTTTTTAATGGAAATGTCACGTCAGGTTGATTTCTTTTATTGTTGCTGAAACTAAAATGCATATGGAGGTACAAAATAATTTCCTGATCTTTTTTCACCTTTCAATCTAAAATATATTCAGTCTCTGTTGTGTTTTCTATTCAGTTTCTTCCTGATACCATGATTTCCCTGGGAGCTCAAGAAAGTAACTTGTTAAGTCTTGGTAAATGAATGTGTAGAAGCTTTAGTATTCCTTTCACAATGCAGAAAGGCTGAAGCAGTTGATGGAACCCTTTCTATTCTGTCTTGTGCTGGAAAAGGGCTGTATTTGGTGGGAAGTCTTCCAATAGGCTGTTGAAGCATGGGGACTTGTAGTAAACTCTGTCCCTTGGCCTCAGGACCTCTACTGCATTTATAGATTTCTGCCCAAGATTCAGCTGTGAGCTGCTCAATAATTTCTAGTAGCTAAAAATTCCTAGCAACAAAAGCAGAACATCCCAGTGTCCAGCAACAACACAGAAACCCCTTTTAAAGGAAATAATTGAATTTGAGTATTTTGACTAACCAGAATAATAATGAATAGTAATAATAATGAATCATTGCGAGCCTTTAGTCACATTGGTATGTTTAGGGAGAATAGGATAATCTAATTTCAGTAATCTACATGTATCTCCTGTCAATGAAATTAATACTTTTTCTTCTGTGGCAAAATATTTGTGTCAAATGATAAAGGAAAAAGTAAACCCTGTAAAGCACATGGTAATGAACAGCAAGTGGTGAGCTAGAATCACAAATTATTTCATACCTCAGCAGGAAAACTGCAGGAAAACTGCATCAAAGAGTTGATGGATTTTTTCTGATGTCTTTTAAGTCCTTTTGGCTCACAAAGTAGGCCTAATACTATAAGGCTGCTGGATTGCTTGAGTAATTTGAAATAGATGAAAGATCAGTAAATGTCAAAAAAAAAAGGCAGAAATATTGAGAGTTACATTGTCTCCAACATGTCTCTTTTCACCCATATAGTTGGGGTTTTTTTGAAAAATAAGGAGGTGGAGGGCTGCCAGCTCACTTATCATCTATCCTTTCTAGCTTCAGGCGGAATGAGAAAAGGTTACACCTGTCAACTGTAAGATGTACTCCGGGGAGAATGTTCATTCACAGGTCACTTTAAGATATGTAATTATACAAAAAGCTCTAAAATCTAAAACTTGAAACATAAAAGTTTTTAAATAATAGCAAATGCAAGTCCTTTAAAGCATTTAACTATTCTGTGTGAACTTTCAGTTGTAATGATTCTAATGTCCCTTTCACTGACTGATAAAAGGCTTTTTCCTTTGTCATGTAGATTATGCTGTATACCAAAGTAATTTATTTTTATTCATTGAGTGTAGGTTCACAGGGATTTGTATTATCATTCTGTTTTCTGTTACATCACTTCAGGAACTGACTGTTTTAAAAGTAAGTCACAGGAAATCTGAATTTTTACAGAAAAGGTAGACTTACATTGGGTATGGGGTGCTGGTGTCTTTTCTTACATGTCAGGCGTTCCCTCTTTTTTACTTTCTGCGAAGAACTGGAAGGTAATGATGGCAAGGTCCTCAAATTAATTAAAGGGGTAATAGGTGCAGCACTGATAAGGAACTCCGCAGCACTAGATACTGGATGTCACATACTTTGGCAGTAATTGCAAATGCAAACCTACTTCATCCTTGATGTTTTTTTTCAGTTATTACTTCCTCTGATATTGCCTGTGTTAAACTAGATAGACAGACTTTGTAGCCAACTCCCCAAGTGTGTTACCAGCTATATTTCACTGATCATTCAAATTAAAATGGTGCATACATTATGGACTTAGCTGTCTTTTGCATCTCTTTCTTTTACTAATCTTTGTTCTACCTCTGGTTGACACAGATATGCATTCAGGCTAATTTAGGAAATTTGCTTTGACTCAGCATGAAAAGGAGGGCAAAAATAAGGGCAGAAAGTTGAAAATAGTATCATATATTAAGTAGCTCTTATGTTAAAAAAAAAAAGCAGTAAGAATGAATTGGTGGGTTCTGTGGACCATAGGAGATTCCCTTGGAGCATCTCAGATACACAGCCTTAATTTGGGAAAGCAGCAGTAGGCCTCAGGTTTAGGTAGGCATTCATCTCCATCCCTCCATACTCAGGGACAGATGCTGAAGAAACAAAGTTTTTGTTCACCACTAGCAATGTAGGGTTTATTTGTTTCACAAGTGTAGCCAAACCTCAACAAGCATCAAAACTCTATTTTTTGTTTTGAAGTGTTTTGAATTGTAGGTTCAATATTTCAGACTATTTACTTCTGATAATAAGCAGAAATATATAGAGCTTGAAAAGGACAGAGTGAAATAAAATGCTAACTTGTAACATGTTGATTAAAATTATTGCTTGGATCTCAAAAAAATCTGCAACCAAACCAGCAATGCAGCCAAATTTTCTTTTATAGAGTGAAGTGCCTCACATGCAAGACTGACTTTATGGTTTGATTATTGTCTACCGAGCACATGGTATGACCCCCTCATAAAGTAAAGCTCAAGTGCTTTTCATATTAAATGAACTTATAGCTAAACAATTGACATCTCCTGTTGAAGAGCCACCCCCAGACATTAAAGTGTTTATCAATTCACATTAATTCCCATATTCTCATTAGGATATATCTTCTAGGGATGAAACTAAGCTGAAATGTGACTGCTTCTGTAGAGACAGACCCATCCAGTCTAATTCTCACATGGGTTGCTGCTGTGAATGTGGCCTTGCAAACTACAGTCTAACTGGTTGCAGTTCTCTGGATATTGCCCAAGATCTGTCCTACATCTAGCCCAATGGAATAGAAGAAAGAGAAAACTAATATATCTATACTAATACATAAGACACAATGCATAAATATACATAAAATTGTTTATATTTACATATCTGCTTATATAGTCTATTACAACAATTGATAAGCAAGCATTTATGTGTATTTATGTGTAAATACAAAAAAAAGCAAGTCTACTTCAGAAGCCTGCAAGTCTGTCTGCAAATGAATATTGGGACAAGCTATAACTTCTTACTTTGAAATTAAATGCATTGATCAAATTTTATACTCTAGTACAAAGAGAAAGCTGATTCCATCTTCTTGATAATTTCTTGCTTTTTCTCTGCATTTTAGTTAAGTACAAGATGACTTTTTGAGAAAATAACTTTTGAGGAGCTGGTAAACATGTATCCGAGAGACAAAATGAATCAAAACCACCCTCTTAGAAATATTTGTGAGTACTTTTCTCATGAAAGATGTATCATAACATATCCAAAAAATCATGAGAAAATAAATAAGCTTCCCAGGACTGTATTCACACTTGGCATAACCAGTTCTATCTTAAAATATGCATTACCTTATCACCAAAACTATTTTCCAGTAGATAAGGGACCAAAAAGGCAAATCAAAAGAATGTGAAGAAAAATGACCTGATAAAAATATTTCTGAAATTTGAAAGTGGTGAACAGAAATGTATTGTCACCGACAAAATATAAGTCAGAGGAATTTTAAAAATGCTAATTTATATATTTTCTGTGCCTTCTGTACATACTACTCTACTTAAAATTTATGTATGCTGCTTTTAAGAGGTGTGGTGCTTCTGACCAGTGAACAGCACTTCCAGGTGTTCCCAGGATACATCATTAGGACTTTTTCCAGTGCCATTCTTTTCCCTCTTAGCTTTTTTTTAGTTGGAATTTTGACTTATTTTTTTCATTCATCATGGTGACCCTTAATGTAACCTATTGACTCCTGAGATGTCAAGATACCTGATACCTGTCATGTGGTAACTTTGGTTGCTTAGATATTAGCTATATTGGAAACTAATTGAATAGATGAAAAAAAACCAAAAAATAAAAGGCTTGATTTCATGTTGTAAGTCCTACAAATTACTTCTCTCAAATCTGAACTATGTGGGACTTAATTGAGATGAGCACCACATTAATTTGACCAGTAGTTCATAATTTACAAACAGTAGATTTTATGAGTTTCATCTATTGATAAGCACGTTGCCTCTGACATTGATTACATGCTCCTCGCTATAAAAAATTACAGTAGCTCTCAGACCCCATGGTCTGGTGATCTTCATTTTGTTGTGCAAGCAGAAGAAGATAGTAAACATCTACAAATACACTACTTAAACAGTTTGAGTTCAGTTGGATAACTATATTTAGTAAGTATTTTCATCATATACTGTCTGATATAATTTACGGGTTCCTGTTCAGGATTATCTTTATAGAACTATGTATAGGGAAAGCTCTGGAGATAGCAAAACTAGCACAACAAAGAACTTTGTAATCTCATTGAGGAAGTATTGCTAGAAGAGGCTAGTGAGCTCATAAGAATACCATTGTAGAAGTTAATACATGCTGTCAATGCATAAATTAATTGTAGTGTGTAAAGAAGAAAAGGAAAATATGTACATTTCATTTGTAATGTCTAAATATTTTCATTTTTCATGTCATTTGCAATCTCTTCCAAAGCTTTGAAAGATAAACTTCCAATAAGCAACTAGGATTTCTTCTTTGGTCATTGGCAAATAAATTATTTATGGATTGAAACAGTTGGATGGGCAGTCACACATAACGTAAGTTTTCTAAAGCTTCTGGGGAAAAAATAGGAATAATTATAAAAAAGTGTTGTGCAGTATTGTCATATTGTTAACGTCCTGTGTTGCTTAGATTTAGATGGTTTAGTTTTTACAGAAAAAGATGTCTCAACAGGTGTCATCACTGGGATTTCTCTGACAATAGAAACCAGCAAAAATCCCCAAAACTTTAGAGAAGCATTCCCTTTGCTTTTAGTAATTCATCTATTGAGGGAATTGTTATAGTAATTATTATTATCTAAAAGAGTAAAAAGTTTAATATAGTATAAATAGATTAGTCTATGTCTGGATCTTTCTATGTCTGGATCTTTCAGAAATAAGTTATTTATACAACAGACAGCTTAACAGATGCCATTAGTATTAAATCAATATCTTTTCTGTAAGAACTTTTGTTATACTCCTAAATATGTGAGTACACCTAATAGCTTGACATGTGCTCTGACTTGCAGTGTACTTAAGACAGGTAATGTCCAAATTATACTGTCTGGGCTGAAATAGCCCAAATAATGAAGCCTTTATTTAGTCTAGTCTTCCAGGTCCTTTTACCAGACTCCTAAAACAATGTGTAAATTGCATGGCTTAGTATAAATCCAGTAAATCTCTCTTTCTCAGTTGAACATGAAGTGCATTTCCTAGTTGTTTTCTTCTTTTTTCTTGATAAAAGGCACTAGGCCCAGCATAGAAGCCCTTGCTAAAAGTATTCCTTTCTGTGATCATTGGCATCATCACTGCACATATCAGCTCAGAGTTGATGATGTCTTCTGTATAATTTCCTTGGTGTTTTCCAATCATGCCACTGCAATTATTGTTCTTTAAATAAAGACCAATAAATGCAGTGGTTTCTCTGTATCTGAGAATTGGGTAGCCATTTCATGGGTGTAAGGCTGAAAGGATGCTTCCATCAGTAGCCTTTTCCCTTAACATTTTCCACCCACATGGTTCTGCATAGCAGTTTGTCCACAGACAGTATGGTCATGGCCGTGATGAGGAGGAGGATGTCATTGCAGAAGGGCATAGATGGCTTTCAGGTAATACATGCAGAGAAGTAAAATTATTTTTTATTACAGAAGATAGTTATCTGGTTTTGAATGGGGAGAACAGCTACATTGGTTTCTTTGATTCTCTGGCATTTGGGACTAAATACTGATGCTGTAGAAGGAGGAGAATGACATGGTGATGCTGCCAAAGCACTGAAAAGGAGAAGGGATGTGAGAGAAAAAAATGGTCTCCTGTAAGTTTTCTGAGACCTGGCTCTCTAATAATGACTCTAATAAGGTCAGAGTTTTTTTACTATGAAGTTACTGACAATGTATGGTGTAACAAACTGATTTTATAATGATGAATTAAATATAGAGATAAGAATACAGCCTTGCTATCAAAAATAGTACAGACTATAGGATTAATAACTAGACAGTTCAAGATAGGATTCTGTAATTAGTAGGCACTTTTTTTTGCAGTGACTGGCCTTTTTTCCTCTTGCTGCTCACTTCTTCCTGTGTACAATAATGGTTTGCAGTTGCGGATTTTTGGAGGAGGTAGCAAAAGGAACAGCTGGTTTTTTAATGCAGGCATTGCTACCTAATGAATTTTCCACTGAGTGAGTTTAACTATAATTTTTAATTTGAACAAATTCTTTATTAATGTGGAAATATGCAAAATATTTTCATGGTTTTTACTCTTTAGCACAGGTATTTTAAAGAAAAAAGGCAGTCTTTTCTTCCTTGATAGAATGTTGATGAAATGAGGGTGGATGTCACATGGTTGTATGACTTGGAATGAATCAAGTTGTGTGGTTTGACAACTCAGTGAGAGGGATGCTGGAGAAATTCAGATATACTCGATAAATCCCTTCCTGGTTTTGTAAGCAGTCATCCTGGGTTTGATTGGGATGGAGTTAATTTTTTTCTTAGTATTGTTTTGGATTTAGTGTGAGAATAATGTTGATTAACACACTGGTGTTTCAGTTGTTGCTGGGTGGTGCTTACCCTAAGCCGAGGACTTTTCAGCTTCCTCTGCTTTGCCAGTTTGGAAGTGCATAAGAAGCCATGAGGGAGCAAAACCAGGAGAGATGACCCAGTCTGACTAGAGGGATATTCTGTACCATAAATTCATGTCCAATAAACTGGGGGGAGTTGGATGACGGTTTGAGGACAGGCTGGACATCAGTCAGCAGGTGGTGAGCAATTGAATAGTGTATCACTTCTCTTACATGGGGTTTATTTATCTCTCTTTTTTTGTAGTCTTACTTTTGTTACAGTTGGTTTTGTTATCATTATTATTACTATTATAATATTTTAATTTTACTCGGGTTTATCCTTTTTTTCCCCAGTTCTCCTGCCCAGCCCACTGTGTGTGTGGGGGGGAGTGGTGATTGAGCAACTGCATGTTACGTAGTTACTGCCTGGGATTAAACCAGAACAGCATGATATTGTCTCTATTTGTGAATTGCGGCCTAGAGGAAAAGAAAATATCATATTGCTCTTCATGTCTACAGTGCTCGGCATTGTATTTTACTGTATTCAGAATCTAAGTTTGAGGAACAACTGTTTTCTGACAATACTATTTGTGTTATCTCTTTCGTGAGGATTGTTATCATTATTACTTTTAAATGTGTGTTAGTTGTACCATATTCATCCCGTTCCTGAGATTTAAGCTGCATTCAAGGGTAATACTGTCCTTTTTTTGTCTTTTTTATGAGGTAATAACATCAGGAATCATTAGCCCAAATGTAATTGAAGCTTTACACCGCGACAGCTGAGGAAATGGTGTGTGTTTTTAGTGATAGGAAGATTGTCTTCAGTTTAAAAATAAGCTGCTAGCAGTTGTTTAGAACACTCTTCTTTTTCATTAACAATGTGAGTCAAACCCTGAATAGTTGACTAGGAAAAAACTGCCTGTTAAGCCAGTGGTATCACAGACTTATTATACCATGTTTGCTAGACAATGGGATTGCACTGGGCCACTGTAACAATTCTGAGTGTTAAATAAGTTTCCCTAAATATTTTATCTTTTCATTTAGTGGTGGGGGGAAAAAACTAAAAGGATTTACATTACACCAAATTCAGACTCCTTTTTTTTTTGTCTGACAGTGAAATTCTGTCCTATCCCTTGACTATCTTTATCAGCTTAAATCATTCAAGTCAGTAAGAAATAAGAGGAAATGTGAATGAGGGGCTAGATTCACAAAACTAATGGCAAAAAGTGATCTTCCTCTTCCTTGAAGTATGAGCCTCTGGGTATAAACCACCAAAACCAGATGAGGAAATTGTCATTCTTTTCCTCAGGAGGTGTGAATTTAATCCTTTAACCCAAATTAGTGTCCTAGCTACCAACAGGTAAGTATTCTAAGATCTCTTTTTTTTATACTACTGCTTTATCTTGCCTAATAAATAAAGTTAGGAAAACTCAGTAAGTCAGTGAACCTCAGAATTCAATTGCAGCATTATTAGTGTTTTATACAAATTAAAACAGTTTCACAAAAAGGAATATGAAAGACCCAAATCAGAATTTTATATAATATTTTAGTGACTAGAAAACTTACCTGTCAGGTGGAACTTCTGCTGACTTCACTTTCTGTTTAATTTATGAACAAGTATTATAGTCCAGATTTCACAGGGTGTATAAATAATGTGATTTCAAAGACACCATTGAAGCTAAACCCATTCACCCCAGCAGAGAACCAAGGCTTGTATAAATAATAAAGTGCAACCATAAAAGATTAAGTATCAAAATACCATTTTTTTTGAACTCCTACTTACTTGAAAAATGGAATGATAATTCAAAATTATGTTTTGTTTATTAAGTTGTCTATTTAAAGTAACATTTTTATAACTTTGCCCTTCTTTTCTTTTTAACAGCACCTTCAGGCTTGAAGGCGTATCTATATTTGGAGGCACATCGATTAATTTGCATATCAGATCCATCATTGTGACTTCTTGCAGGCCAGATCTGAGAAGTAGCCAGGAACCTGACCAGTAGTGGAGAATGGAAAAACCCTTCAAGTCAGAGCACAACTGATCAGTAGAGTATTCTGCATTGAATCATCTTTCTCAGATCTGACAGCTACGAGCTGGGTCCTGGCAAAAGCCACAGCCTTAAATTCCATTCAGTGGGAAAGAAGGATAAGAGAATTAAATGTCTTGCCCCGTTGCAGAAACTGCTGTCTCCAAGCCTAACACCTGAGTTCTGTGCTGAGCAACCAGAGTACCAAACAACGAGTTTTTTATGGGTACAGCCAGCATCAACAAATATTTCAATATGTAGCCAAAAGGAGAATTGAAGCACTTACATAATTTCAGAAAATGAATACATTTATTGTAACAGAGGAATGTTACTGTCTGTGGGGAAGAAGACCTCTGTCATCCCTTGTATATATTCAAAGCCATAAAGGAACAGGGCATAAGTGAAGTTCAGTCACTTAAAAGGATGCTGTCGCCTGTCCTCCACCCAACTTTGAGGAAGTTCCACTCTTAGAGATTGCATCTTGATGCACTTCTGGTATTTGCACTGTCACTTCCATTCAGGGTAATGATGTGTGCCACCATTTGCACAGATGGCCCCAGGAGATTTTTGACCACAACAAGCTATACTTTGCCAGGGCTCCAAAAGGAATTAAAAAGTTAGAACTGAAGAAAGACAGTTATGCTCTCTTTCACTATGGGGATCTCTTCACAGAAAGGACTATGGTCCTTTCTTAGGATGAAATGAAAACATGCATATACATACATATACATACATATGTATATATATGAAAAAGCAGCAACATGATAAGGTGTATTTAAAAAGGGGATATAATCTTTTTTAATAGCATCCATTTTTTTTTATCATATTAGCAGCCGAGAAATTTAGTCTATTGAATTATACATCAAAAAGTGTTCCTATTGAACATTGAGATTTAGTCCCAGTTACTGCTAAAGAAGTCATTTGTAATATGTACTTGATATAAATTTTTTCTAGCCATTTGTCTATACTTCATGGAGAAATCTACCAGACAAGCAACATTTTCAGTTTATTTTTCTAAATAAATGTGTTGTTTCTGTTACTTGCAGTCACTCATTTCGGCTGGTTTTCATTATCTCCAAAAATGATTTAAAGACAGAACCAAAACACAGGAATTGTTTGTTCTTTGTTAAGCTGTAATGATTTGCTGAATGAAAGCTTTAATATAAATACTGTAATTTGTAAAATGATGAAGTATATTTATATAGGCAAATATGTATGGAAAACAAAAGGAGGTATTTTAACTCTTAATTTCAGAACATAGTTTATTTTAATATCCACAGGAAGAAATTAAATATATAATGGGATAGGGTTTTTATTATCAGTGAGTTTCAGTAAGTGAAAATTTGGGTGTTTAAGAATGAAATGAATGTAGTCAAATAATGGTGGTTTCCCAAATTATACAGAGACCTTTTGCCAGCTGTCTCATTTTACTCAAAAACTGGCTTAGTCATTTGGGGGGTTGGGTTTTTCTGGGGTGCGTGTGTGCTGAGGTTTATGTTTGGTGTTTTGTTTGTTTTGGCATACTGACAAGACCATGAATTTGATACTCTTTGCTCATAATTTGAAAAGCTACAGAATAATAGGTTGCTTCTTGGAACAATCTACAGTTTACAGTTTAGAACAGTTATTGTTATCCATCTAATGCAGTGTTTTGTTGTAGAGTTATTGAGCATTTCAATGCTAGAGCTGTTTTGAATAAAAATATTTTTTTCCTTTTTTTTCTTAGTCTATTAGCCTATGTGTAATTTTAAGAGGAAAGTAATGCATTTGGTTCCCAGTTCACTTAAATCATTAATCTTAAATCCAGCTGTATGTATCTGATTTATAAAGTTGAATAGGCTTTTCTTTCAGTTCATTGCTTTATGGAACCGTTTAAGTGCTCACTAACAGAAAAAATACCTTTCAAGAACAAAAATTAATTTAAAAAAAAATCTGTGGGTTAACTTTGTGGAGGGCAGATACCTTAAAAATGTGTTGCTCTGCTCTAATGTGCTAACAAGTGTTATGCGTGTGTGTTCGTGTGTGTGTGTGTGCACGCATGGCACCCTTACTTGCTCATGAATGAAATGCCAGCTCTGCTGAAGTAAGTGCCACAAGTCCTGTTACTGCAAAAGAGCCTCATGTTACTGTATTTTTTGGTGAAAGACCTGAGCTCTGTCTTTGTTTGTGACTCTGAAGCCATAAACAGCTTTTGAAGTTTGTCAGGAAATTGGAAAATTAAGTAAGTTTGTGTTAGACTCCCTTATTTGGCAAAAATAGGGATGATCTTATGATTTGACTCTTTTCATAAAAGTTAGTGGTCAATTTCCTTTGGTGCAATGGATAAATGAAACCTTTGTATTTGTTAAAGAATGATGACTGTGTTTTGTTCACACACAATTTAGCTTTTGGCTTATAGTGTTCTTACTGTGATGTCATTTCTGTGCCATTAGAATACCTTATTTGGACTCGCAACTGGCATGGGCTTGGTTTTCCTCCCTTTTGGGATAATCTATACTATAAAATTGGAGAGCTTTGAGCCAAATACTCAGTTGTTTAAGGAAGGGACAACATTATTGAAACAATAAGAAAATTTCAGAATGATAATTTGAACACTTTCATTATTGCCTAATAAAACTTGGAAAAGCTCTTGTTTTTGTGAACAAAATGCATTCATCTGTATTTGAAAAAAGCCCAATAAAAATCCAGTGGAATAATTTGTTACTACTTGCAAATACTTTTCTGCTATGCTGAGTTCTAGATCAGCTTGTGTGTAAAATTTTTATTGCACAAACCCCACCTGAAACAATGCACAGTTTTCTTCAGAAAAATATATGAGATATGAAAAATAATTACTTGGTCCCAGGAGTGGTTTTATATAATGTGTGCAATGCAAAAATGATGAACATATACCAACATTAGGCCTAATTTAAGTGACAAATGTAGTTGGAAGATAACTCTGGAAACCATATTTCTCATCAATCACATGTTGTTATTTGCATCTCTGCTTAACTGGGACTTCATGCTGGATAGTAAATTCCAGTGTGTGTGGACACTCATACAATGTCATGTATCATGTCTTATTTTACTACCAGTGTCACTGGGAGAAATCCGGGTGGATTGAATTTTGTAGATTTAAATTAAATCTTTTGATAAGTATTCTATATTGGATGTAAATTGAGATATCTGTATATTGTGCAGATACTCCCAGGAGATAGCATTTCAACACACACTTTCAGAAACTGTTGGCAAATAATTAGCACTGGAATGTTTTTTCCACAGTTTAAAACCAGAGGAGATAATTATATTATCTCTTTAAACAGCAAAAAGTTGTGTTATTTCTATTATGTTCATCCAAGCATATTGACAAGACCAGCACAACTTTTTCAACTTACAGTGACTGATGGGTTCTTTTGTAGGTTTATGTTATGCATTTAAGAAGTACCTACAGAAATAGTTCTAGAGTAATAGTGCATTGTTTCATTAGCTGGCATCTGAAAAGCCACCTGAAGTGGCCAGTAGGTCTGAAGTGATGAGGTGTGCAAAATAAAATGCTGACAGTTCTGGAATGTCTACAAGACATAATTTCAGCACTTTAATTTTTTAAAAGACAAGGATCACCATCATTCATGAGAAAAATAGGGGTATTTAAAAATAGCTCTTTTGTGGAGTGGAAGAAAAGGATTACAAAAACCTTGGATGTTACAAAGGTGTCCCTCTCCTGACACGGTTACCCCAAGTGTCACATGTCGTGAGTATCCCCAAGGGACAGATTTTTTTTCTCTGATCAGTGGTGTGCTGGGTACATAGCAAGGCAATGATGCTGTTAATAAATCCTGACCACAAGATAGTGGCAGGCTATTGTCTAAGGAGGGGTGGATGAAGGACAGCCATCACTCTGCCCTGGAGCTCCCCTGAAGGCAGGAGGCTGCTACTGAGACTGAATCTTACAGAGAAAACTAGCGTGAACAGAGTGACACATACTCTGCAGTAAGATTCCTTAGAGGACTGCTGAGACTAAATTGATAATATTTGTAGACTGGACAATTAAAGATGCCTTAAGAGAGGAAGCAAAAGCCAGGTGGATGTTTTTCAAATTACCTCTCTCTAGATTCAATATCCTTGCAGGGCTGCCAAGAAGCCATGAAAACTCTCCACAGTTGGACTGAACTTCAGAAAGGACGATGGTAAACAAGGACTCCTGTTCAGGAAAATCTGGAAGGAATAATAAGAGAGTTAAGTCAAGGCAGATGGCGCAGAGACTATTTAAGGTATTATTGAAGGCAGAGAACAAATACATTCTGCTTAGCTAGAAAGGCTTGAGAAAGGGTAAAAGGGAAACCACACGGCTAATCAGCAGGGTATCAGGCTGCTGAGAGCAAGACATCCTTCAGATTGCTGAAGATTTTTAAAGAAAATGTAAGGACTATAAGCTTCTTAAGACTAAATATAAATTTAAAAAAAAAAACAAACAAACAAATAACAAACCCACATCAAGGTTAATCAAAACAATTCCAAGATACTTAAGATATTTCTCAACTAAAACAGTGGAAAGAAACAAGAATTAGAAATTCTGATTCTACAAAAGAGCAGAGGGAAGTCTGGGAGACCACCTGTAGTGCTGAAAGATAACCAAGGAAAACAGAAGCACTTAGAAGAAGCTACAGCAACAAAATTGTTGTAACATTTTAATTCTGCTTGTGCTGTAGAAGGACTTTTGAAGATTCTCACACAGGAATTTTTTTTGTGGGGGAAATCGTACGAAGTCAAGCTATGTCAGTTTGAGGTGGTACAAAACAAAAGGAAGGAATGTACACCTAAGATTTTTAAAGATACTCAGAGATGAAATAGACCAGTGGTACCTGTGGTGTGAAATTCACTCTTTAAAGCTATTTTGATAGCTTTTGAGATGTGAGATTGCAACTATGTTGCCAGTTTTAGATTGAAAGAGTATATTCCATTAAACCAGTCCTGGGTAAAATGGTTCTAACTATAATAATACTTTTTTAAAAAGAACTAGAATTCATTTAACAGTGTCAATATTCCCAAACACTGCAGAAAATTGAACAGATGGCTAAGAGAAAACACAGAGGAAACTGCAGCTGGCTAAGAGGAAAGTTCCTGAATTCAAAAATAATTGTAAAGTATTGGAGAAAATACTCATATTTTGGTCAGTTTTCACAGGAGACAGAGCCCAAGAGTGAAGTTCTGTGACACATATACTGGGATCCATGTGTCTCAAAATATATTTGAACATGTGAATATGCTGGAAAAGTATTGTATAATTATTTGGTAAATTTGGTGATCATGATAAGTTATTAAAAGTGTTAAATAGGAGTGGCCTGAATGACTGGTTATTAAAATTTGAAATCAAATTCAGTGAAGATGAATGTAAACTGATATGAAAAAAAAATATTTTGCATATTTCACTTAGATTTATATTTAACAGTTAAATCTTTCTAGGAAAATGTTGGTCTTGTGCTTAGGAGGTCAGAAAAAATGTATGCAGTTAACAATTACTAGGAAAGCAGCAGAGAAAATAAGTGAACATTAAATACATCATTGCATCATTCAATAGATATGCAGTAGGCTATGATATTTAGTTTTTTAAATACTATATCCAGTTCCTTGACTGGAAAACAAACAACCAAAAAAATGTAATCGAACAAAGCCTCAGAGAAATGAATGATAATGTAGAAAAATGAAATGGTACAATTAGATTCTGTCTGTGAAGCGACAGCAGGCAATGATTCTTCTGCTCAACAGAGGTGTGAAAGAGAAGCAGAGTGACAAGGTAATGAATGGCATCAAGTGTGCAGGGTTAGGGGACATCAAACAAAGCTGACCACTGGGAAGCTCAAAAATAACACAAAAGTGTTTATATAAGCAGTGTGGAGGGAAGCTGTGGAACCCTTTTCACTCAACACATTGCATATGCTGAAAGTTTATGGGACTTAGGGGCTGTGAGAAGGAAAGCAAAACTGAAATTAGGTGATCCTGATTTTGCCGTGGTGAAGATCCATTGGGTCAGGGTGAGTATCATGAAGATGAATTTCTATGTGTGTGTTCTCGATCACTGCCAGCTGCTTTTGTAGCCCAGGTATTCCACCTACATGAACTGAAACCAGGGGGCACAAAGTTCTGCTCTTGCAGTGTGTACTGTGTGCTTTATAGAGGCACAAGCAAATTAGCAAAACCAGCAAAGGGTTTTCACATGGAAAGCACAAAAAAAAAAAAATCTGTAAGACAGGTAAGGGATGATGCTCTGAAAGTTAAGTCATTATTAAAAATTCACTATTATATTAGTTCAGTAACTTTTTACATTGAGGTTTAGCTACTGAGATTTAAATAGGCATGTGTAGTAATTAAGAAGACTAATATCAAGTGAGAAATTAATGTTTCATCAAGTAAAACATCCCAAATTAAAAAAAAACCTGCAATCTTTTGATTAGAGCTGATTATATAATTCTTTAAAATAAATGTATGTGTCTGTTTATTTGTTTCCTTATCACTGAAATAAATATCCTTTACCAATAAATATAGTTACACTGCAAGCTTGAATGGAAACCATCTGGATAAATCAGAATGAGAAGCTTAGACTTCGAGAATCTGAGCCCCATGTTGTTTGGCCAAACTCCCTTTGAGTTACCTACATGTGACTAACTGGAGAGTTTTTACATACTTCCCCCAAACTGACAGCAACTGGGCATATGAAAAATGCATTATTTATAGTGGAGACTGACACTTTATTTTGTTAGAGAGATTAATACCTAAAATTACTAGAAAATCAAGTCAATAGAATTTAAAACTTTTGAAAACTAAATTGCTAGACCATCTAGGATTATAAATGACCCAAAATCTATGTGTAATGTGGAATGCAATGGAATTTATTTGATTTTGCCTATTATTTATTTCCATTTAAACAGATTTTGCCATAGCAATAAACAGGTTGTAGAAAAATAATTGAATAATAAGATATTTTTCCTAGAGAAAAATGTTTTTATGTTGTTGTAGCTGCAAAAGTGAGTAAATTTCTATTTATAACAAATCATTGAGCAAAATATTTATTACTATTGTGAGTATCACTTTTACAGTTATGGTAGTATTGATTAAATAGGACAATACATTTAGTTTTAAAATTGTTTTTCATCTACCTATTTTTAGAACAAATGCTTGCTTTTTCACCAGTTTTTCTACAATGCTCTCTAAAAGAGACCTCTGCTTAGCTCATTCCTCTGTTTTCAAACTACAATTGTCACTGTGACATTATAAAAATAATTAATCTACTGGGAATTAATTTCTGTTGATCATATGCCCTCCTCGCTGAGGAGATATTGCAGGATGGTCTTGTGTTAACAGACTTATCAGCAACTTGTACTGATTTTATCTTATGTAAGAGTAAATGCCTGGTATTTGTGTGCAAAAGCTAACTAAAGACACCATCTTTGCTATAGGCTGTTTAAACAGAGTTTTCTAAGAAGAAGTTAATTTAGAATATAGTGAAAATGGATGAGAAGTATTTCTATCTGCTGGATTATGGCTCTGTTCTATTTGAACTAACAATGTGATGTTTTTAGTGGCATTAATTAACTGAATGAAATCAGCAGTCATTTTCCACTTTGTAAAGTTATCTCTTTTCTGACATTGTAGAGGAAACTACCTAAAAAAAATCTTCATTTATTTTATGCAAAGAAGAGAGGAAACAATGGTAAAATGTAGAGTAGCAAAAGGGAGATCTTTATAAAAATAAAACTGAAAAAGTAAGCAAATACAAATTTGTTTTGGAAAGATGCAGTCACAAATGAACTGAATATACTTTATAATACGAAGCAAAAAGATCTAAATTGTGCCATGAAGGAGAGGTTCAAACTTTCAAACTTTTGCAGTTAGGGTAGATGAATCTAAGCTATTCTAAAAATGCTGATGAGGCGGTCTTTCTGGTTAAAATCTGTTCTTGTTTCACTTCGGAGGTGATCAGCCAAAGCTTTCATAAGCTTCTCTGATGGCGCATCCATGCTTTCTACAGATATCCTGGTATTTCATTGTGGAAACATTACTCCATAGACACAGCCTGATCTATCCAGCTTGCTGTTCAAGGCCACTGCCCCTTCTATAATCTCTTTTATATTGTTTGCTACTGCTGCAAGGAGTTTATCTCTGCTTCTTCCAATATGACCCTTAGCTTTAACTCTGCCAGGCTAAAAACAGCTCAACTCACTCAACCTCCCCATGTCAGTCATGGTACTGAGGTCCCCTGTGGCCTCTGCCGTGGGTTCTGCACAGTTCATCCAGCTGTACAATTATACAATTATTTTGGCCTTGAGGTCAACTATCATCCTCAAGTCCTTTCAGCCTGGGTCCTTGCAGCTCCAGTCACTCTCCATCGTCCACACCTACTCTACCCTAGGTGCAGAGCTTGGCCCTTCTGCCTCTTAAGCATAATGAGGCTTCTCTAGGCAAAATCCATAGCTTACACAGACCCTACCAACTTGAAATTTTATCATTCATTATGTCAGTCACTCCCCTCAACATCATCCAGAAGTTTGTCAGGTCTGCATTCTGTGTTCTAACCCAGGTCCCCGATAAAGGGACGTCAGTACTGATCCCATGTGTCATCATGGAAGTCATTAAAACTGGTAGAGCATGCTTTACCGCTGTTAAATCTGTGTGTATCATTCCTGATTGCCTTGTTTTCCTTGTGTGTTTGGATGTTAATTCCAAATGAATGCTATTTGTGAACTTTGCAGTGTGAAATGTGAGGCTGCTTTTTTTATAGTTCCCTTCATCTCCCTTCCTTCTTAATACAAACATAATATTTGCCTTTTTCCAGTTGTTTGGGACCTTTATTGATTACTGTGATTTTTAATAGATGACAGTAGCCTTGTGTTCAATTCAGTGCATACTTTCAACACCAGGAAGTCAATTTGATCTGGCATCCTGTACTAAAGTTCAACATTTTTAAGTTGCCCCAGCCTTCTTGTTCTCTTATATGCCTGCTTCCCAAAAAAGACTGTTATGTGCAGAATTTAAATAGTAGGCTTTGACTGCCAAGACTGAGGTGAAAATGTCATTAAATAATTCAGCCTTTTCCATGTAATCTATCAGTCAATTGGCTCTGCCATTCAGCAGTATGTATTTTCTGCGAATTTCCTTTTGATATTAGCATACTTGTAAGAACTTTTCCTGTTACATTTTTGTCCCTAACTTGTTTTAGCTCTCATCAGGTTTTGGTCTTTTCACCCTTAACAGCATGAGCTATACTTTTAGAGTTTTCCTTTGATTTCTGTTCTTGTTTTCACTTCCTTCATGATTTCTAGCATTTAAATTCTCTGCATAGTGGTTCTGGCCTTTGATTGAAATTCCTGGTCTACCTGCATGAAGGAGCGCTTTTCTCCTGAGCTCCAAATAATTTTCTTTCAAAGTCAGGTAGCTGTTCTGGGTACTCCTTGTAGGAGGCTCCAAGGGCATTAATCCAGCAATATTCTAAATGAGTCAAAATCTGCTGTCCTGAAATCTAGAGCCATCTCTTACTTTCTTTGCCTTTCTCCAAATCTTGGTCTCATCTTCTCCTGGTCACTGCAACCCAAACTAACAATCTGCAATCCCACTCACAACTGTTTTTTCCTCATTGAGCAAACAGGGTATTTCCCTGGGTGATCCCTAAGTTCAAACTAGAAATTCATAAGCACTGCTCTGAAGATCCTTCCAAGATGCTTAAAGGGTTGTATTACCTGATCAATAGATGTCCATGTGATCAAAATCCCTCATGTGTGCTAAGGGCTCTGATTAAGGGAGTCCTCTTAATTGTCTGTAGGCAGCTTCAGAGGTGTCATCTTAGTCAAGCAAGCTGTAACAAATCTCCATCACATCATCCATGTTGCATCCTCTTGGACCTAGACCTGGAGGGTCTCTACAGACGCCTCCTTGGTTTCACACCACATCTTTCCTCGGTCAGGAATTTCCCTCACATAACACACGTCTCTGCTTCTTCTGTACCACCTACCTTCCCTCAGCAGGCTTGTGGAGCAGTCTTGTGATGGCAGTCAGTTCTACTGGAAGCAGCAATGCTGTGGAACTGAAGAGGACAAGGAAGAAATGCCGTATGTCACACAGTCTTCATCTTTAGAGGTCTCGATGCATACAGTAACCTGACAGGAAAGATTTATGCTTGGTTTTCAAGCACAGAGGCAGGAGCATGACCCAGTAACCTTTCTATAAATGGGAGAGAAGTTGTCAAATGGGATATGAAGCTGGGAATTTGAATATTGCTAGCTTAGTAATCAACTGGAGCAAGGAACACAGCAAAAGAAGGTGAGTGAAATCCCAAGCATAAATGTGAAAGTTACACTTGTGATGTACTAGTCAGGTTTTCAGAGACCTGTGTCCTTCTCATTATGATACCCATGAATGGTGTCAAAGAGGCTACCTGAAACAGCTGGATGACTCAGCAGGAAATACTTGGTTGTCAGAGTTTTTAATTGTATAAAATTTTTGCTCAAGTTACTGCAGAAAAGCTAAAAAAGATCTGAAATTTGCAAACATTCAATATTGCCTGTTATGCTGAATAAAGCTTTGAGAACAAAATAGCCTGTCATGCAGGCAAGCATAGAAATTCTTTTAATATGTTATCTGAATTTGCTTTTAATTAATTTGTGCTTAACCCATACGCATATGAAAGTAGATGATTATCTGTGTGGACAAAATCAGTACGAAGGGCAGAAAAAAGTTAAATTGCTTGGGACTTGACTTCCACTTAATATGGATACTTAGCAGGGTGAACATGCTTGTCCTGCCACTGGTATAAAGATGATTTATTCTCACTTTATTTCTTTTTTCTGTTGACAGTATAATGCTAAAGGAGTTACTTAAATTAAAATTCCTTACCACTGTTGTTTTTTCCTAGTCAACAGCAGATTTAGTCATTAATGTGTGTTTGGCTACTTGTAGGACAGCTCCTGAATAAAAAAAGGAATTAGGATTGTTTTTTCCTGTGAGGATCTCAGTAAAGTGTGGGTGGGAAAAGAGCTGAGAACAAATAATATTTTTTTCTCATTGTTTGAGATCTATTATGTGAGAAATAGAGTTATCTCTGGATATACATCCTTCCACTGGTATAAAGCATGAGCAGATGGGAAACTGATTTAGATTAGACTCTTAATTTTAACTAAAGCTACTTAAGATGAATCCTTCTTTATTCCAGATCATTGGGATAAGTTTTGACTAAACACAATAATGCTTAAAAAAATTTAGCAATTAAGGGAGCAATTTATTCATGGAGCATAAACTTTAAAGGTAACAGGAATGCTGCTTTTTACCAGCAGTTTTGTAGCAGATAGAGGAAAAAACAATTTTTTGGCCTTGTCACATTTGCCGTAGTCAGAAACCACGCTGATACTAGAAAGAAAAGTTCACTTTACCAAGAAAAGAAATAGAAGATGAGAACTTCTTAGCTTTTCATATTTTTTAAATTCAAACAAGTATTACTAGGTTATCATCTCTACTTGTCTGCATTAATATTTAATAGGTCTTCTTTTTAGAACCTACTGTAGCAAGCAGTATATTTTTCTTTTGGGGGGATCATACTGACAACACGGACACATGGGCAGATGTATATACTCACAATATGTAATTTAAACATAAACATTTCTAAGCTGAAAGATGTCTTCGAAATTTTTCCAGACTTCCATTAACAGGAAATGGGCATCAGTATAATCCTTGAGGGATGATATTTTAGTTTTAATTGAAACAGGAAATGAAATTTAATGATGTCTCTGTGGACTGAAGGATTAGGGCTGCAGGCAAAAGCAAATTGAAGAACATAGGGATTTTCAAATGCTTGAGCTGCAGAGGTAATACATTCTGTCCTTCTACCTGCTGGACTCATGTATCTGATAAAAGTGTACTTTCTACAGAGATAAAGAAGGATAAAAACTACAGTCATCACCTGCTGTTCTTCCTGCTGGGTTATCATGTACTGCTTCATCTTCATAGAAACAATCAGTGTACCACAGGGATGCGTTGTGGGGTTTTTTGTTATTATTATTATCAGATTTGAAATTTTACCTCTTATGGATCTAAATATCACAAATTTTTTTTACACTACTATTTATTGGTGTCTAAAAGTTCTTCTAAGTTGATGTTATGAATATTTTGAAAGAGTTTTATTTTTGCTGAACGTTGAAGTTTTTGGATAGCAAGAACACTTGCAGCATCTAATGTGTGTGACCAGACTTATCCACTTAAATTCTTGTCTGTTATTTTTGTTTTGGTGTTAATCAAACCTCATGTCTTTTTTGCATTTGTCTATTTTTTAGTATAATTTTTGTTTTTCAAACCAAAATAAGCTTTTTTTGCTCAACCAAGGTAGCATAATGCAAGTTTTTGTTACACTGTTTTGTTTTGTTTTTTATGTAGGTCTATATTTGTAGGAACATATTTTATGTTGGAGAGGAGCTGCACAAAATTTAAAATCTGATGTTTGAATTTTTTAGGTAATAGGTTATTTAGTGCCACCGAGATTGCACACACAGAGCTTGCATGCTTAGATACTTTTCATTTAGTTCTGGATGAAGCAGTTTTGACATTTATCTTCATTGTCATTGTGCCAAGGGCAATTCATTTTATTTAATATCTTGCTGAAGAATGGAATGACAAGTATTGGAGTCAAATATTAGACATGATACATACTGTGGTAAAGAGTATTCCCGAGGCAACATTAATGAATCAAAAATATTGATTATTGTAGGGTACAAAAAATAGGATTACTTTCCTTTAGAATACATAAGGCAATTTTTTGTGTATTTCCAATATCCAATATTGAAATGATGCTGAGGGTTTTTCAGAGTATTCATGAAACTGAACACAGTATTTATTTCCAGAAATAAATACTTCTCAGAGAGTGCTTATATAAATCATGATCATCTGAAGGCAGAATATGTTTACTGACAGTTAGAATTGAGAGTCTCAGTCAAACTGGGAAGTACTGAATCCCTGGCTATTTACTCCTGGGAATCCATAATAGTTATTTCTTTGATTAGGGTGGTTTTTGGATAAATGTGGTTAGTGAGCTAACAACATAAGGAAACCACTCAGAGAGAGGCATTTTTTTATTGCTGCTAAAGCACTGCTGAAATGCTGTAAGTGAAAAATGAAACAAATTTATTTATGAATGAATGAAAAATTTTTTTTGAACACATAAAAAAAATTTTACTTTCACCACAAATGGCAATATGTTTATCTCATGTAAATACAGTGTCTGACAACACAAGCAAGCACAGAGAAGAAAAGGAAAGAAAAAGAAAAAGAAAAAGAAAAAGAAAAAGAAAAAGAAAAAGAAAAAGAAAAAGAAAAAGAAAAAGAAAAANAAAAGAAAAGAAAAGAAAAGAAAAGAAAAGAAGAGAAAAGAAAAGGGAAAAAGAAAATTTGCCCTTGACAATTAAAGTTAACTATCATAATTACTGCAATGGAAGACTGAATGTGTTGCTAAAGATCATAATTTCACACACTTAGAGCCAAAAAAAGCAGTTCAGAAAGTGTAATTCTCTGACAGCAATTATGCATACAGAAAGGACATACCTTTAGTAGCACCTTTAGTAACTTATCAGAGGCTAATAAAAGTTCAAATACACAAAAAGGCCTCCTCTTTTTATATTCCACATAAAAAGACTTTTTTTGCCTCTAAGTTCACATTCCCTTTGTCCAGAGCATATTTCCTTATGTCTTATATACTGGAATCCAGAAACCTCAAAGAAACCCATAAATCATTTGGGAAAAACTAAGCCCTAGGCAAAGGCAAATTATTTAACAGTATTTCAGAAAGATAAATATAAGGACATTATTGAAAATGACATATATGGTAACTAGGGTCTTCCACAGTCATAGAGAGAAAACTCTCTGGTTGAGTCTGAGAAATAATATATATCTTAATGGATAAATGCAGGATAAAATGAAGCCAAAAATTAAAAAGTTCATGGCTTTAAATAGTCTGGATATAAAGGCTTTGACTCAGTACACACAGGAGTGTATATAAAAGAAACTAAATTGAAGACCAGTAACAGCACCCAGAAACAGAATATGAAGACTGTCTTTGCCAACACTAGTGTATGGACAAGTGGGAAAAGTAATTAAATTAATAAATTTCAATTAAGATGCTAATTAAAAGGCAGATGGGGAAGCTAAGCCTGTTTGAACAAACAGAACTTTTCTTAAATATCTGTTCCACCAGAATAAAAAAAAAAACTGGTAGCACCATCACATTTATTTCTAATTGAAAAGCTCTTTGAGACCCCAGTGTTTATTTACAGGCTTGAGTTCTCCTCTGTTGATAGTTTTTGCTCAATCTATTTTTGTATTGGACCTAAGTATACATATCATACACTGTGTGTACCATATAGGAACCACACTGCTAATTTCAACCCAGTAGGGCTACAATCATATGAAAGAAAAACGTATTAAATTTAATTTTTAAATATATTTGTGCTATTATTGTTTGGAAATAAGTCATTACTATTCACTTTCTCATATCCAGCTTTCCTACAGTGATAGCTAGGTGTTAGATTTTATTATTCTTGGGATTTGCTATTTTTGTAATGTAAGTCTAAAGCTGTATTTTTACTTGTGAGATGAGAGTGGATTATCAGAGAAATAACAATCAGCATCACTGTTTTTGCAAGACAGTGACTGATCACTAGTACTTTCTTAACCTTCAAAAAAAAAAAACAAAAAAAAACCCACCCAACAAAAAAAAAAACCCACCCAACAAAGAAAAAACAACCCCCCCCCAAAAAAAAACAAACCCCAAACCAAACCAAAACCCAAACAAACTACCAGCCAAAATTAAAAAGAAAACCACAACAGCATTTTAAACTATCTTGGAACCCAGGAGGTGGCATTCAGGAAGTACTGACTCCATCTGTCTTAATTACAGGATCTTAAATAAGATAAACTATGCATCTTGGGTACCTAGATATAAAAGCAGAATAAGGAAATACTTCGTCAAAGAAAAATCCTCTGACTTTATCTCAGTTGTATTAATACCATTTAATCTTACTTTACTTAATTCTTTAAAAAGTGCTCAATATTTTATCACATCTGTAAAAGTAATTTAACTTCAGCTGTTCCAAATGCACACAAAAGCCTTTCCACAGTATAGCAGCACTAAGTAGTTCATCACTCTCTATGTATCACCTCCAAGAAAGGATATACATTTGGGTTTAGTGGTAGCACTTTAGCATTGATGGAAGGCTGTAGTCTTGAGCATCAGATCCTTTTTGTAAGAAATTCTTAGAGTTCTAGAGCTTGTGGGTCTACCATCAAAATAAACTCTTGGCACGTGAAAATCTTTGGAGACCAATTTTATCAAGATTAATTTTATCAAGTTATATTGGAATTGGACTAAAATACCAAGCAAGAGACTTTTCTGGTGTATGTTTTGACAAATGTAAAGTATATAACAGTTGCTATCAGTTGTTTTACTCTCTTACGAAATTTCAGACCGTTTACAAATTTACCTGTTTACAAATTACCCACCAAGAAAATAATTATTTTCCTCCATTCCTTTTGATTCTATCTAATCACTTCTTTGTAAAAAAAAGAGCTTTTTATTTTTTCAGATCCTGTTGGGTAAAAAATGTTTTTGAAGTAATAAAATTTGAGTCCTGGGTTATTGCTGAAGTTTAATCAGGAATGGGTTTTGCCTGCATTCATCAAGAGAGCAGCTACAGACCCAGTGCAAAGTTACAGCACGTAGCACACCTACCACACATGTGGGCATGTGACTCAGGCTGGGAATTTAAAGAACAAATGGGTTAATTTAAAGTACAAATGAGTTCTTGTCTGTCTGGCCTTGAATGAATGTTGGCTGTCTTGTGACTCTGTTTTTGTCTCTGGAAGATTTTCAAAATCAGCCCAATTTTACCTTTTTTTAAAACTGATGCATTCTGGCAGTAAGGAACAGCTAGAAAACCATGCATAGATTGAATGTGAGGGAAAAGAACTTGTACTTTTTTTGGATCAGTGACATTTCCACAGTCATTAGAAGATTTCGAAGCAGGAGTCCACTAACCCCAGATAATGCACCATTTTGGTGGTTAAAGGCTAAAGAATAAGGATAAAGATAATATTCTATTCTGCCAAATTACTACAAGGGGCCTCAACAATGCTCAACAGGATAAATCTCAGGCATTTTTCTTTTAGGATAAAGGAAGAAAAAAACCTTTAATCAAAATGTCTTCATTGACTTGAATGTCAGTGATATTTTGATGACAGTGTATACTAAAACATCTTGCTCCTATACTGAATAAAGTAGGTGAGAAAAGGCTTATTCAGACAAGGATCTGTACTGGCTCCCTGTATGTCACAAATAGCTATTTACAGAGAGCTCTAAGGCTCATGCACCTCTTGTCTAGTGAAATATATGCCTTATATTTCACCTGCTTAAAAGGTGTTTTTCCTTCCTTTTTTTAAGAGTGTTTTCAAACAATCTGACATTGACATTAATACTGAACTTACTTTACATGTAGTTGCATGTTATTTTTTAAATGCACTACTCCACAAACCTGAAACATCATCATCCTTTTATTAAAAAGTGTTTATTTCATGATAAAACCCCATTATGTTCTGACATAAACCTTTTGGTGCAATAACAACAGTTATCTTTTCATTGGCTTTGAGCCCTTAATTTCACTAACAGGTTATTAATAAATCTGCAACATCGTTTCCCTCTACAGAGAACAAAACTGAAAGCAAAATGTATTGGTGACTTTGCAGTGACTACACAATAGAGCCATAATAAAATCTGTCATCCCAGCATGCAGCCAAGACACTTTGTTTTACCAGTGTAAGAAGAAAAGAGGCAGAGATGGTTGCTGTCGTGTGAGAGCATGGAAGTTTGGTTTCAGGCAGTTTACTGTTTCTTAAGTATCACCTCAAACATGTGGTCCATAGAGCATTTTCTGGTGGTCTGTGCAATTTTATCTCATTAAAAGATGCTGGCATGATTCCTGGATTTCACCTGCTGAAGCACCTCTTAAGATAGCTCAAACAACATAGCAAACTTCCTTAATATTCCTTTTTCGTGCTAAAAATTGCTTAGTCATTTTGAAGGTGTAAATAGAGGGTTCATCCAGCAGACTCCCATTTGAGAGGTCACCTATCAAAAAACCTCTTTGCAGTTCATCACTACCATTTTTACAGCAGAAGAAGTTTTACTTTCTTAAGTTCTTAGGTTAGGCACATCCATTTTGGTATCTTCCCTATGAAATGGTCTATTTCACCAAGATTAAGATGTTTTAAATGCCTCTCTTCTCACTGAGTACACAGGGTTCAGAAGAGATTGTTGATGAAATGCTTAAAGAAATAAATCACTTGTTTGACTGTGGAATAGCCATGAGACATGCTGAAAAGGATGAAGGCTTCATCCTAATACACCCCATTTTGATCAGGTTATGAGTATGCTTTGGAAAGAGTTCCCAGTGACTTCTAATCCTGTAGTTAAAGTAAAGGTTTACCCAGATATAGCATCAACTACTATTCTTGAAAGCAAGGAACTCTTGTTCCCCAATTTTAGTTTTGTAAGTGGTTATGCTTTTTATTTTTAAAGTCAACATGCAAGAGCTTAGCTGGCAATATTCTATATGACTGCAGCTTTTCAGGCACTGAGCACTTGTCACAGCACATTTTCAGTATAACAGTTTTTTCTTCTTTGGATTCTGTGTGGTCACTATGTCCCCTGGAGTAGTGTTATCCCGAAATTCAAGTATCTGCAATTGTTACTTATGGCAAGGAGTTGGAACACTGCACCTAAATTAAGTTTTCCCCAACGTTTTGGTGCTCCCAGGCCAGGACGAAGTACAACTTCATCCATTTATAAGGAAATTGAACCAAAATATTGGAATTTAGCTGTTTCAGTTCTTTCTATTAAAAAGGAGTGAACCTTATAAGGATACCATAGGTTTTAAAATAATGTGAAGTGCTAGAAAGAGGGGTTTTCTTCCTTATTTATGACTAAGTGTGTTTCAGTGAAAAATATTGCTTTTGAGACTGTTCTATGTCTTAATACAACTTAAATGTATGACTACAGAATTAAATGTTTAGCAGGGATAAAGTAAAAGCAATGCAGTCATATCTGCTGTGATTTAGCACCAAGCACATTGCCCATAAATCAATTAAATGAGGTTAGTCATCCTATTGAGAGCTCAGAATAACTCTCTTTTTATACTAGATGATATGATAGATGCCAGGAGGGAATGGGATGTGGCACAGTAAGGGAGAGGGCACAGAAAGAAAAACTTGACATCCAGATGCTGTCACAGTGAATCTGGTAGCTGGTCCTGACTTTGTAACCTAATGAAGGTACTTCATTCCCAGAATTTTTATGCTTTTCAGCAAACCAAGCGGAACAGGCATTAGTTCAGATTATTTTACTTTGTGTTTGATCTTTTTAATCCGATGGTGTTTATTTCAGGTTTTGGGTGGTTTTCAGTGTAGCAGCCAGCCATGACAGCTCATATAAAATCCAACCAACCTGTTAAATCTCTGAATAAAACACCACATATTAAAAAGCGACTAGCAGTGATTTAGAAAAGCACAGGTCTGGCCCTGACATGTAGGTTTAGATGGGTTTAGGTTCGAGGTTTTTATTGAAACCTTGAGAGAAAAACACATATGCTGTTCAAATTCTGCACCTATCATTCAAAGCCTGTCTTTACTGCATCAGCTTGCACATATGGATTTTAAGATTCCACAAGTTATTTTATTCTAATTTAACTTCATGTTCTTCACTTGGTTTCCTGCCTAGTTCCCTGAGGAAACAAGACCTATGGAATTGTATCATCTGCTTTCCTGTCTCACTTTTGGAAATCTTGTCCATAACCAGCCACATCTGACTTAAGAAAAAGGGCTCAATGGGTGAGGTTTCCAGACAGTAAGTGCTGCAGCCACCTTGATAAGCTAGGTGGGGAAGGAGGTGGGGGGAAGGATTAAAAGGCAGGCATCCTTTGCAAACTACTCTTTGCTGGTTTCTCTGTCTAGGAGTCAACCTTTTCCTTGACATCACAGATTTTGAAGTTTGCAATGTGACTGTGGTTCAAACGTAGCATCCCAGAGGAAATTAAACTGGAAGAATTCCTGTATGTTTTTGTCAGTTCAAATTAACCTATGTCATATTTTTAGTTAATTACATTGTCTAGCCTCTTTTTGTTCATTGATGTCACTACATTTTCCACATTAAGAGTAAGCAGAGAAAATAACAGCATGCAAGTCAAATTCTTTTGTCTCCTAAGGGAACAATTATTAAAATTATGTGATACTATTGTATACTTCTTAAACTTCCATCTCAAAACACTGCAATGTTCAGATGAAAATGAATTCACTTCAGTTAGGATGTCCATTTCATTACCTGTTTCTATTACTTTAGCCAAGTTTCATAAAATCAGTTCACATAAAAATAACAATGAATATATTTAAGTTTTCTATGATTTCGTGAATAAAAATGTCATACCTAGATGGGTAGGAAACAGGAATGTGGATGAGGAGTGGAAGTTATTTATATGGTAATTTTCCTGTATCTGAAGTATATTTTAATGTAATGAACATTGGTAAACAGTGACTTGAGAACCGTACAGAGATATTGAATTGTATAAAGGAGCATGCCCCAAATTATCCTAAATTATACTTGGAGTAGCAATGAGGACCGCAGAGATAAACTGATATGTTTTTGTGTAACTTAGGGCACAATTTAATCAATTTTTCTCTAGCAGGACTATTCATTATGAACACAATTTGAACTTGCAGGCTACATTTATCTGATGGATACATACATAATCCCTAAGAAAATGGGCTATATTCTCTGGATCACAGATGAGCTACAGTGGTGCAGCACAATAAGATATATCACAGTCTGCAACAGCTTTTCACATGAGTGATAGAAACCTGTTAGGCATAAAAAGCCACTCTGACCAAACAAACAAGGTCATATAGCCCCTAGACTTCCAGGTGCAGCCAGTGTGAGGTTACAGTTAGGTCAGAGTAGGGAAAGAAAAAGTAAGATGATGAATGCTGTCATGTCACGTCTTTATGTTGTATTAAATATTTGAAGGCATGTAATCACGGTGCCTCAATACTAATGTATCGAGGAACCCTTTGCCACCTCAAAATCTTTGCGGCTCTAGCAAACTGTGTCAGATATCAGAAATGTTTCCCACATGTCAAATTCAGAGTCACACTGCTTAGTATAAAATTTGATGCCAACAGTGTTCTTTCTAGAGGAAACCTGTGCCTGACTTAATTTGCTGCCAAAGTTTAACTGAAAACCCTTTGATCAATGTTATTGAACTAACTCAGCATCTGAAATGGATGCTTTGTGTCTTGCAGTGGTCTGCGAGAAAATAAAATTTTGCAGCATGAAATAGACGTGAAGAAGAAAACCATAGGTTGTAAAGTGTTGCTTCCAGCAGTACAAGTAGTACAATGTAAGCTCAGAGGTGCGTTTCTCCACAGTGTAAAACAGAGAGTTTGAGCTCACTACGTGCAGCTGGGCTCCAGTTTCTAAGGATTGCCCATCCTGTACAGCCACAACTGGCAAGTCTGTATGTACCAGTACCCACAAGGAACGCTGCTGCCTTAGGAGGCCAGCAGGATGCTGTTTTTCAAATGAGTGACAGATTCTGTTGTAGTGATTGAGACACAGAGCGAGACCGGCAGAGAACCTGAATCATTTATTCAAAGAAATTTGCTGGTTTTATACACTTCTTCAAGGCACAGTATNAGCTTTTTACCTCCCCCTACATTCTGTCACGTGGTACCCTGTGACAATTTCTGTCATGACTGACATCTACATCAGCTTCCTGCAGTGAGAAAGGTGGAAAAAAAAAAATGGGGAAAAAAATGCCTCTGGGTCCCTAAAAGTTGTTGGCTCTTTACCACAAATGTGAATTACATTAATCAATGGGGAGGCATCAGGATGAAAATGGTGACTTTGTGTGATTACAGTCAGGAGGATATCAGTTTTAGTTTAATGAACATGATGCCTTCTTCTCTGTGAATATTTATTTTGGTGGCTTACTTTCCACTCAGCTGGTCATTAAAGGACATACACAGGCACTGGATGGGGAAAAAAAAAAAAAAGAGATTAAGCTTCATTGAACAGAAACCATCCTCTAACCTAAAATAGAGAAGATTTGTGAAACCTATAGGAACTGACAGCATTATGTCAGTGTAGACGTGTGTGGGGTGTGGACTTCATCCATCCTAACCCTAACCTGGAAAGTACATGGCAAAATAAAGCAGAAGCACTGAGCTGTCAGGTGTAATCTAGGTTGGGTCCAGATATGGTGCAGAGATGTAACAGTTCTGGAGTGCTGTTGAGACTTGGGGATTATTAGTTCAGATGTAATTCTTGAGTTAATGTGCATTTCCTAACTCTAGATCTGATCTGACATGACATTGCATTGATCAGTGTGGATTTGCTGGTTTGAGGTTCTGCAAGGTCAAGCACCAAACATACAGCAAGTGGTCCTTCACTTGGCTTGCAAAATAGTCAAGGGCAGAAATACCAATGTATGTTTGCCTAAAAAAAATGGGATTGAGAGGAATGACGGATTTGTCTTTACAAACAGGCTGTGGATCTGCTGGGAGATAAAACTAGCACTGGGAGATAAAAGAAACAATGGGAAGGATTCCACTGATTGATGAATGGAAAAAAAGATATTTGCCTTTACAAACAAAGTGTAGTTCTGCTGATAAATGAAATTGGATGTTGAGAGATGAAAGAAACAATGAGAAAAAACATAAATTCCGTAAGAATTAAAAATTAAAGGGGAGGTTATACATTAGAAGGTAATCTTAAGTGTTAGAAATCTGTACCTCTCAAGGACCTCAGTCAATGGGGAGAGGGAAATGTGGCCGAGAAATTAGGAAAAAAAGGAGGCTGAGTCCTCCAAAAATTTGAGA
>VZRF01002409.1:368-26981 GCA_013396875.1 Vireo altiloquus
AGCTAACTGCATCCCTGCAGAACCTTAAATATTCACTTGGCAGAGCATTTTCAGCCCAGGTCTCTCAGAGGAGAGGCTGTTTAGGATGTGTTCCCACCTGGGCTGGGATTTCTTTGGGATACTAAGCACACCTTCTGGAGTTTACCTTTGAGCCACAGGTGTCTGCTGTGTGCCCTGTGCTGTGGCAGGTCACAGCCAGAGGGATTTCTGAGTCTGCTCCTGCTGAGAATTAATGCCACCATCCCTGCTTTAAAAGCAAGGGGAATTTACACACTTGTCGAGGTAGGGGATGTGGAAGATGAGTCTGGAAGAGCATGGGGTGCCAAGGTGGGATGAAAGGAGCTTGTGGGCATGGCTGAGTGCTTCTCCTGCCAGTGATGCCTGTGAGTCCTTCACTTCTGAACAGCTCAAACAGAAAGCACCACCTCGAGGTTGAGTCTCGATATAAAATTATCTCCTTCTCAGTTAATTAAATGTTGTTAATAAATCAATAACCCCCTTGGATTCTAACGTGATTTAAGTCACGTGAGCTGAACAGTTTTTTTTTTCCTTGCAGCAGCCACTTTCATTTTAAACTCTGCATTTTTACAGAGTGATGGTTCTCAGAGTTGCTCGGAGCTTTTTGACGGCTCTGGTTAATTTTATCCAGTGATCATCCCCAAAACAGTCAGAGGATGCCAAATTTTGAAATATAGACTACTGAGTTTTTAATGATAGGAACACCTACACAGAAGAGGAACAATAAGTGTCTGCAAACAAATCCACTTTTTTCCCCCATTTTGCCCTCATGGGGGAGGATCTTTCTCTCAATTCAATTTCCTAAAGTCATAGAATGTCCTGAGTTGGAAAGGACCCACAAGGATCATCAAAATCCAACTCCTGGCCTTTCATTGACCTATTTCTTAACTTTAAAACGTGTTTTAGAATGAACAAATTCGTTCACAAAAATGTCTCCAGCCCCCCACCGGGGAATTTTGAGAAGTTGAATTTGCTGTGAGGTTTTTATCATGCTATTTTTGACTTTTTTACTCTAAATTTTGTGTTCCATTGTTTCTATTGGTTATGGCTTCCTAAGAGCTAGGCTTTTGCTACAGTCTGGCACTGCTTGTGGAAACTAAAATTATAGCCCCGTTCTGTTAATGGCTGTAATTTTGTTTTAGGCTTGACTTTATATCACAAAGTCTTTGGGGAGTTGCAGGAGGAGTGGTTTTCTTTCATGAGCTGTTTTCACACAGGAGCTTGCACTCAAATCAGTTCTTCAGCAAGTCAAAATTAGCCTAAAATTTGAGTAGTGTTTAGGCATTCCCAGGAGTTATAAAATTAGCACAATAAATATATTCCAAAGTAAAGAATAGTGCAACTTCCTATTGATCAGAATAACTTTCCTGTTTTTTTTTCATCTGAGCTGAGCGACTGCCATAAGTGTTACCCACTGAAAATAATAGTTCTACTTCTATGCTTTCAAAATAGAGACAAAATCAAAGATTGGCTGAATTTTAAATGGAGTTTTTCTTAAAGATCTGAAAATCACAGCACCAGTAGTGATTTTCAGATTTCTTACTGCCACGTCCTCTGATTTTCAAGCCTTGAAGGCTGAAAACATTTCCATGCTGAAACAGAGACTCCTACATACCTGCATGGTCTGCACATGAGGAGAAAGAAAAACACTGATTTCTGTGAGGCTGTCAGGGAACAAACTGAGCTGGAATTGCTCTGTTCAGTGCAGATCCTCTGTGCCAGCCTGTTTAGCCTGAGGGTGGAACATGCTGCTTCAAAAAGGCCACGGGGCTTGCAATGAGCACCTCGTGGCCAGCAGACTGAGCTGCTCTGCTCCCTGGGCTTCACCTCTCCCTTCCATTCCTGTTTCTCAGGAAATTCCCACTGACTTGGGCTCTTGAGCCAAAAAAAAACCCAAAAAAACCCCAAAACCCCTTTTGTGCAGAGCTCTTTCTCCCTCTCGTGCACAATTTAGCTGGATGAGATGAGGGCACTCAGCCACTTAAAAGTATTTTTGTGAGGTTTTTTTTTTTTTATTGGTTGGCTGGTTGTGTTTTTTTTATTCCAACAATGATGGGAAAACAGGAATTTTCAGATTCAAATCAGAAGGGGGTAGATTTCCCTTCTGAGAGTGGATTAGAAGACATCTGCTCTGATTGCACAAAAAATCATCCCTGGTGGTGGGAAGGGCAAAAGTGAAGCCCAGGCCACTGTGCTGAAGTTAGGAGGTTTCAGGAAAGGTCTTGTGAAATGTCCCTGGGCAAAACTGTCCATGCTGGTCTGATGGTCCTTAAATCTGTGTATTAGGTATGCAGGGATGGCAGGAATGGTACATTAAAGGAATTATTTTCTATGTTAATTAGTCATAATTCAGTCTAAGTAATGGTAAGAGAAAAGTTTTCCAGTGTAAAATTGTTTGTTCAGTAACTGTTTAACTATGTGAGGTTATGTTTCCTGGTAGTATATCTATTTCTTTCTGCACCTTGAAATGTTCCTTTAAAATCCTTCTGAAAATTCTTTGAGGGTTTTTTGGGTTATTTTGGTTTTGGTGGTTTTTTTTTTTTTTGTTTTGGGTTTTTTTTTTTTTTTTTTTTTTTTTTTTCAATTGTGGTTAATCACGAACATGGTAAAGCACTTCCTCTCCCTGACTGAAAATTGACAACTCTGACTTCTCTTTTCATAGTGTCCTGCATTCCTGGTCAGAGCCNTATCTTGATGCTTTTGTTAATTAAATCACTGGCCAGTGGTTCTGCATGATAATGAAGCCAAATCCTTACATCATAACTTTCAAATGCCAGTGCCTGCTGCTGTGGCTTGTAGAGACAAACTATTTCTTGATGCACAAAAATCCTTCTGGGATGCAGTGAACTTTGTTATTGTAAATTGAAAAAGGGTTTCGATTTTGATTAGAAAGGTATTTATAAGATGTCTTATTCAAAAATCGTCCAGAGACTAAAAGTGCAAAAGGCACCTGTGTTAAGGTAACTTAAACTGGACCAAATTCCTTCATTGTCTTATTTAGTGATAAGAATGAATTTACTTTTTGAGCTGCATGTAAATATCTCATTCCTGGGAAGAGAAAGCCTGGGTTCAATTAACCTTCTGTACTGGCATGTGGGTTGGCATCAAACCTCGCAGCATTGCATATATTTTTTCATCTGTAAATTAATCAAGGAGCTGAAAACATTGCAAAAGAAGCTTTAAGAATGCAGATGATTGATAATGGATAAGTAGATAAAAAAAAAAAGCAAATATAAGATGCCCAAGTCTTCACTTTTGATTGCAGAGCATGTCTGTGCAGTTTGCCAGGGATGCACACTCCCTCTGGTGTCCCTGACTGTGTCGTGGTGCCACCTACACTTAAAAATGGTCTTGCCCTGTCGGAGTACATTTTTCAACAGGACAGGGAGCAGGCAGAGGTTCCATGAGCTTTTTATTATTTTATTCAGGCATCAGCTTCATATACACAAGAGATGTACATGGCTCACGACTGCTGACAACCTGAGATTTCTTAGTTACAGAACATTTTTAAAAGTGTTTTTAGCTAATAGCATGCTTCTAAAGTTTATAGACAAGCGTTCTAACCAGTCACTAAAAAGCTCATGTACACCTGTTACAGACAATACTCCCTTGTATGTCTTGTAATAATGCACAATATTCCATTCTTAAGCTTAAAACTTCAGTGTCTTTGCTAAGCACATTTTCTGCTGCTCCAATACTTCTCTGAGCAAAACCTAGGAACACTAACCCTTGTTCTAATGTCCTTGCAGTCTAGATTATTGTATCTTCTTCTACATTCTGATTTTTGAAGTTGCAGCTGAACTTAAAATCTTTGCTTTATTTCTGAAACCTGCTTTTCTCACTCCAGCTAAAAGCCTTCTCACCTTTTGCATTTCCCACAGTGCCGAAGCTCTTGGGGAGCTCTGCCCAAGCCTGCAGGGTCTGTTTTAATTCCTGAGCCAAACTGGTGCTGGTTTTTGACTGAAGAGCTCCTCAGTCAGGGCTGTTTCACTCGTGGTTAACAGGCTGTGCCCTTTCCACAGCTCCCTATTTCCCCACATTCTCATCTCTTTGCTCAGTTACCTTTCCCTCCTCCGTGCATTCTGCTTGGAATTATTTTTGTGATTTGTCCCAGCCCTTCCCTTTCCCCACACATCACTGCAGGCTGCCAAAGGAGCTAGCTGCAGAGGAAAGCACATGGAAAGCCCTGTGGAAACAGGGGGAATAACCTGAAGCACATGGAAAGCCCTGTGGAAACAGGGGAATAATCTCAAGACCACAGCTTTAACAACAACACCGACAGCATGCACTGCTAGGAAGGAGCTGTTTCCACTGGGGAGTGAGCAGCTTTGGCTCCAGTGCTGGGAATAAATGGAATTCTCTGAGCAGTGAGCAGGGTCTGGGCGTGCAGGCATCCTGTCTTGCTGCTTTGTTCAGCTGAACTCAGCAAAATGCCTGCCCGAGGTTCACAAATCTGCAAGATTAGTGCACTACACGCTAAAGGTATTGGAAGAGTTGCTGGATTCTTCTAAAATTGCAGTTCTATCTGCTTAACGATGTGTTTCAAAAAATGTCCTAGAACCCTGGTGATCGTGGTAAATGCAGGAGTTAGAAAACTTTTTTTTTCAGGTGGGAAATAAATACCTGGCTCGTGGCAATCCCAGTTTTAGAAAGTCATGCATCCTGCAGGGTGTTTAAGTCAAAATCAGTTTCTTTATCCTCAAACTTGGCCAGTTTCAGTTTTATTTCCCATTCCTTTTCTTCTTCAACTGACATGGTCATTTAAAGACACATAGAAAGTGATGAAAATCAGGTTCATTACAGCTGAGTGCTAGCTGGGTTTTACTGATTTCTTTTATCATCTTTGCCAGTCTGTTTTCCTTTGTTTTACTTTTTAACAGAAACAAAGATGCCCAGGATGTGACTTTTGCACAATAGCTTCAAACATATCTTTTCCATGGCTGTATCAATATAAAGCATTGCATATAGTTTTCTATGCCCCTATTTTTTAATTAAAAGTCAATAAACCAGAAATAGGACTTCCAAGGTTATCTCCAGCTATTAAGATTGTTTAAAAGTTGGGTGAATTTAGCTCTGGGAAATACTATTACAGGTACTCTGCAAGGTCAAGTTACTGGAAACTCTCCAAGCCTGAATGGTCATTGTTTCGCAAAGGATTTATTAAAATATATATTTTTTCTTCCTATGTTGATAAACAGATGGTAGAAAAAGCCCCAATTTGCAATGCTGCTTTTATTTTTTTTTTTTAATAATGGAGAATGATCTAGCAGTGTTGGAGTCTAACTAATCAGCTGGTGGGTAATCAATGAACACTTTGCAGCCAAGTCTATTTGGGTTTTCTCCACAAACTCCTGTTTTTATCATAAAGGAACCTTTTTTTTCAGATCTATCTTGATCTAGAAATTTGGGACCTCTAATGATCATTCCTGTCTTTTGTGTAACACCTCTACTTTAGAGTTTTGGTATTGAAAGGATTTGTTTCTGAATTGACAAACTTAAAAGTTATTAAGGAATTAATGCTTTAGGAAAGGATTTGGAATTAAGGCCAAATAAATTTACAGCTTAGTGCTCCTTTAGCCATGATTTTAAATGGAAGGTAAAGCACTAAATAGAAGTGGAAATCATGAAACCACTCATAAACTTTGTACCTGCAGAAGCTCAGTGGATTGGGCATGTGGGGAGGGGAAAAATGGTGTCAAAAGGAAACAAGAAAATCTCTAATGTACCAGTGATGATGGAAATATATACTTAGCAGCTCAAAAAAGAGACAGCTTTAGCTGTCAAGCTACTTATCAATGCAAAGTTCAGGCTTTGGAGATAGTTGATAAAAATGAGTAAATCTCTGTTTCACAAGGGAAAATGGAGAAGCCAAATTTGGCTGGCAGTGAGAGTTCCATGGAGCTCAGGGCTCTGACCTTTTCTGTTCCCAGCCATCATCAATGACCTACATGTGGGAAATAAACTAATTGAATTTGCTGATGCCACCAAATCAAAAAATTGAGGTCACTTCTGAACAGCAGGTAAAATTCAGAACTGATTTAGGTCTGTTTAAGGGGCCTCAAAGAAAGCAAATGAAGAAACTGCGTGTCTACAAGTGGAATGCAGTACACATTTGGCTTCAAAATAAATTCACGACTGCGAGTTAATGGGATTGAACTCAAGGGGGAGAAAATTGAGAATGACTTTGAGGTAATAGCTCATGCACGGTGCTGTCAGGCCGTGTGACAGGGTGCTGGTGCACCTTGGAATGTCAAAGAGAAGATCCCTCAGAATTCTTTAGCATTTAAATAAGAGCCTCAAGAGAACGAGCAAAGCTTCAGCAGTGCTGTGGTGAGGGCAATGCTATGGATAACCTTTTCTTCCTTGTCTGCTGGAAAAGCTCTTAGTGTTGCTGTTAGTGGAGTGTCCAAGAACCTAAAGAACAAACAGCCCAAATATTCCTGGGGGAAGAAAAAACCTCCTGAGGGGCATCCTGAGGTTGGTTGGTTTAGGGGATGGTTTTTAGTAATGTGCCATAGCTCATAAAATTCACGGAACTTCCTGGGTTGCCCACCACTGTACTTAACTCTCTGGGTGCTCCATCAACACAATCACCTTTGGCATTTAATTAATTGTCACATTACAAGGATTTTGCCTCCTACTGCTTTGATTAGAAAGTTATTCCAGGATATCGTTGTTCTAGGAAGTAGGAGTTGTATTCAAGTGCTAGTTTAATCCTGATGGTTTCTTCTAGGGTTAGAAATGCCTCAAGAAAATCTATTAATTTAACATTTATTTCTTATTTTCCTTTCTGTTTGCTTGTCCAGTGATATTTACTTTAGTGCCCATATGATCAGCAGAGACAAACTGCCCCTTTCACCTTCCTGTTCTCAGGGTAAATGAGAGATTAAATCTCCTTTCCATTCTGTTTCTTTGCACATTTCTGGCTTCTTTTGTGAGCATGGGTGGCTGGAGCTTCAGGCACTGCTGCAGGTGAGATTTTGTATTATACAAAATTCACAATTTGCGTTGTGCAAAAGACAATTTCTTTTCCTATCTCTGAGATAACCATGAGACAGACAAATGAAATTTTGTCAACTTTGCCATAACTGCAGCAGTTAGAGCACAGCTGGAAGAGCTCTGAAATGCTCTTTTGTGGCTCCTCAACCTGAGTTTGTTCCATTTGATGAGCTCCTGCTGTTTTGCTGAAGCTCGTGGTGACATCACGACCTTTTGTTTTGACATGTGAAAATAATTCTGTTCCAGTCCTTGTGATCATCCTGCCTGCTTTGTGCAGTGCTCTCCCCACCCTCTGTTGATCACACCTGCAGCTTCATCTCACGAAATGCTTCTCATTTTGGTGCCCAGGCCACAGAGTAGTGGAAATATTAACAAATACTCTCTCTCCATCTCTCTTTCTGATGATCACCTCCTCTCACTAGTCTGGTATGTTCAGCTTGCAGGGTTTCAGAGCTTCCTGTTGTTCTGGGGCAGGTTTAGGGTCAGGCTTAGCCAGGGTCACTGTTCCAAGGGCTCTGCCAGGGCTAACACATGGCTGCTGACTGTCCTTTGCCACCCTGTTGGACAGAAGGAGGATGCAGGCAAAATTCCAATGTCTCTGAGCTCTATGAAAGGAGGGGAATTGATATCCATCATATCCTCTAATATCTGCCAGCAATGCACTTTGTAAGCTGTCAGGTGCTTTATCAAAGATTGTGCGGTGTAGAGAAAGTTACTTGTAAATTTTCAGCATTGTTTTATTTTTTTCCTGCGCAGAGCTTCAGAAGCAAATATTTCAGTTGGAGCTTTTAGCAGCAGGAACATCACAGGCTGCACCTCGTGTTCCTCACACGCCCAGATCCCTTTCATCTGAGCAGTTGGGGTTCTGATCGTGTGCACAGCGTTCAGCTCTCATCACAGCCAACAGAGTCAAGTGCTTTTGTTGCTGACGAACAACCCAGGCTTGTCTGTTTTGAAGTAAATCCTGCAAGATCAAAGGCATCTAGAATAAGTAATAGGCTCTTAAGCTACGGTAATTAATTAACCCTTTGGGATGTGGCAGGGCTGTCAGTAATTACCTGTGGCAAGCACAAATAATTGGAGCTGTTGCTCGGAAGGCTCGGAGTTGAACCCTGGTTCCAGTCAGTGGCTCAGGGCCTCCTCTTTAATATGCATCAGAAGAATACATTAGATTTCAGAAGCCTTTGCAGAATATCCTTTCCAGTTCTTAATTGCTTGTTTTGTTTTAACCTCGGCTATGGGAAGGGCTTTCTCCCTATTTCCCTATCTTGTGCCTCATCACTGTTTATATGATAGTTTTAGCCTTTGATTGAATTTTAAATGCCAGTGGCTCCATGTGACCTGATCTCCAATAGTGTGTTGCAGTCTTTAAAGTGCAATCCAGTCTCACAGAAGTGAGGGAAAATTGTAATTTGAAAAACAGACAAGTGTCTTTTTTTCAGCTGGGACCATGAAACTCAGTCATGTAGAGGAGGTAATTAGACTCTGAGTATGTCAGAGGAAAGCTTGGAGTTTAATTTTTGCCTGGTCTTTGTCAAAGATATTTCTCTATACGATGATTATTTGCTATTTCTGCTCTATCAAAAGGTATTTCTATTTAAATAGGCAAATCCAGAGGCTGAGTGGCTTTCCCCCTCCACAGTGTGAACATTGTATGATCTAATCCACTAGATTACTTGATAAGAGCAGTTCACCATCTCTCTCTGATACATGATTCGTAAACTTCTAACTGTCCAGCCATTTATTGGTAATGTTTCCTTTGGATGCATGTCATGTTTGTCCATGATAAGGGAATGATAAGAGGGAAGGCCTATCTTTGCTGGCCTGTCCCTGCTTCTCTGTTCATTTGCAGCTTTGGACTTGGGAATCCTTCCCTTGGAGGAATGAGAAGGAATGAAGCAGGGAATGTGGAGTGCCACATATCAAACCAGAAACACCTCGCTCCTTCAAAAGTAAAAAATCCACCTAGGAGACATAAACAGGGTGGAAAATTTAATGTGATGGTTGCCATTGAGGTATAGAAGGCTTAATAAATTTTCCTGTTGAATCAGTGCATGGCACAGCCTTATGATGATATAACAATGAAGCTGCTTTGATCTAAAATGGACTCTGATTGTGATTATTTTACACATTCCTCTCAACTGCTGCATCCTCCATGGTTTCAGGGAGTGGATTTTGTTGGAATAGCTGACTGGACCAAGAGTGAGGAGGGCACTGCAGACAGCTTCTCCCTGCACAGCCCCTACCCTGCCCCAGGCCACGAGGAATAAGTGGATTTTCTGTTTATTTTCTTTGAGATGGGTTGGGAGTTTGAAATGGGCTGCTGGGAGCAAAGTGTGAGCATGCAATAACACTTCCACAGAGAAGAGTATTAACTTTCCCAGGAATCTAAGAGCTGGTTTTTTCTTTTCTTTTTTTTTTTTTTTTTCATTAAAAGTACTTGTTTTGCCCAGTTTGCTTTCTTTGATTGCTGACACTGCTGCATTCACTCTGTCCATTAAGCACAAAGGGAAGCTCAGTTGGTGTTTTTTAACATTCTAAAATATCCTCATCCATCTCTCCTCTTCTGAGACTCATCCACCAAGCAGAAGTCCATGATTATTTCAGTCTTGCAGGTAATTATGCTCTAAAGTACCAGTCATATCTAAATTCCTGCAGCCCTTTGTCTGTAGATGTTACTCTTTTTTCTTACACTAAAATGTGCCATGCCCAGAGGTGTGACATTTAGATTTTGAAAGCAAATTAATGCTTCAGCTGCATGTCAAGGTTAATGGACTTCTTGCATTATGGACTGCTTTTTGATTCACCTTGGAACAGCTGCAAATGCAGTTTTGCACAAATGCTTTTCTTTTTGCAGCCAGTAGGAGCAATTTTATTACAAATGTTCTTGGGCTACTGTTAAGGAGTGCTACTTGCAAAGAATACTTTGAAGTACTCATACAAAAAAAAGGTGAGAGGTGCTCGTGTAAAGGAGTAGACTGTGAGTGTGTGTATAAGCATTAATTCAGATTCAGTGCTGGATATAAATGTATTCCTTGCTAACCTATGAGAACTGCAGAAATTCCCTTTAAAATAATCCAGCATTTTGAGGGGAAAGATGCATGCTGCTCAATATTTCCTTCTGGGAGAAGGCTTTCCATTAAAGTGGGAATTCTCTGGGCCACATCCGATGCCTGCACATGAGCAGGGACCCTTGGAAGTGGAAAAAATTCCGTTCCTGAAATGCAAAATCCATCATAGAGGGTGGGTTTTTCCTTTGACTTGGAAAGCTCTGAATTCTGAGGTTCTAGACTGCTAAAATCTGTCTTTTTGCCCACGAGGAAGGTCCAAACAGAAGCCAGGGATTGATGTGCACGGAGCTGCTCACCTTGTGTTAGTGAACCTGCTGTAAAAGCTGGGGAGGCAGACATTTAAATGTGTGCTGGTGACCCAAATCTGGGCTTTCTCCTTCCCTGGGATTACAGGAAGCTTAATTAGGATGTTTTAATTAGGATGCAGGACACAGAGTGCCTCATCAATTGAGCCAATCCATCCCAGCAATGGTTTAAATCTCATGGAGTTTGAGATTCTGCAAACCTTGCAGCCTGGTTTGCAGAGCTGAGGATTCATTAAGTTACACTTTAAGATTATGTTGGGTTTTTTTTGGTGGTTGGTTGTTTTGTTTGCTGTTGGTTTTGTTGTTTGTCTTGATGTTTTCTGTGGTTTTTTGTTTGTTTGGGGATTTTTTTTTGTTGTTTGGTTTGGGATTTTTTTTGGTTGGTTGGTTAGGATTTTTTGTTTTTTTGTTTTTGGTTGGTTTATTTTGGTTTTTCTCTTTTTTTTTTGTTATACTTTTCTTTTTTTTGGTAATTATTTTCTTTTTTTTGTAATTATTTTTTTTTGTTGTAATTCTTCCTTGGAATTTCAGGATAGATGTATGTGCAGAAGGTGAGCACGACTTGCACGAGTGACCTTCTCTCCATAAGACAGATAACATGCTGCCCCAAATGAACCTTGGAAAAATTGTTGGGAACTCCATTTCCAGGCTGAAATTCAGTGTACTGGTGCCACCTCTCCTCCCAGCATATTGTGCCTACCCTGCCCTGATGTAATCTGTGAGAACACTTTGGGAAAATCTCAGTTTCTGCCTTAACTTTGGACCCTAAGATAGGCTCCATTTCTTGGTTTGCTACATGGCAAGGAGGAAAACATTTATTTATTAATGGTTGTTTTGGTTTTTTATTTTTCATATTGTAGTCATGAAAAAAATATAAAAATCATAAAAGTCATGAGACAGGTGTGGAGGCTTTGGAGTTAGGTCTAAATTCACTTTTTCATGTATTCTGCTCTTGTACAAAAATATGTTAAATATGAAGTTGTGAACTTCTGTCAATATTCTTTGACAGTACATTAATAATCTTTAAGTAAGGAATTTCTTACTTTCTAAGTAAGAAATTGATTTTAAAATATTTTATTAATCTTATTTAATCTGCATCTTATCTTGTACAGCTTGGAAACTTAGGCTTAGGGCATGTCATGGGATCAGAATAGAGGGAATGCAATTCAGTGGTGTCACAAAGGGAGCTTAAAATAAAAGATATAAAAATAAAGTCACCCTAACGAAGATGTTCAGGTGTTAAAGCACAAATGCTGCTGTGGAAAAGTGACTAATGGAGCAAATTTTCAGAGTTTATTTTTTCAGAGTGCATGGTTTTGGCTGTGTCATGTTGTCAGGGAGGGAAGGTGAGCAAAGGCAAGCAAAGATGGACATTAGGTGCTTCAGCAGTGACCTCGTGGCCAAATTTCTGAATGCTCTCATGCATATTCTGTGGTTCTGAGGGGTTTCATTTGAATCCAGCTGCCTGTTTGCTTTTCTAAATAGATTTTTTTTTTTTTCTGTTTGATAGTATCTGATGAAAATGTAGGAACGTGAGAAAACATCTTCTGTTCCATCATTAGAAGTCAAAGAAATGTGTAAAGGAAATTTTTTCTGTCTAAGTGTTAATGGAAAAAAAGCCGAACAAACATTGGGAAACTCTTCAACACTGAGGAACTTGAGAAAATATTTTTCTTTAGTTAATAACTGCAGAAATTACTCATAAATATCAGAAATGTTGATTCACAGCAGGTATTTTTTTCCACATTTCATTTTTTTCTGGAGTCCACACAAAATAACTGGCTGTTGTTATTGTAAACCAAATCAAAACTAATTAAACTTGAGTGCAAGTTATCTGATTGGTAAGCAATTATTATTACATATAAATAGGCAAAAAATGTCCCAGATCAAGAAAAGTCCAGATCATTCCTGAGGCCATTTTCAGCTTAGTAAGGAACATCTGGACTTTAAGCAGCAATAAATATTCACTATTATAACTTCTAGATTTTCTTGTTTAGAGAAAACAAAGAGAAACAACAAGCATGGAAAAATCTCTGTAGATACTTTGTTGTACGTAGAGAAACGTAAAATTGTGTTTCCTGATTTTAAGTTTTTCTATAATAAATTAAAATCAAATTTTAAAAAATTATATTAATAATACACTGCATACATGACATATATTTCTTTAGCCTGTTGCTTTTGAGGATATGGTAAATAAATAATTGGGCTGATACTGCTCCACAAAGCAGTAAAGCTCAACTTTCAGTGCACTCACCTCCAGGTAGATGTAATCCTTGCACCCTCTCTGAATAGCTGCTGAATGTTTAGTGGGAATTGGTCTTCAAGGATGCATTTGCCATCAGTTTTCAATTTGAAGGGTTCTTAAATCTGAAAAAGCAAGCTGTTTGCAAATTGATTTGGATTGAGCCAGCCCATAGTCAGTAGTTAGGAAATGTTTATTTGATAGTTTTGGCAGCTTAGCTTCACCTGCAATTCCATTTCCTGCTCCATGCTGGGGTGTTCCAATAGTCTGCTTCACTGGTCCAACTGGAACTGAAGCATTCAGCAGCCTAGTTTAACCTGGAGATTGATTTTGGTATTAATTTCAGGTTGTATTCTATGAGCCTAAACACTTCAAATTTGTATTTTGCCTTTTTTTTTTTAATCATAGTGTAAAATTGGTTCCTTCCCTCCCTGCTGCCTTCTGTGACATTATCACAGAAACTTTTAAGTTTATGATTTAAAACATAATTCTCTCCTTCAGACAGCTTGACTTTAGGATAAAAACAGTTTAAAAATAAAAAAATGGACCCTTTTTATTTCATTAGAGTGTGCTGTTTCTCAGCTAATGAAGTGAGCTAGAAAGAAATACTTTATATTTAAGGTCAGGTGGTTGCTAAGATCAACACAGACATTGACATTGGCTCAGATTGGGTTCCAAACAAGAAGTCATCATCTCTGAAAAGCCTCTGCCTGCAGCATTCACTCCTGCAAGAGGTCACACCGAGACAAGTGTCTCATTTTTCAGAGGGCTGATAATATTATGATCACTGATAATGTTTCTTGTTAGCTGAGATAAAATCAGGTCTTTGGCTTTGGGATAAACTGAGTTTGAAATTCAGTGCTGATAAGCAGGGAGCTTTCCTGCGAGGCCATGTGGGACTAACTGTGGCATGCTCAGAGGCACAATATTTTTCCCTGATGTTGTTGCTGGTATTTGATACTATTTATAATACCACTTGTGCCTCTGACTTCAATCTGTGACATGAATTAATCATTAGTGACCTAGATATTTTACTCTAGCCTTCATCATTGTGGATATACCAGTGGAAAATTGCAGGTGGGTTATTCCAGTACAGGTTTTCCCCTCTTTTGTGGTTTTATTCTTTGGTTTTTTTCTCTAATTACCTTAGATTTCTGTGGATACCAAAAACCATGTCTCCAAATATTCTTCATTGCCAATAAATCTCCAAGTTTATTGAGAAATGAGGTCATCACAGAGTGTGACAGGGATCCTGATCTTGTAAATCAAATGGTAACTCATTTTAATTAGGCCAACAAAAAAACTTGAGATTTTTACTGTAAGGACTTCAGAATTTTATTCAATCAGGATGAAAATGAGACTTCAAAGTATCTGTGGGAATTTGAGGAGGAAGAGGAGGAGACAGAGGTTTGGACTAGCTCAGGAACCTACTCTGAACCAATTTTCATTATTTGGTTTCCCCACAGTTTGTGGCTATTTCTAATAATATTTTGATTAAGAATTCTACATTGAAACCATACAAAAACTTCCCAATATGTGGCCTGCTTATTTTAAAAGATCTCATTTCAAAGAACCAGGACTTTTAATGTTTTTTCTTTATGAATTTTACCAACAAATTTCAAAATTTCATTTCTCTCAGGTTCAGTACAATAAAACACTCACACTTTCTCCCCCTACAACCACTTACGTGGTGACAGAACTGCATCAATAAATTGCATCGAATCATGACAGGTCTATATCTGAATGCAGATCTAGACAAAACTACTTCAGGTGTGGGGGCTTAATTACGCATTTGGATCTCTCAGAGCGATTATTGACAATGTTTTTGTGATTGATAGTTTCTGCTTTGGGGTTTGTTGGTTAGCTGTGAGGGGTTAAACAAGGCACGGGGGGAAGTTTAGCTTGTTCCTTGATCAGATGGCTGCTCCAGTGCTTCTGACACGAAGTCAGCCTCAGGTTTGCAGAGCAGACACAGATTTACCACAGGAGCCCAAGGAGCTGATTCCTTACATTACTGCTGTTGGGGTGTTCTTTGGACTCTGACTCCTGGCCCAGCTCTGTTCCTTATTTCAGTGTCTCATGTCCCGAAAAGATGAGATGAGGCTTCTTTCTGCTGTTTCAAAGCTTGTTTTATTTTCTTTCTTATCAAAGTTTTGGAGGCACAGACTGTGCTGTGACCTCCAGGAACACGAGGGCAGAATGGCAATGGCTACCCAAAGCAGGTAGCTTTTATATCTATTATCAACCAGTTAGAAAACTTTACCTATCTTATTTTGTTCCCAAAACCAGTGAATATCAACCTCATTGACATGTCTCCTCTACACTAAATTCTATCTACCAATTAACAAACCACAGGAACTCATGTCAGAGAGAAAAAGGAAGAGAAGGAGAAGAGAGAAGAAGAAGAAGAAGAAGAAGAAGAAGAAGAAGAAGAAGGAGAAGAAGAAGAAGAAGAAGAAGAAGATGAAGAAGAAGGAGCCAACACCCTAGAATCTCCATGTTGGCTCTATATAATATATATAGCAAAACCTAAAAACTCCAACTCCACGCTCTGTGGTGCACTAAACAACATCTCCTCATTCCTTTGGTGCTCTCAGCTCACCTGGAAGTGCAGGAAAAATTCCAGGTTTTTCATGGACTCCAACAACTGCCTTGGAGAGACAGGAATTCTCAGCTTTGTGATTCTGCTGCTTCTCTTGGTTGGAAAAGCAGTGTGGCTCAAATGCTGCTGTGAAGGAAACAGAAACTGGCCTTCGGATGTGGTGGAAACAGTGAAATTTTAATTAACAGCAGTGGCTGTACCAGCTTGAGTGATAAATATCAATGTGAAGCATGTTTCTGGTGGCTGCAGCACATGGACTGCCCCTGAATTTTCAGGTGGAATTAAACAGGTTGACTTTGATATGTGGTGCACCACAGACTTTAATTTCTTGCTGCCTGATAGCAGCTGATCCTTTAAATGCCCTGTCTGTACTGATGTGAGCAATGTGGGCAGTGTCCAGCAATCCTGAGACCAGAACAGGCAACAGGAGAGCCAGAGCTGCCAAGTTTTCCAACTATTTCTTGTCTCTTATTGTCTTAAAATATTTTTTGGGGAGACATCTGTATTCTTTGAAAGCATGGGCAAAATGAGGCTTGATGTAGAGGATCAGGACATACATATATTTATATTTTTATATATATAGGTTTTTTTATATAAGATCCAATCTCTATTAATTATTAATTCAAGCAGATAACCACTGTGTCTTGCTAGTCCTTTTCTCCCACTGCAAAACTGAGTCACCCAAAGAAGCTGAAAAACACAGGGTCAGAATGGAAAATAACCACTGAAGGTATTTTGATCTGTGGAACTCTTTGCCCCAGGAGGGTTTTGGTGCTAAGATTTCATGTGAGTTTCAGGAGAGGCTGGGCAAATTCATAACAGAGAAATCCTTTAGTATCAGTGAAAAGTGCCTGACCACAAATTGGTGGAGGAGTATTTTAATGAAATATCAATACACACCTTGCCTTTTTCTTAAGATTTTAGGATCTTTGGCTGCTGTTGATGCAAACTATTGGGAATAAATGATCTTTCTTTGACACACTGGTGCTGCTCTGTAATCCATCAAGGCTTCAGCCTGCTTGTTTTGTAGGTTTTGTTAAAAATAATGTGGTCTTTTAACCAGAAATTTTACTTTGGGGACAAAAAGCATTACTCTCTAACTGAGTCTATATTGATTTTGTCTGTGTGCCTTTTTTATTTCAGCTTATTCCCTAATAATCACGTTTTTATTTATTCCTTGTAGCTAGCATGTTGGTCATTTCCCAAAATGATCATTTTCGTTTGTCTCTAAATGCCTATAGATCAAATATGTATTTTGCTACTGTCCTTAAGTTTCCCCTAGCTTAATAAATGCAAGATATTCCTTGTAGTCTTGTTTTCTTCCAGTGGAAAACACAAAAAGACTGAAATGGATTTGGGATTTTTTTTTATTTTTAATGGGGCAAGCTGCTTTGTGGGGGTTTGTCCACAAAAATTGAAAAAAATGTTGTATAAATTTCCACTCAGTTCACATCTCTTGAGCACCTAATCAATGCTGGGCCGGGCAGGGAAATCAGAATGAATTATACATAGATGTTAAAGATGTCTATGAGGTTTTCATGACCTATGCATGTTTTTAGCCAGGCCCTTTGCTTTTTTTGAAGCTTTCTGGTGGGCATTATCCAGAAATATAAACATAAAAGTGAATTAAAAAGGTTATAAGTGAATTAAAACTTTCCCCACTTTGCTGAACAGGAGCATTCCTGCTCTCAAGGAAGTCAGCACCTAATGTTTAAGTGGCAGCTTAATGATGATAAAAAATGGACTTTCAAAGCAGGGGATTTCCAGCTAAACCACAGCATTTCCACTCATTTTTATTGCATTTAGTCCTTTTGGGGATGTCCTTCCCCTGCCCTCTTTCTATCTTTGTGGCTGGAAGGTGCTGCAGGGAGCTTTGCTCCCTCTCTCCCCCAAGTCTGGCCCTGAGCATCAATCTCCTGTGGGTGAGGTGCCTGCCTTTGGCTCTGGTAAAATTAAAAATAGTTCTCTTGGCTGGAGAATTCAGAGGTTTTGATAAGTTAAGGAATCTCTGAAAGTTTCCAGCCCGATTGACAAGCAAGGAAAGGTGCTGTGGTTTGGCTCTCATGTGACAAAATTCTGTATTTTCTGTGAGCTGGCTGCAGTGATGGAAAGCTTTAGCACATGAATAATGCATCAATTTATCTCAATTATTTACCTTATCATTGCCTGTGTGCTTAAGGGGTTATAATTTATACATATATTTTAAATAAAGTCTTGGAAAACAGCCATTAAGCTTCAGCATGAACAGTTGGGGTGGGTTTGTATCAGAAGCTACAATTTATATCTCATAATGTGACTTAATGACCTTGCATGGCCTTTCTCTTTCTGAAGGGAGCAGAACAGCAGAATGTATCCAGAGAATAACAGAATCTGTTTTAACTTAAACTCATGCTGCAAATTTTATCCAAAAAATGATATTAAAAAATGTCATGTAACTAAATGCTTTAGTTACAAGTTTGGACTTCTCCATCAGAAGACAAAGAGTGGCACTGAACACTATATATGGAATAGTTTGGGTTTTTCCCCACCCACTTTCTCAGCTTTGAATAAGAGGAAACTGCATCACCCAGAACAGAATTAGACAACTTTAAATTTGAAGACAAGGAAGTATTTATCTTCATATTATTATGTTAGAATTTCAAGTTGTTATATGTTTGGAAAACTTTTTTAATCTTCTTTGGGAAGTCTGGAACTTTGCATGCTTTAGTTTAGACTTCTCTGCTATAGTTACTCAAGCAAAGTAAAGGTGAATTAAAAATCAAGCCTGACATTCTAAATCTGGATTTTTGCATCAGGCATAGTTTTAGTTATTGCATTAAATAGAACAACATAAATTAGAGTTTCAGAAAAATCTACGTAATTTTTCTTCAAATGTCAAAAAGAAAAGTGAAAGAATGTCACCAAACTTCACAAATTTGTGTTTTTCTTCAGCAGAGTCTCCTACACGAAGACAAGAGCACAAAACAGAAAGGTAATAAAAAGTAATTTACTGTATTGCCCAAGTTGCCCTTCTCTGAGGAATTAAAATATTCTCCAACTTTCCCCATCTATTTATGTGATGCTGTTTTAATTGCATGTCAGTGCCTTGGAAAAGGGTGGGTGACGAATTGCACCCACAGGAATGTTTGGCACATAATTCTTTTTTTTTTTTTTTTTGGACTTTCAATTTGATGCAGCTCACTCGAGGCAATAAACATGACACCTCTAGAAAAAGAGTGTATTACAGTCAACTTGATGTCACGATTATTAATCCCCAATCAATCCTTGGACTTTCTGTGACAAACTAAATTAAAGAATAAATAATTTTTTAAAAAAAAACCTGCCAAGCATTTGGTCTCCCCACTCTTTTCCCACACAGGCCAAATATCAAAAGAGTACAGTGAATTTTCAGGTGCTAAATAATCTGGCCAAGGATATTACAGGTGAAATGATGATTGTTGGATCTTTTATGAGAATGAAATACAAAAGAGAATATTTGCTTGAGACATTTTCTTTAAGGAAGGGAGAGTGAAATGTTATGACTGAACAGGTAGGAAGCTTAATCTTGAGAACAGAGTATTTGGATAGTTATAGTAAAGGATAAAGAATCCAGGATTTGTTTTTTCGTTTGTCCTCATGATTCATTATAATTTCAGGTGTACAAAATTAGGCCACTGTTGTCCTTTCATATTTCTGGGGTATTTTCTCTAATGAGTACCTCTAATTTTAAGCCTTTTTTGTGTTAGGAAAAAGAATTGATTTGTTTATGGAAAAAGATATAGGAAAAAACCCTTTTTGGTCATGTAGCTCTTCTGATTTAATCTGTGGAATAATTGAAAAAACCCTGATTATGAATGTGTTTAAAAACAGTGTGGTTTTTTTTTCCCAAGCTCTTCTACATATTTCAAAATTTTAAACAGTGCCCAGGAAGATAAAATATCACCAACACTGCTGATTCAAGGCAGTGAAGTAGTATTTTACACTACTCCATATAAACATCCAAATGTTTGGTTGCTGATCTGTATCTGACTCCTTTTGATGGCTGATCTTCATTTATGCAGCTCTCCTTAGAGGGGAGACCAAGACAGGGAACTTTCCCTTCTGGAATGAGTGAATCCCATGTCAGTCAATGATATCCTGGATTTTTAGGGTCCTGCACTCCTTGGGCCCCATTCAACCTCTGGATCTGCTGATAGGATTTTAAACCTGCTTATCTCACAAGTTACACAATGCTACCCCAACATTTGCTGTTTTCCCTGGCAAGGAAAAACAACTGGAATTTATAATAATTTACCCCCAAGCGACCCACAGCAGTCAGCTCTGAAGGACAATAAAAACAAAAATAATCAATTCTCTGCTTCCTGCTGAGGGTGGGCCAAAGGATTCTTGGTTTGTCTCCACAAAAAGTGATCTCAGAAGAGGTGATTGAGCTTTCTGATTCAATCTTTAGATATCTGGTCAACCCTCAGTCTGATAAGAAAGATCTAGACAGATTTTTTTATTGTTATTATTATTCTTGTACAGAAATGTGCTGAAATTAAAATGTTTCAGTTGGAATACAAGGGTGCTGTACTGATCCATGACTTCATTCTTGCTTGCCAAAAATAATCCTGCCAAAAATAATCCTACCAAAATGTGAGATGGAAAGGTTGATGTGGGAGTTTCAAACTATTCTCCCACCTGCTGAGGGAGCCCTGAGTTAATATGTTGTATTGGATTATTTTTTTCCAAAATCCTACAACTCTGTGCTTTGGATAAATAAAAGTAACCAGGTTGGGATTGACAAAGGTTGAGGAATATTTCCCATTTCTATATTTTGTCTGTAACAGAAATCCTCCTTGGGAAAGATCTGCTATTTCTTCAGGGTTATGTTGCTTGTTTAATGTTGTTGACTCACAGCCAGGTTATTGACAATAAACCAATTACATTCCGAAGTGAGGATTTACCAGAAGATATTTTATAGGTCTTGAAAGCAGCTCTGTCAGGAAGGATGATCTGGAAAAGAAAATTGTCTTTCTCCAGCTTCACTGGTGGGAGTTTCTGAGTGCTGAGCTGTTCAGGGCAGGGAGACAAAGCAGGATGCAGAAATTGAGCTGTCATTTCCCACTGCTGCAATGGCAGAGATGACCTCAGTCCCCCTACAAAGAGAATTTTGTTTCACTCTTACCCTTGGCAAGGCTGATGACTGAAAGTCAAGCTTGATTTTTTTAGGTGAGGAGTCAATATGATGCAGGGAGGTGTGCTCTGGGATTGAGTGCACAAGACAAACTGAAAGGGAGGGAAGGAGGGAGAAGCCAGAAAATCTGTTGTTGGAATGCCAGCCCCTCTGCAGGCCCAGAGACAAGTCAGAACATGGGAATTGAATTAAAATCACTGAAGAAGCCGAGTCACGCAAATAAGAAATAAAAGTATAAAATTTAGTTTTCAGTAGAAATATATTTTCAGTGCCTTAAGCACTAAGAAACTCTCTTAGTTGAGTTAAAAAGCCTAGTTTTGTAGTACAGCCATGCTACCTTTCACAGAGTTCCCTGTCTTAGATGAAATAGAAACCTTGTTACATTACTGGTATTTTTTAAATAAGTTGTGTACCTAAACAAAAGAATAGATAGAGGTCATATGCATAAATTCTACACATGATTTGTGTAAGAGATATGACTATTTTCGTAAAATGGAATTAAGTTTTGATAGGTTCTAAGAAGTAGAGCTAGAATTGTGTTCTATATTGATTGGTTAACTTATGAATATAATCCTGTGTGTAAGTTAGTTAGAGGAGAAGAAGAACAGGAATGTTGCTGTGATGGAACTTTGCTGCTAAGGCTGCTTTGCTGCTTTTGCTTGGACTCTTTGCCCTTGGACTTCGCCTTCAGATGAAATAAACAACTTAAAGAGCAAAGCAGCCTCCTCTCCTCTCTCTCAGTGATGGAAATCCCTGTCACCTGCCTGGCATTCTGTCACCCACTTTTGTCTCCCACTTTTAAGGCTGGTTCCTTCTCTCGCTGTGCTTTGCTGAGTAGGCATCGTTGTAAATACAAAACCAACAACAGCAGCAAGAAAACAAAACTCCATCCAAGACCCAAACCAAACAAAAAATGACCTCTTCCCTCCCCATGATGTGGGAAAATTTTGGTGCTGCAGCTCTGCCAGGTTCTCAGGTGAAGGAAAATGAATCCAGTGATTCTTAAGAGTAAGGATGGTGTTTTGATTGTTCCTTTTGGAAATTAAAAGTATGGCCTGACTTTTCTCCAGCTGTGGGTAGATATTAAGCTGTCAGCCCTCCAGTGTTCATTGAACACACATTTTCAGTGAAGCACAGAATGTCACAGCTCAGTGATGACTGACCCATAATTACCACACATGCCTGGACCACAACTTTCACAGCAAATGAGAAGGGTCTCAATCTGACCTTCCTTACACTGAATTTATTGGTCTACTGCCTCCTGTGGGGGCACTTCTTGTTAATATGGTGAGCTCAGAATCAGATCAGACACTTCTGTTTAGAGGATAATGTTGGCATTTTGGCAACTCTTTTTTACCTTTTTTTTTAGCGTCTGTTTTTTAATAAAAACAGGAAATTAGCACTTCTATCTTCCTTAATCCCCTTTAGGTTTAATTCAGTTTCCATAGGTAAATCTAGTTTATTAGAGGTGATTATAATGCAATTCCTGCAGGTCAGTGTTTGTCCTTTCTTGCTTACACCTTGTGGAACCTTTAGGGCAAAGATTCCCACAGCAGCTCGCTCAGATATGCCATAAATATTTACTGATTAAAATCATGTACCTGCTCAGATCTTCCTCATGAGTCTAGGAGTTAAATATATGCCAGAATAGTCTTCTGATTATACCAAAACCGAGTCCCAGGTACCCTGCCAGGAAAGCAACTTTTAGAGGTGGTTCCTGTTCTAAAGAGTTTGTGTTCTGATTCTGACTTGTGCATGGGCATTGATCCCTATAAATCCCTATATCCCCCATAAATCCAGGGGAAAAGTGATCCCATAGTGCACTCTGTGGGCACGGAGCCTGGGAAGAGTCTGATTTAGGAGAACATTTGATCACTTGACTTTGGAAGCAAAAGGTGGGGGAGAAAAACGCAGCAGCTCTTCATGAGGGAGAGAACTGTGGGAGTCAAACCTTATCTGCCCACAGGTATTCCTGTGGAAAAACACTTCAGAGATAAACAGGGCCAACTTTTATGACTGACTGTATGGAATTTTATCTTGATCTTGCCAGCCCTCTGCATGCCCTGCATTGGGAGTTCCACACTATCCTCAATTTTTTTCCCCCATGCCAACGCTGCTGGAGAATAGCAGATTTATTACCCTTGAAGAGGTCTTATTGCCCTGTGCAGGTCTTCAAACAATTTTCCCCTCCCTGTGTGAATCCTCTCTTGTATTGTTTTATTCCATAAAGGCTTTTACTTAACAGCAGAAAAGGGCTGTGTAATCTCCCCTCTCTCTAGCATATAGAAACTGTGTTTTTTCCTGTTAATTTTTATAACAAGCCCATTCTTTGCATACCAGCTTGTAAATTGTTATCAGCAATGTCTTTGAAAACAAAATCAAGGAGATATTAATTTCTGCTAAATATTCTACCTAATCCTGCAGACAGGGTGATTTTTTTTTCCTGTCATTAGAAAGCATCTCTCTGATCTTCAGAATGATCAAAACAATTGCCATCTAAATACTTTCCTAATTTAATCATGCTCCTGGGGGGGAGCAGGATATTTTTGGGTTTTTTTCAATTTTATTCTACTCAACAATTTCTTTAAATTCTGTGAGCAATAAATTGAGTTATGAGAACTGTAGCCTTCAGCTAAAATGTGAATGATGCTATCAGATTGGACTGAACTGTTTATTTCATTGTCTAGATAAATGTTTGGTTGGCATTGAGACCTCATATGAAGGACAGTACACAAAATGCTGTCTTCTTAGTCCCTGTGAATGCATTTGTTTCTGCTAACACAAACTGGTCACAAAATTGCTGCAACTCTTGTTTTAATAGAAGTGCTTTTGTAATCAAGACCATAAAAAGCAGATATGTCTAAAACCCAGGGGATTTCAGGTGACTGGAACATCTGTGATTAACAATGGGTGATAATTTATCGATGGTGAAGTGGCTTGATGAATTTGACAAAATTATCAAAATATAAACTCTGGATTACTTTTTGTGGCGAGGATTTTTTTTTGTTTGTTTTGAGCTTCTTTTTGTGTTGTTAAGGTTGTTTTTTGGGGTTTTTTGAGAATGACTGTTATTTTTTTATAGCTGTAACAAAACCCCTGTGGAGTCTGTGGGACAAAAGGCTGCTTTTGGTCTGCTTGTGCTCTTCCATAGCATGTGCTTAACCCCACAGTAACTCTAAGAGCACAATAAATGCTAAGCACAACTTAGCATTTATTAAGCCTTATTAGAAGTCCTTCATGGACTGTGAAGGAGCCAGGATTTCACACACAAAGTATATCAAAAGTTATAAAACACTCAGACTTTGTCCTAAGGCAAAGAGATCTCTCTTCAATGACGTAAAAACTTCATCAACACAGAATTAAGGTAGCAACTTCTTTCTTCAAGTCCATGCAGAACTTCAGCTTGAGGAAATTTCAATGATCTGACAAGTCTGCAGCCTTGGTCTCCAGCTGAATAGAGTTTTTGATTAAATTGATTGTGGGAGATACATCTGCATTGCATTAATGAGATATTGGTGGGGGGGAAAAGGGTTAATTGTGTAAAGGTTGTTGTTTGAGGTGACCAGACTGGCAGGGGATGGAGACTGCTTGGAGAGCAATCCAAAGTTTTGTGAGTACCCTGAGAGGACATTTTACTGCAGCTTTCTGTTGGGTGATAATGTTCAGATGCCACTAGGCTGGTTTGTAGGATCAGGGGTGTCTGTACTTGGAATGGGTAACAGAAAATGTTAGGGGATAACATTGCCTTAGTTGTGAGGTTAATGACCTTTTGTAAAGTCAGGGTAAGACTAAATAACTATTGATTGCTGTGGTTTCAGATAATCACGAGTATGGGATTATATATTCACTAGGACATTGCTCAGAGCCATGCTGCACTTTGGTCTGGGACAGCTGGATCAAATCAGAAATCAGCTGTGAATGTCAGTCTGATCCAAGTGCACAATAACCAAGACCTCTGGCTGAATTTAGTCATCTTTCCTTTATTTAGTTGCAATTTCTAGTGGCCTTGCAATCAAACTATTACATACAAGTGAAGAACATTTCTGATTTCTCCCTTCCTATTGCTATGGCGAAAGTTAAAACCAGATTATGGCCATGCACTGAAGGGGTTAAAGCAAAGCCTACAGATAAAAAGAAATGTTGACCTGAAAAATATGTGCCCTCTTCTCCCCTCCTCCGAATTCTTCCATAGCAATACTCGGAAAATTTCTTCAGTCATGCTTGCAGCTCTTCTGAAAGGATCCTCATTTTTTTTGGTTCAACCAGGTTCAGTTCAGCCAGCTCAGTGAGGTAAAGAGCATTGTTCAGTTACCAGGAGTTTACATTTAAAAACCTGTGCCTGTTTGGAATTAGGGATACTGACAAAATGGTTTGGTTGAGGAATAACTACATAAAACTTTTTTATGGTCAATATCTCCGACAGTGAGTGTATATCCTCAGTTTGTGTATAACTGGTGAGTGAGGGAGAGGCACTGTTGCGCTTCTAGAATGACTTAAAAACCTGGCTGAGAGGGAAGTTATGGATTAAGAGTGCAAGACTTGTGTGAGAATGTGTTCTGGGTGTGTCTTTGAAATTCAGTTTCAGGCAACTTGTAGCACTAATCTACACAGGGAACGTCAGTTAAGCTCCAAATTTCTTATATCTTCATGTTTGCTTTCCTGAAACTTTTAGCTGAGTCTGTCATCAGGCTGAATAGGTGAGCCAGACTCTTGCTGGTGTTATAATCAGATTCAGGTTATATATGTATATATAATATATAATCAGGTTATAACCAGATCACATACTGGTGTTATAATTTTCTTATATCTATATACGAAAGGCAGCTAGAAAATCTGATAGTTTCTCTTAATAGAGCTGTTCCTCCCAGAACCATTCCAATTAGAGCTAGGAAAATGATACTTGCTGAAAGCTTCAGAAAAGTTATAGTAAGGAATTCCTTTTATGTGCAGAATCTCTAGATTTTTCCTTTGTCTTACGGGGGAATGAAAAGAAAAAAAAAATCAACACTCCACAGCCAACATATCCTCGTTTGGAGCTGAGAAATTGAGAAAGATGCTTTCTCAGCTTTGAAGTGAGAAGGATAATTTGTCTGTTTCTGTCTATAACATTTCCTATTCATTTCCTGCCTCTGTCTAATGTCTGTGATTGTGTGACCCTCAGGTGTAAGACCTAATTATCAAAACATTCCAAATAGCAAAAATAAACAAACCCTAAGGCCTGATATTAAGTCTTTCCTCTTCAGGTGTAATACTGACCCTGGATATTGCTCTCAATGTGTTACCTGGAGCACTGCAAGCACCACACCTGCAGGCTGTGCCTGGAGCCCCAGAGCAAGGATGGCAATTCCAGCTGCTCCTGCAGGGCAGGAAATCACCCTCCAGTTCCTGCCAGCCCAGTGGGGTCAGCTAAGAGCCCCCAAAAAACCTGGCACAAGCAAATTTCTCTGTACTACAGGTAGGCTGTTAGCAGACTCTTGTCTAGAAAATGTTTTTTCTGTTGGTTAACCCAGAATTCATCTCTATAATTTTAAGCATCATTTGCAAACTCTGGTACCCATAAAGAACTCTCACTTCCCTTTAAACCTGGCAAATCACATCAGCTTTCTGAAACGGGGTTTGAAGCCATCCCAAACTCTCCTGTGCATTATCAAATCCATTTTAATTAAAGCTCAGTTTCAGTTGATAGCCTCAAGCCTTAAGCTCCATAACTCAATTCTTCTCTCAATCATGTTGAACAGACTCGTGCTGAATTTTGAGCTTAATATAAATCTGCGCAGAGATTCTTCTGAAGCTGTTCAGAAGGTGTTTCTTTGCAGTGCTACTTACCTGGTACAATTTAAAAGTGAAAGGAACCTCATGCTCTTATATGGCTGATACAACTTTGCTAAAAAAGGTAGTTTACCCTGATATCAGTGATGTTTTTCTGGAACCATCAATATTATACCTTTTCATAGAAGAAAACCACATAATCCTCTGTCAGTGAAGAGCTGAGGGTGAGTTACTATTTATTGTCAGTAAGCAGTGGAATAACCAATTCCAGAAACACAAAAGAAAAGGCATTTGGAACAAGCCAGCCTGGATTTACCAAGGGCATGCCTTGCCTGGCCAACCTCATTTCCTCTCTTGAGATGAGCAGTGTGTTGACAAGGGGAGAACAATGTGTGTTTTTTCCCTCACCTTAAGCAAAGCCTTTGGCAGGGTTTCCACATTTGGTGGGATGT
>VZRF01002421.1:0-110809 GCA_013396875.1 Vireo altiloquus
CGGGTTTTCCCCCATGCCGTACCGCCGCCCGCCATTTTGGTTCCCGCGGCGCGGCGTCCCGCGCCGGGTGGGAGCTGGGCGAGGGAACTGGCATTTATATCTGCCTGCTGTACTTCGTTTGGCTTTCAGGGCAGTTCATGGGCAGTCCAGATCTCACAGTAGGGCCAGTTATCCTTTATATAAATGATGAGGCTAGGTGCGGGGGGGAGGGGTAGGGTCTCCTCCAACACACGTGCTTACTCCTGGTCCCTTCCCTGTATTTATACGAGTCCAGAGGAAAGTCCCCTCCCAGTTTATATTTCCTTGGTTCAACGTATATTTCTGTAATTTCTATCTTTCCTCAATTTCACGTATGCTTCCCTAGTTTCCATTTCTCCATTCTTATGCATAGTTCTGTGAGGAGGGGGATGTGCTGCAGTACTTCAGTATATGCTTAATTGCTTTTCTGATTTAAAATCATCAGAGAATTTAAATCTTCTCTATTAGCTACCAATGAATGTTCGTCAAGAACGTGTGCAGCCACGTAACTAGTAATTTCTTATATTCATCCCCAAAGCATTCTGACATGTAGTTCCTGAGAGTAATCACTGTCCAGAGCCCTGTTTTGGAAGACTCTTTCATAGATGAACTGTGGCACGGTCTGTTTTTTAAACATGATACTCCTCCATTCCTACCCCTTCAATTTCATAATCAAAACAAGTCTTTAAAAAAACACCCAAACAAACGTAGCAACATTTTTAAAGCTTAAATTACGGGGTGCAAGAAAAAATTTGTAAGGCTGGATATTTTAGGATAGATAATGAGGCCCACAAATCCATAAGGAACAATCCCTCTTGAATCAGTGGGCTCTGTTTCCTGGCAGAACCTCATTGAAGTTCCTCTACCAGTGGAGAGGAGAGCTAAGTCTTCCCTGGTAAGTGAACGAGCTGGATGTACTGCAGGACGATTTCTACTTGATCTTATTCTAAGTGTGCAAAGCCATAACTGATTATATTTGGGCAAAACAGCTGTCAAAGAGATCAGACCTGGGAGCTCTGCCTTAAGAAACCAAGTACTAGGATTTGTGGAGAGAGAAGTTGCATAAGCACCACCTTCTATACTGCTTGAATCTGCTTTGTACCACAAAGTGAGGCTGCAAGAGCCAGGAGACAATTCCCCCTCATATTCAGAAAGGCTCAACATCAGCTGGCAGTGTCCCAAACAAAGAGAGAAGGACAAAGAAAGCACACCAGAGAAAGGATGTGGCACGGATCAGTGTTCAGACCTGTGCTAGCATAAAGCCCTCTGCTACAGAGGTGTGAAATTGAGATGGGAATCCAAGCCCTTGCAGCTGGTGACTTCACTGCTGTGGCCAAATTCATTTCGCTGTGCAGGCATGTGACTTGGGAGCTGTAACTAACAGCACTTCATGGGACAGTCTTCAACATCAGCATTACAAGATGCCTGCAGTACAGCTTCCCAGCGAGGTTATACCACTGTAACAGAGGGATGTTGGCCTCACTCACTGACAATTTAAGCTAATTTAAGCATCGTTTTTCTTATCATCTCAAGAACTATTTCTGTGACTCTGTCTGTCTGTAACTATTCCAAGACTGGTCCTGTGGTTTTCTGAACTCTGCACCTCAGCAGCTGTAGAGAGTTTAAGAGAGAACCTCTTACAGCACACTGCAGTGGCTTTACCACTCCCCCAGCCCGTGGCTGGGTAACACGAATTGCAAGGCTGGCAGATGGCAATCTTTGTATTCATTTGCTCTCTGTATAACACTTTCATCTTAGTGAACATAACACCAGTTGCATCAGTCAGTTTGGTAGAACTCATGTTAGTTCTGTCCAGAAAATGTTTTGTTCTCCCTGGCTGATGTTTCCATCCCAGATGTCAACCAGATGTAGAACAAGAAATGAGTCAATGTGAGAGCCTTCCTCTCACTAGGAAGCTCTGTAAACTGGACAAGCAGAGGTGCTAAAGTCAAGGTCAGCTTGAACACAGGCCAGTAATAATATTCAGGCATCAGAATTTCCCTGCATGTCAACTATAGTCTCAACCTTTGGGGCTGCAACCCTATCAGTAACTAGGAAGCCTAGCCTTGGTTTAAAACATTTAATGTTACAGTTTGTAATATTTATTTTTAAAACTTGAGTGTCACATTGCATCACCAGTTTCTAAGCAACATTTTTGAGCACTCCACAGAAAAATGTATATTTAAAAAGTGAAGATTCAAATGAGGCCAGCCAACATATTTATCAAAAGTAGGAGTTTGATCTGACTAACCAGGCACTGCTCTTTTTATCATGAGTCACTGCATTTGCAAGCCTCCTTCTACTGACTCCCTTTCCTGCTTATATACAGGGGGCTGAAGCACAGTTACCCTGTTTACACTACTAGTTGTTATTTCTCCAGCTGCTGGCTGGGTTATGACCCCAGTCAGATTACTAATAATAGCCTCTTTCCCCCTCAGGAAAGTGAGGACCCAGCAGGGTTCAAGAAACCTGTCCCTTCTTAGAGCATCAACAATGTCTGGCTTCACAGGATTCAGGCTCTGGTGCTCTCCACTCTAATAACCCCCCACTGGCATCAGCAGGGGAATCTACACCTGCTTATCTGGCTCCCAGCGTCCCAGCACTGTACAAAGCAGACGATGCCAGTTTTCCTAAGCCCCTTGTCTCCTTTCACCTTTCTTGGGAGCAGTTTCTCCCACGCTCTCTGGAGGATTGCCTTGAAGTCTACTCAAAGGAAAGTTCTCAATTCCTCCTCTGGCTGTCTTCTTCTTGCTGCTACCTTATTTCTCCAGGTTTTGTAGGACTGAGAAAGAATCCTAGTTCATGGAGTAGTTGACTTTCCTATTAATTCTTTGGCAGCTGAAATAGTGTAGTTGTGTGCACACTCCTTGACACATTTGATATATTTAAGTCTGATACCTACAGCATAGCATAAAAAGACTCACAGTACTGCCATCCTTAAACAGATGTACAATTTCCCTTTGTGGACATAGCATTAACTTTCAATTCCTTATTAAAAGCACTCGGAGGGCTATAGGTTTTGTACATTGCATTCCACCTTTCTCAAACTGCTCATTTCAGTTCAGTGGGCTACAGAATTCATTTCCATAAGCCTCCAGAGAGCTGCACTTTTCAGGGGTGGGTATCATTTTGATCTGAGATTTTCTATATAGATGTGTCCTGGGGGATTTCATTCCATCCTTTTGTGATTACTTCCAGTCCAGCCAAGAAGGTCTCTCAAAGCCTTGATTTGAAGACTAAGCCACAGAAAACAGCTACATTCTTGGGCAAATTATCCCAGGGTTAACTAAGATCATTAGTAAAAATGTCAAGTAATTGCAATTACTTCAACACTGCATTTAGCAAGACTTAATTCCTAATCATTGGTTATCCTTCTGCCTTCCTCTGCTGGATTAAAAAGCAATTTATTTGCAGATGTCTCTTTTCTGTGTATGCATGAGGAGATCATGAACAATGTGTGGCTGTGTCTTCCACATAGTTAATTCCCCACCTCCCTTTCAGTAGGATCATATCCAGCCATCACATCACTGTTTGAACCCTTTGCAATCTTTTTGAAAAGCCTGATGTGTACAGCGTAAATCACATTATTGACACAACATATGGCTTCCCAGCTTTTCATTGGGCTGCTGGCAGGCTTTCTCCTTGCTGCAATATTACACCAAAAGCTTATTTCCAGGGGCTTATATACAGTGACCTTTATGTCTCTTACTGAATAGCTGCCTTCAAATATATTCTTTATCTTATGTATGTTTTATGTCGTTATTTTTTCTTCTTGCTGTATAACCTTGCACTGGCACTTTAAAGCACATGTTCAGTTTACTAGGAGTCCCCTGTTGGCCTGTATAAATAACTTACTTTCTAAGAAATTCTGATGTCAAATATTTCCAGCAGTTATTTCAAGGTTATTCCTCACCTTGGACAAAGATACTATGAAACACCAGCCTTGAGAACAATCCCCATGGTTGCATGTTTACTTGTGTGCTAGATCCTCCCTAAAACTGCCTTACAATCGATCATCTTCACTGACCTGCCACCCTTTGATACACACTTAAGGCAGATTCTGTAGCATTCTACTTCTTTAATCAGGTTGGGAAAGCAAAGCAAACTCCTCACAGAAGTTTTCAGCAGATCTATAACTGGATAGAATAGACAGCAAAGCTGATATAGAAATCTGTTGCTTTCCTCTGCTGTCATATACTGAGTGTGCTTTCCTTGGCATCATTAGACTTGTGCAGGTGAGAGATGTATGGCCTCTGTGTGGTTTCAAATTATTACCAAACCAAGAAAATTGAGGTAGTTTAAATTTTTAAATTAATTTACCTCAAACTAAATACTTGGCTTCAGCACTGTAGAGTCACTTCTTTTTAAAATCTTTGTAATGAAACTGGATGAAACATTGAAATGAAAACCTCATTTTTAATTACAGTATGTTTAAAATGTCACGATGAAACTGCGTAATTGTTAATGACATTTTTTCCTTGTCAAGATTAATAAACCAGCGGGCTTGACACTAATATAAGTGGAAAATGTTACCCACCCTTACTCCACAGAACTCCAGTTTTGTAATCCTTGTGAGAGGTACAGCCCCCCCTTACCTCCCAGTGGATGTAGGATATGGGAAAGGCTGAGCATTTTCCCCCTCATGTTAATATGAGCACAGGCATTCAGAATTGTCCCCTGCCTCCAGGGCAAACCACTGGCCACGAAACACAAACTGGGAATGCATATTAGCAAAACCACTACTAATGTTTATTGATGCATTTGAAAACTTAAGTAAAAGTGAAGAAAATAATCTAGAAAGAAAGTTTTTTCTTTGAAATATTAATTTCAAGGAAAATAGAAGGTGCACCTTTACCTCCAGACAATATAACTGAAGTCAGATCCACTGTGTTGCCACAGACATGTAACAGCATCCCTGTCAAAAAGCAAAATCTTGGAAAACTATTAAGTAGTATTAAGGTCTTGGATATTTTTAGGTGTTACCCATCAACTGCAATTTAGTGATGTTTTACACTGAAGGTGCATAGCACACTGAAGCCAGTGTGAATCAGCTAAACACCAGGTGTTGGCAGCAAAGCTGTGCCAGTTTACGTCAGCTCAATAGAATGGTGTCATTTACACCGTGAAGGGAGAGCAAAGGACATGACCCTGCCTTTACCCTTGTTTCTGTAGGTATTTTTGTATCTTCTCTCTTTTTTTTCTCATTGCTGGTGCACATTCATGGGAAATAGATATGACTCTAATTTTAGTACAATAGTAAACAACCTGATCTCTTTAAAAGCTACAGATTAGCAAACAATCATGCCCATATGATGTTTGATGAAAGAATATATTGACATACGTGAGGACCTGAAAGAGAAATTAGTTGAAAAGTGAAGAAAAATTAGATTTCACTGAGGAACTCCCAGAAAACAATAAAAAACAAGCCAAGGGGAAAGGCAGAAATAATGAGGTTTAAAATAATAATTCTTAAACACCAGAGCTGTTATTGACACTGATGGAGAAACACACTTCTCTCAGGGCTAGTTTTTATCCAGGCAGTGCCCATTTGATTGGAGGAAAGAAAAAGTTGAGGTCAGAGAAACACTAGGGAGCTGGGATGCGTGAAGGAAAGAGTTAAGGCTGGAGACACCCTCTCTGAAGTGCTCTGTGATGCTGTGCAGTGTTTCAGCCCCCAAAGCCTTCCTCCTCCTCCCTCCCTGTGTCGGAGTGGGGAGGAGGCGGGTTCTGCTGAGCTGTTAAATCCTGAGTGAAGTTTTCCCCATTTCCAGTGGCCACCGTTGTCTGAGGCTGGTTCGGAGCAGGGCTGGGGGTGCCCTGACATTTCTGGGACTGCGGCCAGCCAAGAAGAAAAAAAGACGAGTGTTTTACAATTTGCTTTTGTCAAAGTGTGGAGAAAGGGGAAAGGGAAGCGTCCTTTCTTTTTTTTTTCCGCATCACATTCCTGTGTTTTTCTTCAGCCTGGAAAATATATTAGTGCTGGTGCTTTCCTCTCTGGAAACAAAGGAGCTAAACGGGACTGAGAAAGCAAGGAGTGGGAAGGAGGTTTGGGAAGTTTAAAAGAGAGAGACTTGGAGCAGCCAGGAGTTCCCTTTTCTTAAATGAAATCTCTGCCTGTGTGGGTAACCGGTACAGCAAAAATCCAGACCTGCAGGTAAATGGAGAAGCAGAGATCACAAAGGAAATTTCCGCTAACCTCATCCCGCCTGTCAAGAAGGTGAAGAAAGTTAAAAGACACGCAACAGGCTCTGGGACCTGTTGGGCTGCATAAAGATAAATCACTGAACAACAGTAAAGCTGTATGGCATTGGTCTCCTTTTAAAGGAAAAAGACGTGAAAACTCGTCTCTGGCAGGGGAACTTCCCTGAGAGTGTAAGTTTCAAGTCAAATTCTTGTCTTTCTGCTCTGCTTACGGGACCCTTTCTCTGTGCGGCTTTGCATGTGTGTATAGTGAGAGTGTGAGAGAAACAGAGAGAGAAGGATGCAGATCACGGTGTCATTTTAGGCAGACAGTATCATGTTACAGAAGGATGATCTCATTTTTTCATGAAGTGATCCATTCTTTGTTTTTCCAAAAATAACTGTAAAACGTACAAAGCCACAAGGGCAGGACTGAGGTGTAATCAAGCACTTATAAATCACCCAAAATATCCCGCCTGTGCTTTGCATTTTTTATCCCTTGTTCAAGATATCATCATAGTCTTAACATCTAACTTTTCTCTTTCTCCTCCCCTCCCAACACAGATTGCACAATGAACTGGAGACCAGCTCTCAGCTTAGCCCTGCTGTGGGCAGCATGGTTAGTGTGTGGCTCTGAGAAGACAGAGAGGCTAGTGGAAAGAGGGAGCCATGGAGTTAGGAAAGTGCCCCTGGCTTACAGGGCTTCAAGCAGCCTCCTCAGAAGGTCTGGAGCAGCTCTGAGGAATTCAAGCCCAAATGCTCAACACCCTGTCACCAAGAGGAATTCTTCAGCACCTCCAAAGCCACCTGCCAATCTCTTGCAAGGGGAAGCGCGTTCCCAGGCCAGGGGCACGGGGACCAGAATGAGATTGGTACAGAGACTCACAGCTGCAGCCAAATACTCCAAGTCTGAGATGATTAAGGACGAAGGTATATCCTCTGCCTCACAGTCACGAGTGGTGCGTTTCCCTTCAGGGTCAAGTTCTCCCAATGTCCTGGCCAGCTTTGCAGGGAAAAATCGGGTATGGGTCATTTCTGCCCCCCATGCCTCTGAGGGCTACTACCGGCTCATGATGAGCCTGCTGAAAAATGACGTTTACTGTGAATTGGCTGAGAGGCACATCCAGCAGATCGTGCTGTTCCATGAAGAAGGGGAAGAAGGGGGGAAAGTTAGAAGGATAACCAATGAAGGAAAAATCGTGGAACAGCCATTAGATCCTGCCCTCATACCTAAGCTCATGAGCTTTCTGAAACTGGAGAAAGGGAAATTTGGCATGGTACTGTTGAAGAAAACTCTGCAAGTGGAGGAAAGGTATCCTTATCCAGTCAGGCTAGAGGCCATGTATGAAGTCATTGACCAGAACCCCATCAGAAAAATTGAGAAGATGAGGCAGAAGGGCTTCGTCCAGACTTGCAAAGCAGCTGGGGTGGAGGGGCAGGTGGTTGAGGAAGGCAATGGAGGCACCATGCAGCCTACCCCTGGCAGTGAACATGTCCAGGTGTCAGCAAGGAAGGAGGATCCAAGGAAGAGCAATAATCAGCCAGCAAGGACCAAACCAGTGAGGAAACTAATGACAACCACAGCGACCACTCCTTTGCCTACAGTAAGGACCACTACCCTCCCTCCCACCACCACAACTACTCGTGCCACCACCCGTGCAGCGACAACAGCCAGCCAGTCTACAACAACAACTACACCCCTCCCCAGCACACAGAGGACCTGGACCATGAAGTCACATTCCACCACAGAGTACCACAGGCTGCCGGTAGCCCCCGATGCCACCACGCCACGAGTCACAGCCTCTGAGGACTTCTACTCTCCTCCATGGAAAACAAACCGCAGGGATCGGCAGCGCGGCCACCCAGAGAAACAACCGGCAGCCACCCGGAAACCAAACAAGGCTGCCCGCTATGACACTTTCACAGAAGTCCCAACAGCTCCCTCCCAACAACACTATACAAAGGCAAATGTGGGTAGATTTAAAGATAACAGAACTGACAGAAAGGACTATAACCACAGGGACCTGAATGTCACACCTGGGCAACACAAACCAACTAAGACTAAACCACCAAAAAAGAAGACCCAAGAAAAGATACTCAGTAATGAGTATGAAGATAAATATGACCCAAGCAAGCCTGCTAGTTCCCATTTAGAGGAACAGTTTGCAGCGGGAAGTATTCCCCCAAAGAAAGGAAAAGAATCAAAGAAGCATGAGCGAATGGATAAACCTGAGAAGAAGAAGAAGAAGGACAGACCTGACAAGCAGCAGAAGAGTGAGAAGCAGTCCAAGAAGATCAAAGCTGAGAAAAAGAGCAAGCAGGACAAAGACCGCAGCAAGAAGAAGAAGGGAAGCAGGACTGAGAATGAGGATTTTCCCAAGCCCAACAAGAAGACTTTCCTGCAGCCTCCCAGGAAATCAGCAACCAGCCTCCTGGAATATTTTGAAGGCAAGAGGCGGCTCATTGTAAGTAATTATTCATCTCAATCTTATTACTTAAATGAAGTCATATCTCCCTCCTAGTAGGAATATGTGGAATTTTAAGTTTATAGTGGTTTTGTATTACTCTTTTTTGATGCTTTTGCCTGAAGAGGTAAAATTTGTAGGCCCAAATGATCATTTTCAACAGCTTTCACAGCCTCATATCGGAAATCTTACATGCACTATAAAAATCAGTCTTCCGCAGATTATGCTAAAACCTCTTCCCAGCCACTTCCATGAGCCACCATACAGCCATCAGTTTATCTTGTTTCCAGTGGATATGTAGGTGTCAGGATCAGTATCACTAACATCAATAAAATGAGGTTCTAGTGTGGATTACATCCATTCATCACCTTGGGGTACTTGCCAAAATTATCACATTTCAGTGCTCTGCATGTCCCACCAGCTGGCACACCTGCTTCCTATTGGTGCTGGTGTTGTAAAGCTGGAAGCAAGCCAGGTGCCTTGGCAATACTAGTGCATGTCTGACTGGGGATATGCACAAAGGCTTGTGATCAGACGCCCTGAGGGATGGGGGATTTGGGATTAAGACCTGATGGGAATTTGGCATTCAGATCTCTTAGACATCTTCAGAGATCCTGTGCAAACTTTACTTGGTTTGTTTTTTTCTCCTGCTGTTTGTATTAAACTGTAACACGCCAGGAAGTTTTCAAGCATGAGAACTTCAGCATGGCCTGGAGTTACTTGTCTCCAGGTTTAATAGCATTGTATGTTTTTCCAACTACTTATTAGACAAAACACTTTACCTGGGACAGGAAACCGTTTTAACTGTAGTACAAATGTTGTTTCTGGCAGATGACACATATCCTGAAGGGCACACTTTGGAAAACAGTTCTTTAAAAATATTATTGTGGGAGCTGGTTTCTTGCTATTATCCTACTGCAAGCTGGCCTGTTCCACAGTTACTGTCCAATAGTCATTGTCACAAACACCTTTGACTTTCATGCTCCATATTTCAATACAAATAGCTAAGGTGCCAAGCTAAGATGCCAAGTTAAGATTTCAACCATTGGAATTTAATGATTCATTCTGCTGATGATTCATGGGCCTGAAAACAAGGCAACTTTCTTCTCCCCCTCACCGTTCTTCAAGCTGTAGGGACTGTGCAGAACTAGCACTGGAAGTGGAAAAAAACCATATATTTGAAAATTTTGAACTTGACTGAATTTTGCAAATAATGCCTATTAGTTGCTTGTTAACTATTATTTAGGCAAAACAAGAGCTCAGAGAGAGAAACTATGCAGAAGTTGGGATCTTTGAAATTTGGTCTCAGTGTTGTGGTTTCCAAGAATATATGTAACACCAGGACAAGTACAAACAAATTTGAAAATAAAAGAGCCAAAAGTAAAGCTCACAGATGTCAGGCTGCTAATTCATAACACCACCACAGTCCTGGCAACTTAAAGGATTGCCTGAAATTTGAACCTTCTGATACTAGGCCACCTCACAGCTGGATCTCTGAGAAAAGAGTTGCACAATCTCAGGTTATCAGGCCAGAACTCACTAAAGACAAATGATTATGCCGTGTTGCACTTCGCTTTTCCAGAACCTAATAACATCCTCAACCTGCTTACTCTGAAGTTCCCTGAAGAATAGGTTTGGTTATTAGTAAAAGCAGTGGCTGAACTCTACTTTCTCTTTGCCATGCATGGCACATGTGGAAAACAAAGAACTTCTCAAGCTTATTTGAATGCACACACGTGCCTATTTGCATCCCTCCCTATCAAACTGTTCAGTTCCCTTAGGGGAACAATCCTTACAATTAACTCTGTCATTCACGAGTTCTCAAACTCCCTCTCTAGAGAATTAGGCCACATTGCTGCCGAAGTGGCTCTACCTAAGTTGTTCCCCATTGCTTTGCTGTACTTTTGTCTTTCAGACTCGACATTGTTTAAGCCCTTTTCCAAAGATCTTTTGAGAGGGGCGTGTATTTTTAAGTTCTATATCGTTAACAATTTCAGATCTCAGTGTGAATTTCAAACATCTGGAATTTTGAAGGCTATTCTGGGTTAAGTTCACTTAATGATAAATATAGGTCCCAGGTGCAGAAACTGAGAAAAATATATGGGTTTTGAGTCCTACAGCCTCCCCTCTCTATAGTGGGGTTTTTATTGCAGTCTTACTAACGTTGAGAAATTTTGGCCTGGTGAGTTGTGGTTTTTTGTTTAGTTCTCTGTGTTGATGAAATGCCGACTGACAGTTTATAGTAACGCTTCCACATGCACATACATGCATATGAGCACACACACACACACACACACACATATGCATGTGAATGAGGAACAGGAAGATGATCAGAGGACTGGAGCACCTCTCCTATGGAGACAGGCTGAAAGAGTTGGGGTTGTTCACCCTGGAAAAGGCTCCAGGGAGACCTTATAGGAATTTTCCAGTACCTAACCAGAGCTTATAAAAAAAGAGGGAGAGTGACAGTTGTGGATGCTCTATCCCTGTAAGTGTCCAAGGCCAGGCTGGATGGGACTTTAAACAACCTCGTGCAGTGGAAGGTATCCCTGACTCTGCCAGGAGTGTTAGGACAAGATGATCTTGAAGGTCCCTTCCCACCCAAACCATCCTGTGATTCTATGATACAAACATTGATAGAGTATATACAGCCTGATTTAAAACAGTCCTGGCACAAGGCTTTGATTGGAAGTTTGCTTTGTTCTACAAGGTTTGATGAAGTGGATCAGATTCAGGCTTGACTCTGCATTCCAGCTTACAACCTCCAAAACTAGGAGGAGACAATACAAACCAATGGTCTGTTTTTCATCTCAGTCCTTAAACCCTTCTCATGATCTTTTTTTTTGATTTGAAGCTGTTTTATGTGCAATTTAAAGGCAATGTGTTACATGTTGTAGTGCAGAAATCAAATCCTCTTTGTGTCTGTCACTCTCATTCACCTTCATGTCCCAATGCTGTACTCATGCCAGGGGCCTTTGCAGAAATGACTGGCAGATTTTATAAGCCCAGAAATGTTTTTACATTGGTGAACTGGATTTAAAAAGAGTGTACCATAAAAATTAGCCTTCAGGCCCCACAGACTTCACAAGGCAGCTAGAAAATTATTACCCCTGTTACAGATTAAAGTACAAATTTGTAATTGAAAGATTTTGGCGATTATTTGTGACCTTAAATCATAAAACTTGAGTCCAGATTCCAGCTTCCTTTGTATTTGGGGGATCAGTGGCAGGTGCTTGATTGCAGTTCACTGCTGCCAGTTAGAATGATTACGTTGCTAGAACTGCAGCATTCCTAGGCACCTTCAGCTGGAAACTGCTGCATAGCCCCACTGAATGTTGTTACACACCCCCTTGCCCTGGAATACTTTCATCTCAGTCACCGATGAAGGATCTAAGTCATGTCCTCCAGACTTTTTAAAAATTATATCTTTGCAACCCTTAGAAGGCTTTGAAATAAGTAGTGTAAAATGTAGAGCTTTTTACACATTTTTGTTGTTGTAATTGTTCCTCTTCACCCACAGCTGTACCTTCGAGCAAATATAAGTCCCGTAAGACATAAAAGTGGCTTAAAACAAAAAAAAGCAAAATCAGTCATTTTCAGATGAGGTCACAGTGGCCTTAGCAAGTCTTCGAGGTCTTCTCAGATGGCCATTGGTTATGTAAGTGTTCATGTAGCCCTAGTTGTACTCACTCCATGGCAGTTAAAAAGCCATGGGAGCCCTGCCTGGACCATGGGATGAGGGCAGAGCAGCTGCCATGTTCCTGGGACTCCCACTGTGAGTGAGTAGGGGAAAATCCTAGATTCATAGCACCACTGAAGGCTGTGAGGGAGACTTGATGGGACTGGCAGGGCAAGGGATAAAAGGAGAATACATGGCTTTCTGTAAAATCTAGCAGTATTTCTTCTACCAGCACTGTGGTAGAAGCAGCAGAGGAGCTGGTGCAACCAGCTGTACATGCTTCCAAAGGTTTTCTGGTGGCTGGCTGAATGTCATCGGGTCAGGCCTGGGCATGAAGGTACACTCCAAATACAAATAAGTAACAGCTTTACAAGAAAGAGAGCTCACTTTGCAGATAGTGACTAGTTCTCCTTCAGTAAAATAACCATCTGCTTCATTCCTTATACTAAACAAGCTCTTTTGTCTCTGCCACCAACCAGCTGATCACAACCCCCAAGGCAGACAACACCATGTATGTACAGCAGCGAGACGAGTACCTGGAGAGCTTCTGCAAGATGGCAACGAGGAAGATCTCAGTCATCACAATTTTTGGCAGCATGAACAACAGCAGCATGAAAATTGACCACTTCCAGCTAGGTTCTTTTTCTTTTAATACTTCCTTTTCCTCTCATGGACACAACACAGACTGCAAGGGGAGAGATCACCCCAGCTTGGGTCAAAATCTAAGACTATGCAGGACCTGCCAAGTAGCTCATTTAGGCATATTTAGTGCCACTTTCTTTACATCCAGAGTTTCCATGTAGACTAGTGACACTGGGCATTCATCTCTCTTTGGTAGCTTTGAAACAATGGCTGTCAGTATTCAGGGGAAGCATCCTGGGGAAGCACCCACCAAAGCTGGTGAAAACCTGTCCTTTTGTAACAACAGTGGTTGGACAAAGACTTCAGGTTGCAGTCTAGCAAAGCACTTAAGCTTAGGTATCTCTTGAATCATGAGAACTATCTCATTCCTGTCTGCATCTAAAGGTTAACACCACTGTGAATGCTTTGCTGGATGAAGCCAAAGAAATACAAATATTCTACAGTTCTATATTGCAAATAGAATAAAAGTTTCTAATTTTGCTAGTCAGCCCACCACATCTTTCCCCTCAAAGTTCATCTGGTTTTACCAAACTGTGGGAAAAGATGCGCGATGGAACAGAAAGCTCCAATAGAGACCAGTTGCAGGGTGTTTCAGGTCTGGCATATAAATGGCCAGAAGATCACAGATCTATGTCTGCCTTCCAGCTGTGCCTCTGCTACTCTCAGAGGGCCAGGATCTAGCAGGGGACCTAGCTGTGTGTCCCTGAATGACAGTGAGTCACAAATCCTGCCAGACTGTCCATTTGTGCACCTCCTTGGCAAATCTGGAGCAGTACAGGATTTTCCACATCAGGCCAAGGTTACTCGAGGTCGCTTTTTGTGTACCTAGACCCATCTGTCTGTCAGTGGACTGTTTAGGATTATATTTAGCTCTAGTCTGGCTTATATTCAGATATTCACTCTGACATAGACCATACTCTTTCAGCCTGCTCCAAACTTTGCCTACATCCAAACTTTCCCCAAACCACATAAGTGTATGTAACAGCTGAGTTTTCACAGGAGGAATTAAATTGTTGAAGAAAAACAGGAGACTTAGAAGGCTATAGGTTAAACCTTACATGAAGTTCACCGTACAGTTTTGCCCAAAAAACCAAATCCTGACCTTTATAGACATACATACAATACAAATAAATAATACAAACCTCTTTCTGTTCTACCTCCCCTTTTCCTCTACCCTTCCTGTTTGTATGGCCTCTTCAAGGCTCATTCTCTGTGAGCATCAGAGGCAGAAAAAGCTCCTAAGAAACATTTTGTACACAGTATGTTGCTGTAGTGAGAAGCTTGAGCACCCAGCATGATGAGGTCTACTCGGAGTGCTGCATCTTGGGACTGAAATACAAATGACAACAAACAGAAAAGTCCACAGAAAAGACTTTTAACTTGAGATTTCAAATGCATTAAGAAGTAGTGAATGAAAGAGCTCAGTGACACTGGTCGAGACTAACTCACAGTGAAACCAGAGAGTATTTCCCAGTTTCCCACTGGAATGACAGAAAAGCTGAGTGTCACTGCAAAGGTCTTCTCTTCAGCCCAAGATAGCAATGTGGTCTCTTTCCCAGCTCATGGGAACAGGGCTTTAATCAACTAAACATCAGCCCCTGGCTACCCACCCTATAATCGAAGCTAATACCTAATCTATTAGGCCACTGTACTGCTATAAGAACCTGCTGGCCTTCTTTGTAACCTTGTTGGAATTATTTCTAAAGATAACTTGTCTTCGCAGCCTGTCTAGCTACCAAAGATGTATGGAGAAACATTTCCCCACTCTTTCAGAGAAAAAGCAAAGTGAACAAGGACTTTGCATGTAGCAGCAGAGTCAACTCCAGTGGTTCTTCATGCGGATCCCAGATTCCTTTACGAGGCGGAGGTCAGGGACAAGCAGTGACTTGGAAAGAGACAACTGGATTAAATTTTTTTTTCTCCACAGAAAAAATTTCCAAGTTTGAAAGGCAGGCCAGCTTTTGTGGGGTTACTTTTTTCCCTTGATACAGAATTTTCTGTATCACTCTGTAATTTCATTTTCTTCTTTTTGTTGTAAGTTTTAAAAGAAAATCTCCGAACAAGGAAAGTCTAAATGGCTAACTTCACATTGACATCTGTAGTTTAAAACAGAAGGGTGCCACAGGTCAGTTGGTCTAAGGTACTCCTGTACCTTAGCTGTTTTCCATCACATTTCACAATAACTTTTGCATTTTTCTGTCTCCAAGGACAAAGAGATAGTCTTTGCTTTTAAACACAAACTTTTGGTCTATGTTTTAATGGTCATACTTGCCATTAGTAATACATAACTCTCACTCATGAAGCACCTGATGCAGGATTTACTTATATTTTATGAAGTGGATAACCAAATAGCACATCCAGCAACCCATCCAATCAAAAGCTGATAACATTGCTTATTAATTCTTTACAAAACCTTCAACTGAGGTACATATAACTATGAAAAATCATATAAATTAAATATGTAGCATGATAAGTATAACAAATTTAAATATTTGCTGGCTTGGATTTTTTTTGTAAGCAGTGGGTTCAAGGTTTGAAACCTAAAGATCAGTTTTTAATTCAAATATTTTCCCAAAACTTTAATTCAGAAATTTAATTCAGTCTATACACAGGATGGACCTACTGCAAAATTTGAATCAGATCAGTATGCTACTTAAAAGCTATGCATGTTTAGAAATTTATTTAAACTATTTGTTGTACAACAACTCAAATCTTTCCTGTTGCTGTGTGCTCAACTTGAATCAATCAGTCTCATCTCTATTTGATGGCAAATAATTATGGAGCAAGGGACTGGAAAGTTGTACCTCTGGGACTGGAGAGTTATACCTCTGGATTCCACCTCTCGATGACCTGCTGTGTCTCTGACTTCAGGCAGGTCACTTCGGCCATGGCTGGGATCTCTAAGTGAGGATATGAATGTAACATTCATAGTGGTGTCACAAGGCATAGGCAAGCAGTGTTTGCAGGGAGCTCTTGGTGCCCAGGTGACATTTCACTCGGTGTGTGATTTAGCCTTTCTTTAGCTTTTGAGGCCCACAATTGCACATGAAGGCTTGTTCTAGCACTGTTGCCATTGTATAGGGCTGTGCTGGATGCTACAGCTGAGGCAGAGCTCATGACACAGAGACTTTCAGGACTTGACTGCAATATACCCTGGTTCCATGGCAAATTAGGAACCTCAGTATCTCCACAAGCTTGTCTTCCAGTCTCTGCTTTCAGAAGACTTTTTCCCATTCTTTCTGAATGTTTTCTTAGAGTGGACCACTGAGTAGGTGGGATACTCAAAATTAAGTTTTTGCCTGTCAGGCTGCTAGAATCAGCAAGCAGAAGGAGGAGGGAGTGCCAAAGTGGGGTATCTAGAGAGGTGTGTTGCCAGCACTGCAACCTTCAAGACATGTTAAAGAGATTCTGGTTTCTTGAAGTCACTAAATCTCCCATGTAAATTTTTAAGACGGGTAAGGTTAACTCTAGTTTCCTGGCCAACCTCAAGCTGTTCTAGCTATGTTTTAGTGACCCAAATCACCTGTTCATTTGCACATGGTGCACATTGTCAAAATTTCTATTTTAAATTACAGAAGTGGCTGCATTTCAGGAGCAGATGAAATGATTAGTACATGCATATACATGTATGAGCATATTGAAAAAATCGAAAATATCTTTCCAGGATAAAGCAAGATTTTTCAAAAGAACGTACAAATGATAAATACTAAAGTGCGTGAGCCCTAGGATAGACTGATTTTCAAAGAATATTGGGGTGGAAAACTGGACAATTAAAAGCCATAGTGCCACATGCATGGTCTATAATAATTGAATATGCAGCAGGAAGAGAGCTTCTGAGAAATGAATTTTCCCCTTTCTTTTGAGGTGAAATTAAAGGCAGAGTGCTGTGTGATTCCATGACTATTTGTATTTCTCCTTTGCCTCCCATTAAGATAATGAAAAGCCCATGAAAGTGATAGAAGATGAAGATCTTGTGGACCAGCAGCTCATCAGTGAGTTGAGGAAAGAGTATGGGATGACCTACAATGATTTCTTCATGGTCCTGACAGACACTGACATGAAGGTCAAGGTGAGGGTTTCAGCTCTTTGAACTCAGCTCTCTTGAAAGAAAACATATTGGAAAAATATGAAAAAAAATTTGAAAATTTAGGGAATTACACTACAGGCTTGCATGCGAGGCACACAGGAGACTGATGCAGGACCTGGTCATTGCTGGAGGACAAGCAAAAGAACAGTAAGCGAAATTTTCAGAACTTAGATAGCTATCTTAATTTTCTGCACTTAGGGGATCTCAGGAATTGTGTGTTTCTGCTGGAATGGTCAGGAACGGGACCACCCCACAGCTGACAGGGTTTTAATGCAGTACCTGGCATTCTAAAACAGTTTGGATGCTCAACAGGATGACACCACATTGCATAAGGACAATCCTCTAGCTGAATGGCCTTACAAAAGAATATAATAACTGCAATGTCCTAGTCTTATCAGATTGGGCAAATACTGAAAATACTGCTACTTCCAAATGCCAGTCTGACTGCAAAAACAATTATATTTTCCATAGTTTCTGAACTGTTTTAGGCCTTGTTGCCTGTGTGCAAATTCGAATACTTGGATCTCTGAATATCCTACAGTGCTGTGATACATGCAGAAAGGCTGCTAATATGAGCATTCTTATATCCACCTGTCTTGGTTTTTTTTCTTAACAGCAATACTATGAAGTACCCATAGCAATGAAGTCTGTGTTTGATTTGATTGACACCTTCCAATCACGAATTAAAGACATGGAAAGACAGAAAAAAGAGGGCATTGTCTGCAAAGAAGATAAGAAGCAATCCCTTGAGAGCTTCTTATCCAGGTATCACCTTCTGTTCTTATCTGCTGCTAGTTCCACTAATTATTGTTGTACTGGAAATATACCCATGTAACTGTTTCTGGGATTTTTAAATATAGATTTCTCAGTATTTATAGTCTTAAGTAAATACAGAGATGCAGCCAGAGCTGAATGCAGTCTTGTATAGAATGCTGGAAGTCAGGAAGCATGTTTCCTGACTAACTGCACCTTCCTTGACACTGATTTTCAGTGCCTCAGTTTCCCCATCATGCCAGGGAGATAATAAAATGGATTTGCACTAGAAGAGCCAATAGAGATTAATTCACAGATGTTAGTTCAATGTTTTGAATGTATGAACCACAGTGTTTATGTGTTTTGATCATCAATCATCCCAATCTCATTAATCCCATTCTAATCCCTTCCATGTAGCTCTAGTCAGTAATTAATTCTAACTTCCTCTTTATCCTGCTTGAGATAACAGCTGGTTTTTGCCAGTATTAGTCACGCATATGATTAAAGGTCTTGAGATGTCTTTTGCAAAATGTTGGAGACCTTCTGCAGAAAGACAATTTTGTTTATGCAGTATCTATATGCTGTGTTATTACTCTACCTTCAGACCTAAATTCCAGGCAATAAATGTGCCTGGATTGTGGGCATTCAGACCCATAGTAGAGCTGTGCAGCTATAGCCCTTGCTCAATTATCACAGGGTAATTGACATGAAATTAGGGTTATCCCATCATTCTAGACCTTACCTGCTACAACTGCATGCTCCTCACCTACTATCAGAATCCATGGGAATACACTGTTGATGCCAGATGGCTTTAAGGGATCTTTTGAGGCAGCACGATGGATTATGATGAGGAGGAAAGGAGCAACAAATAAATGAATAGGTTGTTGGTTCATAAACATTTTAAAATTCAATGGCCACTTCAACAGAAAAAGAACCTTTAACAAGATCCACCCCACCCACCTCACCACCTCCTGTTTAGGTCGCAGTGATTCATCCTCGAGACCACCAAGAAGAACCACAGTTTGGCAACAGCTGATCAGCACAAGAAAGAGCTTATATACTGGAAAGGGACAGGCCCCAAATCCTTCTCTGCTTGGAAACAGCCCTAGTAATAAACACACATTAGAAAACTGGGCACAAAAAATGCAGAATGTTGCATCTATAAACCACACTGCTGCTGCACAGAATGCGTTTGTTGTCTGCGAAAGAAGCATCACGCTTCAAATATTGGGTTTACTTCTCTAGCCACATTAACTGGTCATATTCCCAGTAAAATTAATTCCAGCTTTGTCCATGATCATGTTCCCAGTTGAGCAAGAGCCCTGGCATCATCTCCCTGGTGTTGCTCCTTGCAGAGGTCAGTTATAATAATGCAAATATTGTTCTTAATAAGCCTGCCTGGTGTGAAAGGAGACCGTGAGAGCCAGAGCCAGCTTGAGTAATGCTTAAAAGCCATATGTAGAAGGGAGAAAACCTTGAGTTTGGGGGTGAGTCCCCCCCTCAGACCTAGACACTGGCTGGGGTGCTCTCTGGGCTCACACATCAGAACAGGATACAAAACAGGTAGAAGAAGAAAGGATCCACACAGGAAAGGATCTGGAAGATTTGTCAGGAGTATTGGTCCATGGCTTCTGATGCCAGAAATAAAGCAAAAATCTGTACATTGGTGTTGGTGAACTAACAGCTGCGAAGGACCAACTGAATTAATTTCTAAGATGTAGTCCCAGATAAGCACACCAAATGCTCCTGGGGCAGGGGAATAAACCGCTTGAGTGGCTTTCAACACTTTTCAGCTCTGTGTAACTCCAAAAGAGATGTTAAAAAAAAAGAGAAAACAATAGAAATGTACCCTAAAGTGACTCACAGTTTTTCCCTAGGCAAAATATGATCCAATGGCTCCATTCTCACTTACTGTTCATAGATAACCAGGCGCTTTTCTGTACAAAATAGCACAAAGATTATTTTGTTCCCAATTTTCAGAATGAGACAAAATTTCCCTCCTTTTCTTCACATCACATATGTGATCCTTAATGCTTCTCATTCCTATTCACTTGACTGTGCACATGCATTCCTGTCTCTTTGCTGTTCCTCCTGAGAAAGATTAAAATTGAGGAGGTTTGCTTTTCAAGGATTTACTTTTCTAATTGTAAAAATAACCAGTACCGATCAACAAGCAAAGACATCAGAACATCCTGCTCTTCTAACAACTTCTTCTCTGACTTTGAGCAAGTCCCACCGTATCTTCAGCTTCCCTTAAGTGAAGCAGAATTGACCCTTTGCATCAGCCTTCATTTTGAGATCTTCACATGGTACAGCAGAAAATCAGACTATTATTATAACAGAGTAACATCTGCATTCATTTAAAAGATCATTTCCTGCTGTAAAAATATCTCTGCAGCTTTGCAAATTCCTATAAATCTGGTTTATTTAGGTTAAGTGGAGAAGTACCTATATTCAAAAAACAAGTTGTTAAGAGAGTATTAAAAACCCCCAGAATTAGAATTTGTAAAGATTTCAAGTGTCCTTATGGCACTGCCTTTCCCTGACAGGAAAGGAAGGAGATCCTTGTGCAGAGTCTTGGGCAGATGGTACAGTCCCTCTTAAAGAAAGATTCCAAGATTTATCTTATTGCCCCACACATGCCTTATATAGCCACAGGCTGACACATGACACACTTACAAGTAGCTCAGATTTAAAGCCACGTTAAAGCTATTTTGAGCAAACTTGGTGCAGGAAAGAAAAAAGAGGTCAATGATTATTTACACAGAAGTATGAGTTATGTCTGAAATGAAGATACACCCTAATTCTCAGACAGCCCTTGGAGTGCAAAATAACTGTGCAGTTCCAGCAGTGGTGAATGACGTAAAAGCTAAATGCCTAGTGAGGAATTCCACAGGAATCTTTCTCTCTTGAATATACACTTCTCAACATTGCTGAAACTACTGAAGTGGGCTTTGAGCAAAGATTGTAAACTTTGAAGTGTTTGTTTGGTGAAGCTGCAGCACTGCAGGTGTTTCTTTGAAAATTTCGGGGCTGTAAAATTCAAAACAAGCTTTATCTTCTCCCAGTGATGGACAGAACTGGGAAGACTTCCCATCCAGCTGTTACTTAGAAGTTGTGAGATATATGACATATCTCAGCCTAGAGAGAACAGAAATGCTGAGAGGACTCGAGTCACATGCCATGACCATGCCTGGCCACACTCTCTTTTCAGGTTCCGATGGAGAAGGCGGCTGGTGGTGATCTCTGCTCCCAGTGATGAAGATTGGGCTTATTCCCAGCAGCTTGCTGCTCTCAGTGGACAAGCCTGCAATTTTGGTGAGTCAAAAGGAATTATATTCTTGCTCCCCCAAACCACATCCTTCCTGGTGATGTGATGGATTCCTTTGCTCGAGTTTGAACCTGGACAGCCTGAGGAGTTTGACAACTGAAAACTTTCCTCCAGATCCAAATGGAAGATTGTGCTAAGTAGGTAGCACAGCACACTGACACCTAAGACAGCTAAACAAAGCATTCCCTGGAATAATTTGTGAAATCTTACACTAATGTAGCAGAAAATGCTAGCACTCCAAAGCTTATCTTCAGGCTTGTACTTCAGGAGAGTAATAGTTGTTTTGGGGTTTTTTTGTACTGCACAGACTAACAACACAAGGAAAATGCTTTGGTAAGGGCAGGTCCTTTAAGACCCAATTCAGAAATGGGCCAGGCATCAGGGAGATGCCCAGAACCAGACATCAGGGTTTTTTTCTCTTTTCCTTACTGCTTCATTTTCAAAATCTGTAAAAATATTAATGGAAGCCACTTTAATCCAATAAAGGCCCTCCCAGACCCATAACTAGGTACTTAAGATCCAACTATATAGTCAGTGGAGAGAGAGGGTCTCCTCCAGGAGACAACTAAGGGCAAGACCCAGAGGCACTCTTCTGTCTTCTTGTCATGAAGTGCAGAGAACCTTACTCCTGAAGTTCCTAGCAATGCATGCACCATACAGGGTCTCCACTTGATGCCTTCAACAGAATGAAACAGGTCCCTTTTAACAGCTGCTATTTCAATGCATTTCAATTACACCAGAAGGGAAATATTCACAGTATGATTGTTTATTCATAATCACCTGGCTTTCATTCAGAGCATCAGCATCACCTCATTTGGAAAGTACCAAAGTAAGCTGCGATGGACCACCACAAAATGCTTTCTGAAGAATAAAATGTAATCAAAACAGTTGAGTATCCCCAACCCTTTGGTAGGGACAGCTTGAACAGGATCCAGTGAGTTTCTAAAGCATTTGTCAATGGGTGTTTTAACTAAGTGGTTTGTTTCCAAGCATCTTACCTCCAAGCTGTAAAAGCAGTTACATCAAAGATTTTTTAGAGTGTACTGACTCACGTTACATGAGCAGTTTCTGCTGTCCCTAAGGTCTTTCTTCAAAGCAGAGGCAACAGTCCAAGCCTCTGTGCAGAACAAATGGAAGAAGTGAGTATCTGTCATAAGCTATTCCACGCAGTCATTCAGAGTTTAATTGGCATAACTTTTATTGCCACGAAATAATTTGTTGCTCTGCATGATGTGTAAAAGCTTTACTAGTGAAGAAAACAGTGCAGGAAGATTCTGGATTTGAAGAATGGCCTCTGCAATTTACTGGCATATCTGATGGTTGTATCCCTATGCTGCAGAACCACACCACCATGCTGCCGTCCTTGGAACAGCTTTATGCAACTCATAACCACATTTACTCAACACATCAGCTTATCCTTAAGTTTGGGACAGGTGATGTAACTGACAGGGACTCCATAGAAATCAGTAACTCTTTCTCCTGGAGGGCTGCCTCAGACTGGGCCTTAATTTAGCAAGCACAGACCTGTCTGATTAGACTGAAATGTGCCCGAGGATAAGCAGAAAGGTCTGGTCTGACCCAAAACCGTCTTCATTTCCTCCACAGGTCTGCGTCACATAACTATCCTCAAATTGCTAGGAGTAGGAGAAGATATTGGAGGTGTTTTAGAGTTGTATCCGATTAATGGTAAGTGTCTGTTTCCAGTTTCTTCAGCACTACCCATGAAGGGCATTATACAGTGCTGAGTGCTTCTTCGCTGTAATTTCTTTAGAGGCATGAGAATGACTGTTTTTCTCTTTTGTTTTGTTTCTTTTAAGAAATAAGGTGACACAAAAGCAAACAAAAAGCTTTCTTGGAGTTTCAGTGCTAAACAATATAGGTTCTTCAGGACAGGAAAGCACAAATATCGGAAAGTCATTTCCCATTTTGATTTCCCACCTAAGTTTACAGTCCCCAGTACACTCTTCTGCCAGCCCTGCTGTCAAAGACAGGGATGTCTGTGCCTTTTACATGCTCAAGAGTTTGCAGGGCTAATAGAGCACATAGTCAGCAGATTCTCCTCTATGGATCCCTCATTTATATTTATAGAATGGCTTGGAATTAATAGGACCTCTTAAAGGTGATCTAGTTCCAATCCCCTGCCACGGGCTGGGACACCTTTCACTTCACTGGGTTGCTCAAAGCTCTATCTAACCTATCCTTGAGTACTTCCAGAGACAGGGCATCCATCTGGGAAACCTGCTCCTGGGTCACACCCCCTGCATACTAAAAAACCTCTTCCTCCTTATATCTAATCTAAATCTACCCTCTTTCTGTGTAAAATTAAAATTAATTTTGTTCTGTCTCTGGGCCTTGCTAAAACATCTTTCTCCATCTTGCTTATAAGCTCTCTTTAGTATTCCATTTGCATTCCAGCAGGCTACTCCAGGTAGATATCCTTAAGAGAGTGGGGACTTTTCAAATGCTGCGGGTTCATCTACGACGTAGTCCAAAAAACTGCCTCCGTCAGTGCAGGAACAAAGACAGAAAGAAGCTTATTTATCCCATCTATGCTCCAACTGCTCTGTGCATGAAAGCATCCTAGTCCTTCTACAGCACAGGAATATTAAGTCCATGTATAAGAAAAAATAAAGAGAGGAAGCTGATGCCAGTCTTCTTCCACCAGCACTCTGGCAGCCTCCACTGATTTTTCACTGGAGGCTTTACAACTTTGTTTATAGTTCTGATTAACAGATCTTTGTCTATTTTCCCCTTGAATTGATGTTGACTCCTAGCACGTGTTCTCCTGTGAGAACTTCTACAGAATTCTTTTATTTGTCCTGAACATGGTCCCTATACCTTTGTTTGATTCCCCTTATTTCTTGTGTGGGAAAAAAGGTGAACATCTAATCCCTATCCATCCCTGCAGTAACACTGACAATTCTGCAGATCTTCCCCAACCCATTTATTTGACAGATTGCAGTCATTACTTAGTTGGACACAGAATCATACACAGTTTATTCCGAACCTCTGATCAACTTTGTTGATTTCCTCACTTTTCTCCCCAGTTCTACCATAGTCAAGGTGAGAGAAACAGAATTTCATGCAGTGTTCAAGATGCACACAAATAATAGGTTTCCATAGTAGAACAATAATACTGTTCTGTTCCTATTTACCTAATGGTTTATAACATTTGGTTTTGCTTTTGGCCATTAGTGAGTACTGAGCTACCCTTCCATAAAACTCTCTTTCATAGCCCTAAGAACTCTATGGCAAGTGGTAATGGTCAATTGTCACCATTTCTTTTGTGAAGTCAGAAAAATTTTCACCAAGTGCATCACTTCGATCTGAGTAGAATTTCTTCTATAATTTTATTAACCTGTCACACACTCCTAAAAGATCTTCTGCAATGCCTCACAATCATCTCCCACTCTTTCTACTATAAGTATCTTCACACCCTCAGTATACTGCCTAACCTCCATGCTCATATCTTGTGTGTGTTTGGAACTGCAGCAGTCCCAGCACAGCCATGGAACTTTACTGATGACCTCCCTCCACTGTAGGTGATCATTCACTCCCACCTCGCTTCTGCTTCAGCCAAGCTATCAAAGGACCTTGTGAAGCCTTCTGAAAATTCACATAGCCTGTATCAGCCAGACCATGCTTAACTACCTGCTTGCTGACCTCTTTCAGAGAACCTCAAGTCTGTAGGCAGGGTGCCACCGTGTAAGAGTCCTGTTGCCAAGCCAACTATGTATATCTGTGTCCACTGATCTGAGTTATCTTACAGTTTCTACTCATTTCTCCAACACAGACTTCACACTTAGAAGCCTGGAGTTCACCAGATTTACCCTAGAACATACACTTTGAAGAGCAAATGACACCTACCACATTCCATACCTCACATACCATGACAGTGCAAGAGTGAGGCTCTATAGGCTCTATATCCAGCAATTCTTCTATCACACTTCAATACCTGTGATTTTTTTAACTGTTACTGTTGTTCATATATGCCTTCTGCAATACATAAATTGGTGACCCAAGCTGCAAAGAAGTCAAAGAAGTTCAGAGATTTTGGGTGACAAAAAGATGTACCACACTACAGTAGCTTCAGCCTAGAGAATAAGGACAAGTTTACTAAATCTAAAAAAGCTGTTAAAAATACATCCTTAGTTCACAGTAGAGCAATTTCATTTCAGATCCAGGAAATGGATCTAAACTTGCAAATTACAAGAATCTTATATTGCCAATTCTTGGGCAGTATCCCATCTCAATGCTGCTAACTTTTTTACCTACAAATCATCATCATCACCTAAATAATATATTAATGCTTATTTTATGCGATCACTTTCTAGGAAGCTCAACTGTAGATCGAGAAGACATCCCAGCTAATTTGGTGAAAGACATTCGAAATTATTTCCAAATTAGCCCGGAATATTTCTCCATGCTTCTAGTGGGGAAAGATGGCAACGTCAAATCCTGGTATCCTTCTCCAATGTGGTCTATGGCAATTGTGTATGACCTGATTGATTCCATGCAGCTCCGGCGCCAGGAAATGACAATCCAGCAGTCGCTGGGCATGCAGTGCCCAGATGATGAGTACGGCGGCTATGGCTACCACAGCTACCACCAGGGCTACCAGGAAGGGTACCAAGATGACTACCGTCACCACGGAAGTTACCACCATGGATATCCATACTGAACAGAGCGACTTAGCCTCTGACTGCCCCCATGTCTGTCTTCCAATAGCTATCCAAGCAATAGGTGGCCAGTTGTGGAAAATCTTCCCAGGCCACCTAAATATCCATGCCTCATTCTTCTGCTGTTCAATCAAGGGACTTTGGTCATTTGCCTTCTCAAAAAAAATGCAGAAGCCTTTACAGTGAAGCAATTCAAACCAGTAGTATTGAAGCTTTAAACAATAAAGACTCCTTTATATTTTTAAACCTTTATAAACAAAGGCCATCAGCAGGTGCTGTTTGTATTAAAACCAAACAAAAAAACCCCATAGCCCCATTCCACGGGTGCTACAGTAGGGCAGGAAACAAACTGTCCAAAAACATGCTTTTTAGTACTTTTTCTAAGGAGAAAAAATTAAGTATATTTATTGGAAAGTGAGATTTCATTATGCTTATAAAGAGAAACAAAGAACCACACTCTGGATCTCTCCCAGAGAAGGAAAATTTAAGAAAGAAGCATGGGGCATGCTCTTTAATAATAACAACAACAGTAATAAAATCTTTTTGAAACACCTTGTTTAAAAAGACAGCATCCCTTCTACAGTGCATTAACATTGTAATTAGCTGACTTTATGAATGAAAATAAGATTTATGGCTATGGCAGAACTTGTTCCAATACAATACAATATAAAGTTCTTAACTACAAAGCTTACTGCATGGCTATTTATTCTTTCAGTTGGGATCCTTGTTCTCTTAGGTCCTGCCCACTTTACTGTTAAATACAGTTAATGAGAGCTAAGTGGAAACACCAAGTTAGCACTGTCTGAAAAACAGAAATCTGAAAAGTATTTTTTTCATCAGAAAAAGAAATATCATTCACATATATTTTCAATGAGTTGTAACTAGCTCTCTATAATAATGCTTTTAATTAAACTATTACTCTAAATTTCGAATTTTCTTTTACCTCCTCTTCTCATACCCTCCCCTATAAAACTGATCTGGATTAAATGTTTATATAAAAGTATTTGAGATTAATTTAATCTGCTAAACCATCTCTATTTCTGCCACACTTTCAGAAATGGTTTTTTCATTCTCATTGATGTCTTTGGGCATTGGAGCTGTAACACCACCCTACCCTACTGAAACCAGCGGCAAGAAATGCATGCATAGCCATGGTTTCAACACCATTGGGGTTAGATTTCTAAACATTGAAGATGCAGCAGAAAGATTATGGAATATCTTGAAGTGAACATACCATGTCAGCCTTTATAATGTCACATTTGTCACTTTTGATGTTGCAGGTGTGCCTCAGCAGTCACATTTCTTTTTCTAATCCATAATGAGGGTGCACATCACATATAGATGCACAGAACAGGGCACTCGTACTGGGTATCACCATCACAGCAGTAGCACAGGAACAGGGAGAAGCTACAGCTCCAAGCTGGCCAGAGTATGCTCTGCATTTTGACTTGTAGGATTTTCCTGATTTCTTTTTTTCCCCAGATAAAAACAAAACTGGCTAAAGCAAAAAGTTCACTCAAAACCAGATGCTTTCTTTAGAAACTTAAGTCACAAAAGGTCAGGCATTACTTGCCCTTCTGAATGTCAGAAAGGTGGACAGACGGTTACAAGGCCTTAGCTGTACAAACCTGGTCACCCCTCTGGAGCAGGCTGCCCTCCCGATCACAAGGTCTAGTCAGTGAGGGTACAACTCCTGATTTACCTTTCTCAGGTAACTAGAGCTAATTGGGGGAAGGCATTGGACAATGATTTTGAGAGGACTGCTGCCTGCAGAGCTTCTGAGCTCTCAGTGACGACAGCACTACCACAGCTGAAAGCAGCAGACAGAGAAATTAAAAAAATAAAAGATAATCACAGGATGGAAGGGTTTCTAGAAGAAAATGGAGTGTCCTGTAGCTCACTTTTACAAAACAAGAGCTTATTGCATCACTCTGTCAAGGTCTGCCTAACTTTCCTTGCCTAAAGCAAAAGCAGAGGAAAGTATACCAGACATCTAACAGGCACCTCCTGTAGACAGAAAGGAAAACGCCCTTGGGGCATTTTCTTTCAGGTGTTCATTTAAACTTTCCTGTAATCTTGTTTTCATGCAAAGTCTTTAAATGAAAGCCCTTTTAATTCACACTACAAATCACATAAATTAAATGTCCTGTGCTGAGAGCTCTAACTTATCAAAAAAAGAGTGCAGCACCTAATCCAAATGGCCTTTTTTTCATACCCCTGTCTGAAATTCAAAGGTAAATTGTGCAAGTACCAAACCCAGCCTAGGCATTCAGTGGGAGTTGCATTAAAAAGACAACTCCAAACAAGTTGTCCACTTACCAAAGGAGGTGGGGATGGGCTCTTAACCAAAACTACACATCCAAATATTCACAGAATTTGTAGAAGACTCTGTATTATTCTACATTCTGGTGCCTATTTCTGTCTTCACCACAAAATGACTAGAAATCACCAGAAACTTTTAGCAATGATTTAAAAACCTGATTTTACAAACTTCTTTTCCCTATGGAAAACTAAAAGCAAAGCTAGAAGGAACACCAAACCAAAATATTCTTTCAACGACATGTAGTTATCTTGCAGGCTATAAGCATTCAGGAGTTACATTTCTCCAAAAGACTTCATGTGGCGAAACAAATCAAATCCAGATCACTGGATCTGTCCCTGCAGCATCACTTTGAGAACAGAGTTACCGAGATTAAGGTCCTATTTTGACATACCTTAGTGGGAAGATTCTACATGACAAAGAAAAGCTTTTTTCATCTGTCTTTGAAGCTGTTACATTCACAAAATAGCTGAAATTAACCAAAGTAAGTACTTCTTTAATTGACTTGTTAGAAGCAAGAGAAACACGAACACACCTCTCTTCCTGGGATGTTTTGTGAACTATTTCCTCAAACCTGGAGGGAGGAACATAACACCCTCAGCAGCAATTAAGTTCAAATGTTTGTGAATCTGGGCTCTAAATCAAAGCTTAGAATGAGCACTCTGCCTAATGCATTCATTAAAGACTATGTGCCAAACTAATGCTGCTCTCCAAAGCCATCCTCATAAATTTCCCTATTGTAATTTTGGGCAAATATAAGTTAAGCTTTCCAACATGGAATGGTTTCCATATAGTGGAAATGCTTAATCAAGCAGGATTTCACATGATCTATCTGAAACATGTAACTCTATAGAATTGCTCCCCCTTGCTTACCAGGGCTGCTCTCCAGCTGTCAATTGTTCACAGTCACTTCCTCTAACAAATCTCACCTACACACTAAATTTTACCATGGCCCTGGATAGTACAGCTGCAAAGATTTGCATGTTATGCTTTGGGTTACTATTTACCCTATGTTACTGCTAAGTGAATGCAAATCCTTGCCCATTTTTAGACATCAGTTAACATTCCTCTTGCTGCAAAGAGGATATACAGTTCTCCTTCATTATAATAAGAAACCTGCCTGGCCATCCAACATAATCTCTCTGAGACCTCTAACCTGAAGACAACAGAAAGATTTCTACATGTTAGACAGAACCAAATCCCCAGCATGAGCTAAAACTTGGATCAACAGTTATATAACCAATACCTTTTTGCAATCTGACTTTGGCAAGTAAGTCAAGAATTACAGCACTGGTGGAATTTACAGAAAAAAAAATCATTATGCAGGACAAGAGTTGAAAGCAAGAACTAAATACACTTTATAATAGCAAAAGATTAGTAATTTCCATATTTCACGTCTCTTAACGCAGATATTTCAGGCACATAGGTCAAACATGGTTTTTAAGACATTCATCTTTGGTTTGATGCTCTGTCTTTAGAAGCATGATCATGGTTGATTTCTATGTTCACACTCGATGCAAGGCAAAGCTCTTTGGAACTTCATGTAAGAAGTTATTGCTCACATAAATGCAAAGCAATCTAAAGCTAACAGTACTTTTACTCTTGATAATACCTGCTAAAGTTAGTAGCTGTGACTGAAAAAGACAAACACAGGCAAGTATATACTGCAAAGCTGTATGCAATGAAAAAAAAGGTCTTCTTGCCATTAAGTCTTTGACAGCTTGAGCATTTTTTTAAAGTTTCATTTCCCAAAATAAAACCTCACAAACCAATGGGAACAACTGGGTTTTTGGAACTTACACTGAAATATGCCTTCTATTGATTCTCTACAGATGCAAACAACTAGGATTCCTTATGTTGAAATGGCCTGCTACACAAGCAGAATGAAATTAGATGCAAAAAAATTTTCAACAACATGAAAATAGTTTTGTACAGTTAACATATACTAGAAAAAAATGCAGAAAAAAAATAGAAATTTTAGATTCATAGTTTATAACTTGACAGTTATGGGCCATATGAAAACAGTCTGCCCCTCTTGATGGATCAGTGACAGGAGGTATGTTAATATAGCAATAAACCATCAATACAGTACACATAAGCTTTATACACAGAGCCTGGACAGGATGGCAAAGGGGAACAAAGGAAGGACTGTCTTCAGTCCAGAGAAATGCATCACTTACTGCTTGCTATACACTCTGGTATGAGGCTCTGACACTGAACTCATTCCTTATCTTCTTAAGAATTCTTCTGACAGTATCTTTCAACTATGAAAGACACATTTTTGAAGGGAGGAAATTATAAACCCAGATCTTTTCCACTGCTCTGAGAGAAGAGGCTTTAGGAACATACCAGGAATCCCTTATCAGCATCCCTGTTCCCTTGCCTGTTTCAAAATTCTCTGAATAATTTGGAAGCTATTTTTCATCTCAGTCAAAGTACAATCCAGCAGATGCCTTGACAGAAATTCTGAGATCACTATGCTTGGCACTCTGCAGAATGACTTCTCTCTCTACAAAATGAATGCAAGACCTTATCAGTCTGCCAGGGTAGAGGAACACCAGATGATATTGCCATCTGCACTCATTTGCTCAGTGCTCCAGATGTTGCAGGGCATTACTGAAGTTGCATAATATTTGTTCTCAAGAGTGGGCTCAGTGCAAACTAAGCCTGTACACAAAGACTTTCCAAACACACACACACACACAAAAGATAATGCATTCATACAGTTTAATAAACTTTTGTTTTATTCAAGCTCTTTCAAAGTTAGGCCACGTAAGTTGCATGAAAAATTCACCAGCTACTACAAAGGCATTGCAGATTTCCATTTCCCCAGACACTGGGAGACAGGCACAAAGGAATACAACTCTTCATATATACAGCTTGAATATTGTCCTCATTCATATTTGACATCCAGCCTAAAAAACAGTTCCAAATAGTCTGTCAGTGGGGAAAAACGACCCTTCCCTATGTTAAGAGAAGATTAATTCTCTCTCACTATGAGTAATAGCACTCCTCCGAGCCAGCCTCATGCTAGAGGGAATCTTCATCTGTATCGATGTCACTGTTTGGTTTGTTCAACCTCTCAAATTCTTCTCCATCCTACAGGAACCAGAAGCAAAAGAGAACAATGTGAGCAAAAGTCATGTTATTAGTACCACAAAAAAAAACAAAAAACCAAAAAAACCCAAAAAAACAAAAAACCAAAAAAAAAAAAACAACCAAAAAAACCCACAACAGTTTATTCTGAAGGCATCACTTAAAACAAAAGCAAGACTCTGTAATTTAAACCTCTTACTAGTGTGTTAGAAGGCTGAGGAAATACATACTTGTAAAAAACATTCCCTGCATCTTTATCACTTTTTAGTGACTCACTGCCTAAAACAGCTTGTAGCCCATTCTTCCATACAATCATAAAATGGTGTGGGTTGGAAGGTACTGGAAGGCTGCTAGAAGGTCTCCCTGGAGCCTTCTCTTCTCCAGAACCTCCCCAACTCTCTCAGCCTGTCTTATAGGAGAGGTGCTCCAGCCCTCTGATCATCTACCCTTGGACTTGCTCCAGCAGATCTAAGTCGCCAGAGCTGGACACAGTACTACAGGTGGGGTCTCACAAGAGCAGAGGGGCAGAATCACCTACCTTGACCTGCTGGCCACGCTGCTTTTGATGCAGCCCAAGATATAGCTGGCTTTGCATGCTCACATAGTGCTATTCGTTTCTACAACAGCTGCTTAGTTGTAAGTGCTAAAATAGATGGCACACCAAAAATATATGAATTTGTGTTATTTATTACTCATTAAACAACAAGCTAAAAAGGCACCATGTGGAATTCTGAGAAACATCTCTTCCAAGTTTAATGTTTGTTGGAACGCAGCACAGACAGCGCTCTCTGCTGGTTACAATGTGCATCCACAGCCTGTCCGTACCTGGGGGCTGCTGCACACAAACATTAACCCTTCCCATCAGGAGACCGCTCAGCTCCACTGAATCACAGCTCTAAGAGCAAGCTGTCTCCAACACGCTCTAGGCAACTAGATCACCATTCAAAGCAGAAAAAAACCACTACCAGGTCTGGAGGAAATATATAGCAAGAAAAAAAAACCAAACCATGTTAAAACTCTGTATTTAAACACTACCTTTTTTGTCTTCAGCTATCTTTTTTTATGGTAGAAAGAACCTTAACATCAAATGTGTTAACTTCCTCCTTATGTGGCCTCAGCTACACAGACTTACCAGCTCTACTTCGGTACACTTATTTCCCAGGCATCAATTCCAATTTCCGAATGCCCTGGGCACTCTCTTGGTTTTAAAGCTTTCAAGAAAAGATTTGTAGAAAGCTGAAGTTGCTCATATGACTGTCTGCAGTCACAGCAAGAAAGCAATGCTTACCTAAGCTTCATGACTTCAAAAAGTGGCATATGGAAAGTGATACCCAAGATTTTAAGAAATACTGTGGAGCTTTGGTGTTGAGGGATGAGTCCAGTCACACATGAGTCGATTCTTTCAAATATTTCATAGCATAAAGAGTGGTGAAACAAAAGAGGAACCATAGGAGACAAGTACTGGAAAGCCTTACCCCACTTGACCTCTCCCATGCATCTCCTTTGATGAGTTTTCCCCTTTCCCGTAGAGTCGCATATTCCAGGCCTCTTGCTTTACTGGCATTATAAATGAATATGGAGAGAAGCACTACGGGAGCTTCCAAAAAGAACTCTAGAGAAGGCCTGAAGTCAAAGATGATGAAAGACACAGTGGTGATGATGACAGTGTTGATCTGAGCAGTCATAACATGGAACATGTTGTCTCGGAACTTCAAGATGAAGGCTACAGACAGCCCCAGGAAAGCTGTGACAAATATAAGAGCCACGGAGAAGATGTTGTGCCCATAAAAGAAGCCACAGTTCCCTATCTGCCTCCGGTCCTTAGCCTGCAGCGCCAGCATGAGCCCATTGAACAGTACCCCAAAGGCATAGAGTTTGCTGTTCTGCGTGAAGATGCTTTCCCCAAGCTGATCCACATCTTTCAGCATCTTTTCATTGTAGATGTTAGCCAGGGCAGACACAAAACACTGCACTAGAATAAGCAGATGGCCCAGGCTGAGGCGGAGAGGCTTCAAAGCTCCTGCCATGGTGCTGGTCACATTCCACTGGAAGCTGTGAAGGAAACTCGGTGGTGCGCAGTTGCCCTTTTCCACACATTCTTCCTCAGGTCCAGTAGAGAGAAGGCAGTGGTTAGATGGCCTAAAAAACATATTGTGATGAAGTCCATGTGCAGCCAAGCTGTGCTGATGGCCTCCAGTTCCTCGAGTCAGAGCAACGATGGACAGGAATAAAATCACCAGAGACGCCCATTGTACCCAAGAGAGTCTTCGCCTAGTACACAAAAAATCCACTAAATTTAGAAACACAGTGGCATAAATTAAATGACAGAACATCCAGATCTATAAAACATATAAAAGACATCATGTCACAGATAAGGAGACAGACAGGTGTAAATAAAAGCTTTCTCCGAAAACAGTAAAATGCCAAAAATGCAACACTTTTCTATGGCAAAGGGGACCAAGTCTGGCAATCAAAGAAGCACAAAAGGAAGTATTCTGAAGAAATAAGGAAAAGGAAGGTCTTTCAAGATCACGTTATTTCTAGATACCAATTGCCTAACAACTTAAAAGCAGCTCTTGTCTCCATGGGAACAAAGGTCTGATGAATAAAGTAAAAAAATCACAGACATCCAAATAATTACCATCTTTCTTTGGAAAAGGCTCACTATACTGCTCTTTCCCCCCATGATCTGGAGCCCTTTTCTAGGATTTTATGATGGTAACTCTTATAGGTCTACAAATGCAATTCATAAGACTATTAGAATTATTTATACTGTTTTTTCTGCTCAAACAAAACCTGTTCATCTTGGTGAAAATCAAAAATTTGGAAGATTAAGTGAATGATGTGTCTGACAAGAATCAAAACTAAAATGAGAAAAAGCATTTTGAGTGATTGGCAGTTTTGGTATATTAGCACCTACAGGAAAGCCATATTTGACCCATATTCAACACAAGCAACTTTTAGAGTGTAGAATTAATACCCATTTCCCTGACAGTCGTTTTTCAATCTAAATCATACTATAAAGAGCACAAATTTGGCAAAGTGGAACACATAGTCTGGCTTTTGTCACATGAATAATGAAGGGATACATAATTACTTTTCAAAACATACTATGCAGTTGACCAGGAACACATCAGGACTGGCACCAAACACACTGCTATCTTCCACTCTTACCTCACACCTACACCACATCTACACTCAATTAAGAACTGCAACAGACTAGCAAGAAGTACTGGTAAACATGAAATAGGAGATGAATGAAAGCTTTCTTCTTACCATTCAATGACTATATAATCATGATTTCAATTGTTTTCTACTAGAGTTGACCAAATGTGTAGACACATGAAGGGCATCCTAATAACCTATTATTTGCTACACCTTCAGATGTAGAAAACAAAACCATCTCTCCAAGTTGGTATAGCCGCAAGAAAAGAAAATTACTGTTCCCATTGGACAAAGACAGAAAATGTAGCTTAACTTCATCAAAGCAAGGAAGATTTAAATTTCATTTACTCTAGCAAATACTACTTACTTCAGCACTATCCTGAAGAGAAGAGCTGTTGTTATAATGACAAAATTTGAGAAGAGTACAGCCATTGCCTTGAAAGAGAAGGAGAGGAACAAAGTTATACTCCAGATACACTGTGGACACCAAAAACCTACAGACTTCAAGTGTTCACCTTCCTGCAAGATGCCAGAGTGAAAAGCACTGGTACCGAATTTTCTTCCTCACCCAAGTGGTCCAATAACACACCTGTAAAATTATATTCAAGTCCCATTTCAAAATCTCAAGGAAACCACACAGCCCAAGCTCCACTGCAGTGAGGAAAGCTGTACTGAAATGAAGATGTGAGGAAACCAATGCAACAGAAAACTTACTTAACAGAGAACAGTTTAGTTTTCAGATTAGTTCCCCAGCTGGGCTGACCAGTCAGCTGCAAAAACAGCTGTGTTGGCACAAAGGAGGAAGTTGCTCCAAAACAAGAATAAGCAAAGAACAAAGCAAGGTGAGCCTGCTCCTGGCTGCAGTGCCATTTACAGTGTTCATGAAATTTCAGACTTCGACAAGGCACTTGCAGAAAACAGACTTCTTGTATGTCAAGTGCATTTTCTGTAGAGTTTATCAAAGATAAGGAGGTGCTTGGCTCGATTTTTCAAGACTGCAACTGTAATAAAAAAACCTCAGCTATTTCAAAATAAACTGAAGACAATTCTAAAGCTTCTGTTTAATTTGGGGATAACTATATAATGACATCAGTGTTCTAATCCAAGGCCATGATCCCAAGCTACAAACTCCTTATGGCAAGGACTGTCTGTTTTGTCTCTGTATTAGACACTCTATAGTGTGGGACAGAGGCTCTTTTAGGCACTCCAGTTACCAGTAAAAATCAGAATCAACCAGCACCAGTAGGAAAAAAAAAATCCTCCTTTTGAGGGTGGGGGTGTTTTGCAAACTGTGTGTTATTCAGGACTGCCCTGTATAGTCAGTACATGTACAAAAGATCCAGGCATCTGATATTTTTGGTCCAATTGAGCCTTAGAGTGAACTCCCCTTTTTAGACAATTTTACACAAAAGCATATATGTATTTAGGTGTACAAAACACAGACTTTATCTTGAATTTTCTCATCATTTCCACGTTCCCAATTCTTCTACAGCAGAGTTTTTCTCATTCACCAGAGGAAAAGCACAGACTTTTCCCATTATCTTCATCCCACTCTATCCCAACATACTGTCTGCTGAACAATAATTCTAATGAAACAGCACAACACAGAATCTCAAGTAAGCTGAAGACTTAATAACAATAAGACATCTGCCTACGAAAACACATTTTCCACTTTGCAAAATCAAAACTCAGTAAATATTCATGTTAGGTGAACATTGTGGAAGGAGAAAAATATTGAATAAACAAGGAAATCCGGCAAAAATCACTCTGGAAAAAAAGAGTCTTTATGCAAAACGTGAAAGTGTTCCATGCACACTCTGGTTTTGCTTTACAGTCCATCCAACAACTCTGGCAACATAATATGATCAAAATCTTTAGAAGGATTGTTAAAAAAATTAATTTTGAGTCGCTTTGTTCTCTGAAACTTCAAGAGATCTCTGTCCTAGATGAAAAGGAATATGAATTTCAAAGTTCCCCATGCCACTAATCTGCACAAGCAAAGTCTCAAAGGTAAGTCCCTAGGAAATATAGCCACTAAAAAGTATCCACAGCTGTAGCTGAAGTTTCAAGCAAAAAAAACTCACCACAGAAACTCTACTTTCAGCAACTGCTCACCCAGGTACTACTTAGGCCCAAAACTATTTTGTATATTAAGTCTCATGAACAAGTTCAGTCAGGTATGGCCATCTTCCTTTTAAACATCTTCACCTTTTCACATTCATGGTCTTGTACAGTATCAAGATATTCTATCTTAGAGGTATTTAGTTCTCTCTTTAAATAAGTATTTATGATAATAATGTTACAGTTTCAGCCAACCATCATAGGATTTCTCCAATTAAAAGATGCTAAAAGTTATACAGAGAGGAATCTTAGAGCACATGTTCTAAGGGGAGAGAGACAATGTATGTCTGGATGTGTGTATGTAAAACAAAAGCTGTGCATATTACAAAGGATTACCTTAGCTGAACCAAATGAAATTGCTTAAGAGAAAAATAGCATTGATGTAACTTGCTACGCATCAGGCTTTGCTTTTACAAATATTATAGCTGAATTTCCTTCCTAGAACTAAAAACCAAAACAACCCACAAACAAACAAAAATAAAAAACCAAAACAAACCCCAACCAACCAAAAATCACCCCCGCCAAGAACAACAAAAAAATCCCATACTACAAACCAGAGAACCGAGCAGCTGCGCATGTTATTTTAAGATAGCTGACTCTTGATTTTATTAGGTTTTTTCAGCTGAGTCCAGATCTAGACTGTGAACTGGTCTGTCCCTGACAGAAATGTACACCTAAGAAAACAGTATTTTAAAGAGAAATTCTGATAGAGAAGGCAGAAAACCTTTTAATGTTCAACACGGGCAGCCACAGTATTTTATAGCAAGCACAAACCATCTGTTTCCATCTTACTGCAAACATTGATTCTGAACCAAAAAGTAACATGATACAACCATAAAAGAAAGCACAAAACCTGTACAATTTCCTGGGCATATGCAGGTTCATCCAAAAGGATGAGGGTAGCTAGAAGAAAGTACCAACTAAATTTTGTACCTAACCATAGCTAACAAATGCAAAAATTAAGTCTGTTTTCTTCCTCCCCTCCTCAGTTTCTCTTCCCTTTGTGAGGCCACGTTTGCTCACTTTATGCCAGATGCATGGAGTCATAAAAGCCACATAGAAAAGTACAGCTCAAATAACAGCAAGACAAACAAATGGATTGAAAGACAAATACAGAATTGAAGAAGGCAAAGGAGGAAAAGTACCAAAAACCCACCTACTTCTTATGCACTTCACCCTATTTCTGAATCACTTTGGATAGAGAAAATATAAAGACTGTTCTCCGCTGAAAGCTGTACAGCACTGGTCAGTGGGCAAGAGAATGGGAAGGTCTGGGTGGTCAGGTAACAGATTATTCTTTCACCTGCCAGTGTTAAAACAGCAGATAGCCTCAGTTACAATCTTGCCTTGCCAGTGTTACCATGGGAGATAGCCTAAGAGCAGTATTATCCACTAAGACATTGGAAGTCATGTTATTCAGTGTAAGTGTACTTACTGGCTGGAGGTAGGACAGTACATAGAAGACAATCAAATTATCCAGAAAGTAAAGAAAGGCAGGAATGGACCATTTCATGGAATTACATACATTCTTCCAGGAAAAAAATTCAGAGAGATGATCCATACAACTCTTTTCTGAAAGGAAAAGAAATCAGTAATAACATAAATCATTCTAATTGAAGAATATAACAGAATAGGTACCACTGCTCTCTTTTCAGGAACACCATTAGACTGAAAAACACCTGGGTTCCACAGTTCTCTGGCAACACAGAAACCCGTGTTCCAGGGCAGAACACACAGCTGGAGCAGCAGTCCTGTGCCTGTGGCATTCACCTTGCTTCAGCAGAGAAAATGTCACAGAACCTCTTACATCCATCAGAGTATTTGTCCACAGGGAGCAAAAATTCAATTGTCAACCACTCTTTGAGGGCGAAAAAAGCACCCCAGAGTCCCCATACAGTAGCAACATCCTTACTGGGTGTGACTTTTTGTTGATTATTGATCAAATCTACAACAGGAACAATGACACAGACAAAGGTCAGCCAGTTAAGTCAGATGTACAAAAAAACCCAGAACTCAGTATCTGTAGACCACAGCACATGATCTGGATAAAAAGAGAATATACAGGAAAAAAGAAGCAAGAAAGGACAAAGCACAAAGAATGACATTTACTTAGGTATTCAGGACACAAACTTTAAGAGGAAGACTGTGATAAACTTTAGACTACTCCAGGGCTGGTGCCAAAAGTACTTTATTAGCACAGATTTAAAACTACCCAGTTTTATCTAATCTTCTCCTGAACCAACAACACATTGAGTTCAGCAATACTCAGGTATCTGGATTAAAAAAAAAAAAAAAAAAAGAGAAAGAAAGAAAAGAAAGAAAACCTAAAAACATGAAATCAGCAGTGGGCAATGACAGCAAACACTGACAAAATATATTTACTGTCTTAGGTAAGTCAGTACTAAATTGTGGAGGTGAAAATTTTATTAGCTAGCCAGAGCCATGACTGTTTTCTGGAGAAGTAGACAAAGCCAACAGTTCAATTTCACATGAACCTCCAGTGCCTGACACCCTCTTCCAATTTAAATATTTGTTCTCTACCATTTTGAAATGCTATGAGGTTAATCTCTCATAGCTTTTATATAAGGACAGAAAAGAAAAAACAAAAATCTCCTGCAATGCAAAACCTGTGGCAAGTGGAGAGTGCCATCTACCATTAAAAAAATGTATTTGTAGGACAGCAAATCTTGGAAAGTCAACACATTTTAGTCATTTTAAACACAGGTACTTACCTTTTTTCCTATTCCAGACTGCCAACACCACACAAAGGACAAGTTTTACTACTTCAGAACACATGTTCACTGTAGTAGGAAGGTAATCATACTTGTTATCTGGGGGATTCAGCAAATCAGAGAGCACACGATCAGTTTCTGTCTCCTGTATTCATAATTAGAACAAGAACCTATTTTAACTGCTCCAATCACAATTTTAGTCACAAAAGTCTTTGTCAGAACTTCTGTTATAAATGTTTCAATGTTTATGGTATACAGCTTTCTGAATGGCCTCTTTTCTGAGTTGAAATCTTTCCTCATTTGGTCCCAGTTTACAGCAGAAGTTTCATGGAAGAACTTAAGAACATGACTGTTTTTGAAAAAAAAATTAAATGGGAATGTTTTCCCTAAAGAGCAATGTGGTATTTTTAACCCTCACAAAAAAATGGCTTCCAGGATGACACAACCTTCTTTTAGGACTGGCAATACCAGCCAGTTTTAGCACACCCAGTAGGATACCACTTCTCTCCTCAGCCTGTTGCAAGAAAAGCATTTCAATCAAATCATCTACTGTCAACAGTGCTTACACAACAATTTAGTCTTCACAGCATCAGGTATAACATAAATCACCTGCCTCATCTTTTAAGGGTAGATGATACACCTTACAACCCAAGTTACACCATTAGACCACTGGCTAGACAGAAATTTTCCAGTGTAGAAACACATGTCCCTATAAATATAATAGGATGCTTATGCAAAGAACTCTGCAGGTGGAGAGGTAGGGGTTTTGGGCATGTTTTAGCCCAAACATCAACGCTTTCTTATTCATAGGCATTGCCCAACAGTACCTTCATTGGCAGAGTACTTCATCAGGAGGATTCGACTTGAGCCCAATGCAATGAACACTCCTCCAAGCAGAAAGGTCTGGCTGGTTGTCTTGGAGCAAAGGGCAAATCGACTACACCACTCCAACTTCATCCTGATGCCTCACCGTCAGTGCCCTTCAGATGGCAGGATAAAAAACCACTATAAGCAGTACTTTCAGAAACTGGTTACACAAGGCAAAATAAGTGTATTTTACTGCTTTTTGTTAATTTATAAAAAGACGTTTACATCATAGAACAAGCCATGATCTTGTTCTACAAACTACTGTTTACTTACTTAAAAAAAAAAAAAATCGAGTTCAACCTACGACCGAACACTGCCATGTCAACTAGACCGTGGCACCAAGTGCCACGCTCAGTCTTTCCTTAAAACACCTCCAAGGATGGTGACTCCATCACCTCCCCGAGCAACTCATTCTAACATATAATCATCCTTTCTGTGAAGAAATTCCTCCTGATGTCCAACCTAAACCTCCCGTGGCACACCTTAAGGCTGTGTCCTCTTATCCTGTTGCTGGTTGCCTGGCAGAAGAGGCTGATCCCCCACCCGGCTACACTCTCCTTTCAAGCAGAGAGTGTTAAGGTCACCCTGAGAGAAGGATATGCTAGAAGGACCACCAAAGGTGGATAAACAATGTACACACAGGGACTCTGAAGGGACAAGGAACCTGGTTCCTGAGAAGTCTTTATCTACAGCATACAGATTAGCTAAAAGGATTAAATATTTCACACGCCTATTTTTCTTTAATGTATTTTTAAATGCTTTTGCTCCTAATCACAGCAAGGAGAAGCGCTGCAGCAGCGGAGCGAGACCAACCCCTCCGAGCTGACCTGGCGCCGCCTCGTTCCGAGCGGCCGGGGAGGCACAGGGCAGCCGGAGCCGAGCACCGGAGCCGCGTTCTCCGCCGCCAGCGCAGCCGTTACCCGCCCGACCCGTTAACGGGCCCCGGGGCCCCAACAGCCGGCCGAGGGAGGAGCAGGGAGGGGAGTCCCTGCGGGCCAGCTGTGGGCTGGGGTCCGTCCCATGGCGGGGCGGCCGGAGCGCGGCGAACCGATGCGAGGGGCCCCCCCCCTCGCCGCCTCCTCCTCACCGGAGGAGGAACATCCGCCGGGCTTTACCGACCGCCTCCAGCCACGTCGCTGCTTCAGGCTGCAGCCGGGAGCGGCGGGGCGGCGGCCGCGCGGGGCGAGCGGGGCTCCGAGGCAGTAGCGGCCGGTGCTCGGACGCCGCGGCCGGCGCACCCCTGCGCACCGGGTCTCGGTCTCGAGAGGCTACGGCAGCGCGGTCCCCCTCACTCATCCCCGCCGCCCACGGCCGAGCTCCCGCCCGGGGACCCGCACGAAGCCCCTTCAGCGCCCCCCCCCACTCCCGACTCACTCCCCCCNCCCGCCTTGCGCGCGTGCGCCGCGTGTCGTCACGCGCGTGCGACTGGGGGCGGGGGGAGCGTGAGGGGCGGGTCACGTGGGCGGCAGGGGCGGCTGCGGGAGCGCCGTGCCGAGGGCGGGGGGGCGGCCGCTGTCCGTCTGTCCGCCCGTCCGCCGCAATGCAGAACGTCATCAACACGGTGAAGGGGAAGGCCCTGGAGGTGGCCGAGTACCTCACGCCCGTACTCAAGGTGCCGGTCCTGCTCTAGAGTCGGGGTGGGGAGGAGGGACACCCATGGCCGCCCCCGTCTGCGGCCGCACTTTTCTACCCGAGCGCCCGGGAGCCGGCTGTCCGTGCCCTTGTCCGCCGGGCCCCTGGAGCTGCGTCCTGCGGGTCTCGGAGGGCGCGGTGCTGGGCGTGCCGGGCACAGCCATCGGCCCTCATCCCGCACCGGGCCGGAGGGGGTGGGGGGAACCCGAGCTGGCGCTCACATCCCCCTGGGAGCGAAGAGCATCCACCTGGGAGGGACGGGCCTTTCGAAGAACAGGTGTTGCTGGTCCTGCTTCTCAAGGAATTACTTAAATGCGTTGCCGTTTTCTGTTGAAGTCGCGAAACTTTTGCCCGGTTGTGTGACCAGGAATTGAAATCCAAGCATACAGACAGGCTTGAGCCTGGTTTCAGGAATTGCGTTGCAATGGTTATTTTGGGTAAAAGGCAACTTTTTCAGCTGATATAAAAAAATCCCAAACTAAAACAACCAAATTAGCTACACCTTCATTATGTGAGCACACGTTACAGAGCACAGCTTATTTCTGTGTCAGAATTACAGTATTAATAAGAACTTCTGTGCACTAAAGTAGTTGAGAATAGTAGAAATGAGCTATTGTGTCCTTGTAAAGGTGGGCAGCACATCTGTTATAATTCCTGTTACTGCATATTTAGGTAGAAACAAATTATGATTTTCTGCAGCTGTTACACTACATCCCATTCTCTGACTCTTATTTGCAAACAATTTTTTTATGTAAACCCCAACTTTTTATGTGATTGCTTAAATTGGAAGCAGTTTTTCCACTACTGATTTTGATACTTCTGCATGTTTTTGAGAAAACACTTGTTTATGACAAGTCTCTCTTCCTGTGGCTTTGTGGTTTGACCTTTTTTGTGCTTTGCACCCTGCAGCTTACATCTCTGGGCAGACAGCAATGACAGTCAATTATTAATTGAACTTGTCTCTCTGTGGTATGTGGGGTGCTCTTGTCTGGATGGTGGACCTTTCTAGAGTTTCTCACCTACATGAAACGTGTGGGTTGGAGTGAAGTTGTGGCGTGAGAAGGTGAAGTGATGTGTTCACCATAGTGCAGTTGTTGTTGCACAACTGTAATAGTGGAGGAATTCACGTGTCCGGATGGGTTATTGGGAGGAGGCAGGAGTAGAACCTTCCAGAAATTGAAGGTGTTAATGTTATGTGTACATGTTCCCTTTACATAGGGTTGAAATAAATACTCCATCTTGGTAGCTTTTGAAAGAAACTAGATCTGTGTCTCTCACAACCGAAGAATTTACTTAGATGGAAAAATGAACTATTTGCCCTCAGGGAACAGAGGATGGATATTTTTCATGTTTTCTTTCTGTAGTTCCAGAGACACAAGTTTGTGCATGTTGCCTACTGCTTATAGTTCATTTTGAGGTGAACTAGTAAGTTGTCTCCACTGTGGTATTGCACAATATGTTATTAAGGATTCTAAGTTTTGTAGCAATTCAAATTACTTTGATTTCAGACAGCTAGCACATAATGATGTTATAATGTTTGTACAGCTGCTGTTTTCCCCATCTTTATCTTGTTCTTCAATGTATCTTCCTTAGAAATGAGGCAGAAAGGCAGTAATCAGTACCATATGAAACAGGTGTGCTCCTTTCATTTTCCATAGCACAGGTGATAGCACACACCAGGGTGAAGGAACAAGAATAACCAAGTTTAGCTGGGGCTGCTTTTCTTTAATGTTTTCCAACTGATTAAATAAGATGAAGTTGTGGCTGGAAGCAAGACATTTTCAGTTGCTGCTTTTAGTCTTGATAGAAAAAAAAGTAGGGCAAGGATAGTTCCTTAGGGCAAGAAATCAGCTATGCCATGGTTGAAATTGTATTCTTTTTCAAAAGCCGTTTTTGATAGCTGTAATGCAGGGGAGCAGTAGGATACCTTGGTACTTGAGGCTTTTCTGAAGAAACAACCAAAAGTCAAAACATAATACACTTATTCTAGATTTGAATATGATAAAAGATGTGTTATCCTTAAGCTTTGTAAATGTTGCCTTTAATGCCAAAGTACTTAATTTCTCCATGCAGAATAAGTCTCGTGTCTGCTCGTCATCTGTTCGTTTATCCACAAGAACCCCCACTACAATATGCAAAATTGAAGCTGTTTCCGTAAGGTGCAGGATGAAGGCATAGAAATGGGCATTGAAAGAGTCTATTACTAAGTCTTTCTGTTTAACTTTTTCTACCCCAAGGAAGAGTTGGTTGTTCTTTCATTTCATTACTTTTCTTAACTGCAAAACCCCATACTGATGTATTGCAGTGCTGTTCATTCCCTAGAGCTCTGGAGTCCTTGACAGTTAGAATCCCAGATTCTAGGTGATTTTCTGTTTCCTACTGGCAAACGTAATACTAAGTGCCAGTCATCCTTTCTTCATTATTGCTATAATTAACAGTAGCAAAAAATTTTTATTTTGTATAGGTGATAATTTTTCCTAATACCTCACATTTTGCAACAAGTGATTTTGGAAAGATTACTTCCTTATTTTCTAACATAAGCTACCTATCAGCCATGGCAGGCTGATTCATGGATCTCTGGACAGAACTAGTTGCAAAACAAAAGTGGAGATGTTTGTCTTTCCAGTAAAGTGGAATGTGTTGATTTGTCAGCATTTCTCAAAATTTCTGAACTTTTTTTTTATTGTAGGAGTCCAAGTTTAAAGAAACTGGAGTAATTACACCTGAAGAAGTAAGTATTTAGAAACTTAAATTTATTTTGAAAGCAGTGATGCCTTTTTTTATGCAAAATGACCATATTAAACAGATCATGCCTTTGCCATTTACTGCTTCTTGAAACAATTTTCACAAAGTGAAATTTCTAAGTCGCCTTTTTACTCTTCAGATGGCGTAGATCAACATAATTTCTCTTGCGGTGGCACTAGACATCTGAATGTGGGATGCTTCTTTATTGTGCTGTCAAAAGATTATAAAGAAGTTAGATCAACAGCTCCATTTGTCAAGGGAGTTTAGGACTGAAGTAGGAATATACTGATTTTTAAAGTCTTTCCTCTGAGCAACTCTAAGGGGAGCTTTTATCTTTGGAACAGACTTTGCTTACCTCTGTTTTGGTTCCTTCCAAGCCTCTGTGAAGATCATTACATATATTTGTCCACACCAAGTATCTAAGATTATTATTTTTCCCTCTTCTTCTCTATAGGCTACTTTAGGCTGGTTGTATTTTGGGTTGCTGCCAAGCAGTTGTATTTTTTTAAGAACTCCACTGTAAAGAGCAACAAACAGGATGTTTTTCCTGGAATAGTAAGAACACTGAGTGTGTTGTGCTATTTTAATTTCCCTGTTACGCTTTTTCTCATATTAAAGTGCTTTTGATTTGCAAATACTTTCTTTACAGAGGTCTAATAAAACACTGGCAAGACTGTTAGGTAAAATGAAAGAAAAATGAAACAGTGAAAAAATGTAAAGGTGAGATGGAAAAAAAATGGAACAAATGGTGACTGATGCAGGTAGATAATGTGGACAGAAGTATTTTTCCTAATATTGCTGCCTGCATTTTTATGCTGTATTGCGTGGCAAGCAAACACTCATTCTCTCTCTCACACAGAAGTACCACACAGAAAAACAGGCTTAGCAACATGATGTTCTCCTGTTCTGATAACCATATGTATGTGTGTGTAAATATTCATATATGTTAAACGGTAATACATGATCTTTATTATATATAAACTAGAATAACAGAGAAAGTCTAGACAAATGTTCTATCAGTGCGTAATCCCTTCTTGATTTATGGGAGAAAAATTTGCAGAAGTACTGTAAGAAAAGGCACCTTCTATAGAACTTAGCAAGAACCACACTGTATTATGTTAAACAGTTTGCAGCATTTAAACACCACTAGGAGTGTGAATAGTCTGTGTTCTGTGTGTCAAGTTAGATGCTGCTGGGATGAATAAATTGGATCCTTCAAAACAGTAGTCAAGGGAACTGGTTATGCAGCAAGATTAAATTTTTGTTCAATTTAGATGAAGCTGGAGCATGTATCTGCTGATTGTCCCTTTGACAGTCTTTATAATAAAAAGTAATGGTTGCTAAAGAAGCATAATGACACTAGGAAGTTGTCTTTGAATGCGTTTGGATTTCTTTGGTAATTTTAGCTGTCTTTTAGTCTGAGACACTAACTGGTTTATAGATTTTTGTGGGGTTCCTGTGCCTTGCCTTTGAGGATGAATAAATTAACAGTAAGGGTAAAGATGACTCATTAATCAAACTCAACACCTTCTCCCTCTTTTCGTTTATCATGTCATGTACTTGATTTAATTTCAAAAAATTCTTGCCTGTCATGAGTTCTTACTAGTTAATACCTCCAAAAGATGACACCTGTTTTAGTTATATATGTAAATACAGGAAAATTGTTAAGATCATTCTTTCCAGAAAGAAATAAGATGTCCTAAAATTTATCTCATTCCACTTTGCAGTACTGATTCAAGTATGAGGTAGCATCAGTACTTGAGAAATAGAAAGTGAAAGCAGCTCGATAATTTTGCTACCTAACGTGAAAAATATGTAGATGAAATTTCAAGTGCTGTTTTTGGGCTATGTATCTGTTAGACCCACAAACAACACTGTTTTTTCATATTTAGTAATATGTTTCAACATTGGTGTTTCAAACAGAGTTCCAATTCCTTGAACAGAGCATTTAAAATAATTCTGGAGTTTCGTTTATGTTTATAATGTAAGAGATAATGAGTTTTAAAATTTCTGTGTGTATTGGGAGGGTTTGCTGGTATTTTTTCAAGAGATTTCAGTTTTACTAAAGGCTTCTGTTGAAAAACAGGTTAAAGGGAAGCACTTTTGCAGAGATTAAGCCTGTTAATCCATGTGCAGTGTGTGCTGTGGTGTTTCCTGCTGCCCTGATCCGCCTCCCTTTGGTGAGGAAACGGCTGTGACCCACTGCAAGCCTGTTATGTCACACTGCAGCAGCTTCTGGGCAGCCAGGGAGGGTGCTGTTATAAACCAGCACTTCCAGACAAGAAAGCACCTGTAGCAATGGCTGTGCACCTCATATTCCAAAGTGACTGCTGCAAAGCCCACAAAAATCACTTTGCTTAAGTCCAGGCTTGCCTTCCTCAATTTATGCGAACAGAAAACAAGCCCAGAGGGTTGGACGTTGCTGGGTGAATTTTGAGTTTGTACACAAGTCTAGTGTGGAATTGCTGGCAAGTTTAACATGACAATATCACTTAGGAATAGTAATGCAATACTATAAAAGGCTTCATCTTTTATACTAAGAAGAAGCAGAGTGAGCATTTTTTAAAACTATTTCTTTAGAACAAAGTTATCTACAAGATTTTCAGTGTACTAAGTAAGTGGTAATCCATTTTTAGTTAACATCAGTGATCAACTATTACAGTGATGGTCATTATATAAAACATAGGCTGTTTATTTCTTTGTTGCAGTTCTCTCTCTGATTCAGTGGGTTGATAGTCTCGCTTTTCTTACTGCACAATTGTTTTGAACAAGAATTAAACATTTTTTTTACATTAAGCTCTTTGTTGTCTTTGTAAAAGTTTGAATAGTGGGAAATAAAAATAATTTCTTTATTACAAAGGAAACAATATTACTAGGTCCAGAAACTTTTTTGGTTTTTACTAGACTGGCAGGTAGGACCGCAGCATTTGAAATTCTGAATTTGCTATGGTGCTCAGTAAGCTTTTCGGGTGAAGTCAATTTAATCTTTGTATTTTCATGGTTAGCTGAGAAATGGGATTAAAATAAAGCATCAAGCTGATTGAAACATTTGTTAATTACACAGTTAATCGATCAAAGGAATGTGGAACTGAAATACTAATACAGAGAAAAAATTGGAGATTGTTTCCTTGGGCCATATTTAACAGTAGCTTTTTTCCCTGCCTTAACAGTTTGTTGCAGCTGGAGATCACTTAGTTCACCACTGTCCTACTTGGCAATGGTAAGTAAAATTGAAAGAATTATATAAAGCTAGCATTCCTACTTGTGCTTTGGTGTGTTTCCATTGGATTCAGCTATACAGTTATCTCATTTCAGAGCAGTAAGTGGACTTTTCCACTTTTATGATGGCTCTATATTTAAGTCAAGCAGGTCTTGCTAATTGCTGTATAGCAGTAGCTGAGATGAGGATTTGTTTGCAGATTTTTGTTTGTTTTTCTAAGGATTTAGGGGAAATCAGCTGTTATATACTGTGGCTGCTTTTAGTTCTTAGCTGCAGTAGCAGCCTGTCTCCCCGGGTTTGTCTTGGTGATTGAAAAAGGAAAGGCCATGTGCAACTGAATTGCTAGGAAGTAGTTGTAAATGGTGTACTTTGACAAGCATTTGTTAAATGTGTTCAAGTTGGCCCACAGCAGTTCACTTTGTGCAATTTGGAAATCCCTTCTGTTTCATGTACAGTAAGGGTGCAAATAAGGTGCTTCCTCATGTTTTACTGGTGTCTTGCATTATGAAACTAATCTGCTCCTAAATGAGCATTGTCTGTACAGTCAGTATCATCAGGGTCCTGGCTCTTTACTGGGCCATGAATTGCTGAAGGAAAAATTACTGTATTTGAATATCCCTGCCCTTTTGCCACCTCCTTCACAGAAAAGGTGATGTTGAGTCTGGCAGCAGTTTGGAATAGGCTATTTAGAATGTTATTCTTATTTCAAACAAAAAACCACTAAAGGTAAAGGCAAGTGCTTGAGTAATGTGAAATTAAGAGTTCTTAAGCACCAGTGACTATGGACAGATTTTATATTTATAGAGGTCTATTTCTTGCTTTTCTGAAGTTGCTTTCTTCAGACATTTGCAACTTTGTTGTTGCTGATCCTAGAAAATTTTACATAGAATAGATTATTCTGTCAGACCATCTTTACTTGGCCATCTCAAGGTGAAAGTAGTTTTTGAGTCCTAAAAATAGATTTGATCCCAGAACAGTTAGGGGTGGCCAAGCTTTCTAACACCATACCAAATGTATATAGGGAAGAGTAAAGTCATAGCAAACCGATTCTGAGAATAGGTCAAGAGGATTATATAAAATGTTCCTGCCACAACCTGAAAATAGAAGAGTTCTTTTGTTTGCAGGTCATCAAATTCTCAAATGGTGCACTTCATTTTACAGGGCTTCAGGAGAAGAACTAAAAGTCAAAGCTTATCTGCCAACAGACAAACAGTTTTTGGTAACTAAAAATGGTAAGGCTGAAATTGAAATGTAAGTGTTCTTAGAATTGACAGCATGGTTGGCTTTGCTGTCAGCTTTACAGATTGTCTGTATTGATAGGGGAAGCAAATACTTCACACTTGGGGTGCTCTGGCTTTGCCATGTTAAAGACCTTTTTCTAGCACTTCTAAATGCTTTTTCTTAGACCATGTTATAGAAAGAACTTTATATGACAAATAAAGCTTGACTTGATGAAGTATAAATGAACTTTAAACATTGTAAACCTCTTTGTCTGTCTTTGCTTCATGTTCAGTGTCCAAAAGGAAAATGTTTATGTTCCTCTTTCCTTTGAAAACTCAGGCTATTAAAGAGTTCTCGAAATGTCTTTCATAGTAACACTGATGTTTCTAACTCACATATATAATTAATGTCAATATCCTTGTCAATAATAATCATAAATACAATCTTGAATTAATTTTTTGTCAGCTTCACTGTTATATTTATGTAATTCATGTGGTGACTACCTTCTCAGTGAATAAGAAGGATAACATCTTGGTACAACCATGGGGAAATCCAAAAGATCTTGTATCAAAATGTGTCAATACCATTAGATGAAGCTTTAGTACTAAGAAAGCCTGAGGAGATTTTTGCCTGAGGGGGATTGTATTATATGCTTGGATTTTCCTCGCTGGCCTTTGGAGTCTTTCAGTGCACTATCATGTGAAAATTGCTACACTGGTGTTGGACATTTTCCTGAGATGGGCCTGATGGTTTGTTGGCCAGTTGATCTGCTTAGTTTCTCTTCCTGCCTCTTCTGAGGTTCCTCATGGCGCCAATCCTTCTTGATCACATCCCAAAATAATGTGTTTCCTGCTTCTGGTGTCACACTGGCCTCCCACCTGAGTAAAAGCTGTGGGTTATAGTTGAAACTGGGAGCCATCCTACAGACCTCATTTTGGAGATCTTTGGATGACTTCACTGTGACTTTCACACTCCTTTCATCACTTTCTGAAAGGTCAAAGGATAGTTTTCAAGTGTTGCGCTTCATGCAGCAGATTTGTTTTTATCCACATTAATAGAAAAGGAAAGAGCATTTTCTACTCAGTTCTTGTTCATGCTATTGGAAAACACCTGCTTTATCTAATCAGATATTCAATCTTTCTTTGACTATTTTCTGAAAACATTACCTGAATCTCTATTTGAATGGCTCTGTAACGCATATGACAGAAGTTACTCTAGATATCGCATGAATTCTGACCTCCTAAACTTCTAGCTGTTAAATTATAATTAAACATACCTAATGTATTGCATAAATAGCTGATGCAAACTTTTAGCAGAATTCTGAAGCTAAAATGAGTTCGGAAAACTGATGAAAATCCAGGCAAAGTTGTCCTTAGTTGTTTACCAATGTAAACAAATGAACAAAAACTAATAAATGAAAAAACTTCCAGGTTCTTTCCAGTTGTTAGCAAATGAGAAGTTAATTCTTTTCTAATCCTTAAGAGATTGTATGAAACTGCTCTAATACTTAACAGAAGGATGAACTTCTAAGGCTACTGCAGTCATTGTGTTTTACATGAAGTAAAATATGTTACAGCACATCAACCTGTGTTTGTAAGTTCATACTTTTGCACTTGAAATACAGCCTTGGGATTCCTTAAATAAGGATCTGTGAAAGGCTGCCTCATTTTAGAAGGCCTTGTAGGATAATACCATGCTCCAGTCTGGTTTTATATAAGAATGACTGACTGCATTCTTTTTGTTTTGCCATTTTTTTGTAGTGCCGTGCTATAAAAGATGTAAGCAGATGGAGTACTCAGATGAGCAGGAAGCAATTATAGAAGAAGATGATGGTGATGGGGGATGGGTAGACACTTTTCACAATGCAGGTACTCAAGGTCTTGCTTCAGGCTTTGCATTTGGTAATCTGACTTTCAGTTCCACTCTCAGAAAGTAAAATGTTTCTTATATACAGATGTCTGTCTGCCAGTATCTAGTCTGGAGAAAATAAGTTACATTATCAGCTACCCACCTGATTGGTACATGATGTCTAACTATGTGGCTGTATATGCTTGAAAAAGGCTCCTTTTCAGAGATGATGGCAATTATTTCAGTATTTTCTTACTAAAGTTCTAGGAGCTGCGTAGTGCCTCTTTCCTTAGTAAGGAAATCCTGTGAAGAGGATGTTAGTTAAAATTATGGGTGCTGTACTAAAAACAAGGAAGAGGTTAAGTACAGAGATGAGTGTGGGAGGTGACCCTTTTTTTACAGTAAGCCCTTAAATGAGCTTGTGCTTATAAAGAAGTTTAAAAAATACTGCTTAAATGAAACTTATCTCACAGGCTTTTCTAGCACAGTGTCTTACAAATCCTTTTGGTTTTTTCTAATTGGCAATTCTATGAGTTTTAGCTTGTTTCTTGATGTTCTATTGTGTGTTAATACAATTCTGTCCTTCAATGATGCTTTCTCCACCATTTCCAAAAGTAGTTCTCTCAGTTTTGACTCTCTTTGGTGTAATTTTTTTTTTGCTGTAATGTGGAGAAAGTTCTCTGAGTGAGGGTGGAGAGAAAAAGGGTCGGAGATGGAGATGGTGCCTTTTATTTCTGTAGACATACATTTTTCGATATTGGCAATTCTTAAATGCATCACAGTTCATAATCAAATGCCCCTACACCAAAGAAATAATTTGTCATGTCCTTGAATTAAGTATGCAGTATACATCCCTGCTGTGAATAAACTCCTCTGCCAGGTTTTTCTTTTTAGAATTGGCTGGTTTGGGCACCATACTGTACAGCACAGCTGTGCTGTGACTAAACCTGGCCAGCTCTCCCGATGCTGTCAAATGAGATAAAATCTGTTTCCACAGCTGAAGAGTTAATTGGATAAATGTGCTCTGTCAAAGCAGAATCTTGGAGTGTATCCCAGAAGGTACAGTGTGAGAACTGCAGTAAAACTAGGAAGCTAATGGGGAGGAACTCAAGAGTGGACACTATTGTGGTTTGGAGTGATTTTATACCTCTTCTTCCTCTCAGCTAATAGCGTTGAGTGCTCTGCTACAGTTTGCTTTTTCATTGCTTTCAAGAAGCTCAGAAATACTCATGAATGCCCCTTTTTCATAAATTGCCCTTTTTCATGAAGTTGAGTTCCATTATTGTGATGTGAGAGCCTATCCTGAACTCATTTTTATACAAAAATACCTTAAAACAGAAGTCCAATAGCAGAGTTCCATCCCAGACTTTGTAAGGCGTGGCACAGCTGTGCTGTGGTGCTCTGTGATACTGATGTGGTTTGCTTGGGGATGTCCAGCACTAAGCATGTTACCAATACCAAATGAACAGCCTCTCACACATCAAGGTTTGATGTGGCTCACACCAAGGTGAGATGTGACTTGGAAAGATGAGACGCTGCTTTCTGAAATCCTTGCCAGCTCTTTCTGTGCTATTCTCTAACAAAGAACCAAGCTTTTTTAACACAAACTTCTTGTTCAATTTACAGGTATAGTGGGTGCAACAGAAGCAGTTAAGGAGATCACACTGGACAGTAAGGTACTTGTTTCTAAATTTTCCTGTTGCTTTTTTACAGGGCCTGAAGGTAATAGCAGTTTTACCAGTGTCAGTGAAAGATTAAAATGTACTTTGTCACTAATTCTTTTGCAGATGTACGTTGACCCTCAGAACGTGTCATTAGTCTAAGCATGTGCATCTCCTTATTGCTGTATTTACTGAGGCATTTGTCTTTTTGAAATGTCTTTAGCCAGTGTGCTCCTGTGCCAGGCTTCTACAAACTGAAAACTAATTTCTGTTTACGCTGATACCACACATTTATGTTTCAAGGCATTAATGTTTGGAAATCCAGCATGAAGAAATTTTTGTATGGGAAAGTAATGTGGAGGTGTAAAGTATTTCTTTGAGATCTTCAACAGCTGCAAGCAGACTTCTAATACATTTGGTCCAGTTTGACAGGTTTATGCCCTTCCATTTAGAATAACTTTACCTGTTTAAGTGTATACATCTTATGAAGTCCTCAGTTTCTGCACATTTCCAAAAAGTCGCTACAGCAGGAGAAAAATCTGAGACTTAACTTCTCAGGAAGCACTTGTAATGCAAATGTATTGGCTAAAATGTTTCAGGAATGTGGAAAAAAGTCGCAGAGACACAAAGTGCTTTTAAAGATGAGTTGGTAAAGGGAGCTTTGTCTGTGTCCTGTGAGAGTTTAAACCATCCAAGCAGAAGTTTTGGATTCTAAAAATTAGGGGGAAAGGAAATGGGCTGCCCCATGCTGGTGCGTAATTATAAACAGCTCGAAATGCTGTTGATTTGATGAACTGTGAAGTCCAGGTATTTCAAATGACTTTACTGAATCTAGTAAAAATACTGCTTTTTTACAAGTCAGTAACATGAGGGTGGAAGAAACACTTTAAGGGATAACTAAATTTGATCACTTTTTCTGCAAAACACAATACTTGCAGAACATTACTGTGATTCATAACTGCTGTTGTGTGCTTTGCATTGGATTTCATTTCTGTTGTATGAAGAAAAACTTGCTTGCAGGTCCAGTCCAGGACTCTGGACTATTTCCTGCTGATGTTCTGTTTTACAATGCGCTTTGTAACGTAGTTTCTTTCTGCTTTTGGTTGTTTGGGATTTTTTAAATGAAAAAACAGCCACCTGATGCTTACAATTAGAGGAGCTTCTAACTGTAGTAGTTACTTGGAGTATTTTCCTGAAGTCTTCATGAAACCTGTGTAAATTGAGACCTTCACCTTCAGAATTTTGTTGGAGTTGTCTATTGGATTCTAATGCTATACAAGGCCCAAAAGTTGACTGTGGGCTTGTGCTGTATTTGTTTCTGTTGAACTATGGTTTCTTGGAGAATGATATCAAAAGGTGATAGCTTTTATGACTCTTGTGTTTTAAAACAATTATGGAACTGGACAGGGCTCATAGTGTATGGAACTGGGTGACACTTTTAGTCATATGATAGAGCTTGATGTAGTCCCACAAAGAGCAGGGAGTTGGACTCAATCATCCTTATGGGTCCCTTCCTTGAGATGTTTTGTGGTAACTGCTGCACAGTTGGCTGTGGGTTAGAACTTAAATCTTGGTCTTAGCTGTTTAGTCATTGCCTTTCATTTGAGATAAGTGGATCTTTTACCTGTTTAACAGCATTGTCACTTTTCTTTGTTTAGGAATTAAATCATTCCAGATTGCAAAGTCAAAGGAAAACTTTTTAAATGGATTTTTAATGTCATACTAGGACTTTAAGATGAGTTAATAAGCAGATATTTGAGTTCAGTGTAGTCCTTCTTAATATTGCAGAAATTATCTTTTCTGGCTCACTGAATGTGTTGACTGGACTTAACACCTTAATTTTTTTGGGGCTGTTAGGATGTGTAATGCTTTAACAGTCATTAAAACAGTATTTTCAATTTGACTTCTAAAGGATAGTATAAAAATACCGGAGTGTTCAGCATCTTGTGAAGATGATGATGAGGAAGATGAAGGAGAAGCTGCAGACATGGAAGGTATTTCCTTAAATTGAGTGGGACATACTTTATTTCAGGTCTTTAACTAAAGTAATACACTCTAAAGCACCACTCATTATTTGCATAGAATGCATGCTTATAGTTTTCAGTAGGCATATGCTCTTTATCATCTTTTGTATGGTTTTATTGATGCGTGTTTACTCCAACGTGTGCCAAAAACCTGTGTGAATGTTAGTGATTGCAAAATTGTGTAGCAGAACAGGTCCAGGAAATAATAAATTAGAGATTTAGCACAGCTCCCTTCCAGCTTCATACCTACACTTAAACTCAATCTTCCTATACAAAATGACTGAAATATTGCTGATCACCTACTTACTGTAGGCTTGGTCAAATTTGTGTTTAAAAAGGGATAGTCTGGTTTGGGGATTGGGAAATCTACCTGAATAGAACTTCTTTAGATACATGTAGATTTTTTTAAAGTAGTTGTTTATGAATGCCAAATATAATGACTGGCTACAAGCTGAACACAAAATTTTATGGGTCTTCTTTTCAGAGTATGAAGAAAGTGGGCTATTGGAGACAGATGATGTGAGTGAACAGTTCTCTATCTTGTCTGTTACAATGTAAGCACAAGCAAAGTTAATGGTAACAAATGACTGAAATAACAAGTTCGAGTAGTAGGATTTTTAAGCCCGGATTCCTATGGATTTGTCTCCTGCCAATCTCCTGGAGTAACTTGAACCTTTGGGTCCTCAAAGGCTTTACCCATGGAAATTTTCCTTGGTTTTGCTAATCCTTTTCGCTCTGCTTACACACAGCACTCTATTCATGAGAAATTGAAAAATGCAGTGGTGGTTCTTGGGGCTTACATGGGGAGAATGAGTGGCCTGTGGGTTCAGTAGATTGCACCAATCCATCAGACTTTTATGAGAGAAAACAGAAGGCCTCATTATTTGTGGAACTGTCCTAAGGTCTTCATGAACCTACATAAACTGAGACCTCTGCATTCTGAATTTCATTTGAATTGTTTGTTATTTGTAAGAAGGTAGGGGGGGTGTAACAATGCATCTTAACAATACTTACGTCCTTAAGAAAACGGACCTTTTTTGAAAAGTAAAAAACCCACCAAAAATAAAACCAAAAAATACTCATTTGGGGGAGAAACTTATACTCCTGATTTAGAAATAAAAACAAACTGTATGTTGGGGGGTTTTATGCCTCCTTAAAAATATTATTTGAAGTTTTACAGTTTTATATAACTACTTAGAATGGGAAAGGAGGGAACCCAAGCAAGACTATACTAATATTGTCATTTTTACCTTGAACCAGGCAACACTTGACACAAGACAGATTGTAGAAGCTAACAAAACTAAAGTTGATGTTGGAGGGGAAGATGCTATTCTGCAGACTAGAACCTATGACCTCTACATCACTTATGACAAATATTACCAAACTCCAAGACTCTGGTTATTTGGATATGATGAGGTATAGCTATGTTGGGTTTTTTCCTACTTCTGTGAAATTAGACTCACTGTGTCAAATAGGCTATTTTGTTGCTTATTCACAGTAGAAATTTAAGGGGGAAAATGGTGACAAAACCATTAAGCAATATAGGCTTGTAGGCAGGACTTATGGTACTTGTAGGAAGCTGGAACAATTTCACTGAAAACTGCACATGATAACTGAGCACATTTCAAAGAAAACCACTGGAGTTTTTGTTAGCACGGTAGAACTGGCAATAAAGTAAACCCAGTCAAGTAAGCAGGTATGTGTTTTTATCACCTTCAGAAGGAAAAGAATATATGAAAGTTCTTTCCTTCACTTGCTAGGTTTCTTGAGTTAAAGTTGGATAGAGCTTACTGCTCAAATACCTCGATGGGAACCTGGCTGGTTGTCAAATACATTGACTTCACCACTCAAAGGAAAATCTGTGCAGTACTATTTTTATACCATATGGATTTTGAAACACTCAGTTCTTTCAGTGTACCTTCAGAACTTTTATATTTTTGATGCCTGTAATTTTTGGTGCATCATCTGTTACTGGTGTAAGAAAGGAGCAAGATTCTTTGTTAGTAATGCTTTTGTTCTCTTGTTCCTTGTTGCTCTATAGCAGCGACAGCCTTTAACAGTAGAGCACATGTATGAAGATATTAGCCAAGATCACGTCAAGAAAACAGTGACCATTGAAAACCATCCTCATCTTCCTCCACCTCCCATGTGCTCAGTTCATCCATGCAGGTAAGTCTTTGTTTCTGGTCTGATTCTGCCTGCAGATACAAGGCACTTCACTGCTCTTGTTAAGGATTTTGTTCAGGTTTTCTGGACATATTTCCACAGTTGGCTGCTGTAGTAGTCTGTTAGCTTCTGAGGCAGTATGAAAGGAAGGTGTCAGCCGTTCTGAGTTCATTCTAGTGCTCACTGCAGCAACTGTGTTCTGCAGTTAGCACTGTCTTCTCTGATCAACTTGCTTTTAACTCAGCTTCCCTATGGACTCCAGAAGATGGCAGACTACCAGAACTCCATGAAATCAAATTTAACCTTTTGTCTCCTTTTTGGGGAGGGTTGAAGTATAGTGTATACTTCTGCAGCAGAAAAAACTATTTGAATGTGAAATAACAATTTCTTATTTTATGTTAACTATCTTCTGCTCCCCTTTAAATTTTACACTGATAAATAGAGATCCTGGCATTGCCACACCAAAATATTTGTTGAACAAAAGTGCAAAACACGCTTTTTTTTTAGGGTATTTTCTGTTCCTTTTTCCATGTTTCTCACCCAAAGTATAGAGAGCCTGTAGTTTGACTTCCTGCACAGGTATTTTTATCTAGGTCTTTGAAAGTGCATCTTGCCTTAGATGTAGGCCTAACATCCTTCTAGGTGTCTTAGTGATACCGAGCCAGTATCTGAAACAGTGTAACTCCTCAGCTTCTTGACAGTGTGAAGTTCTTGGAGGGACAAGTTTGGGCTTTTATCTTTTAAGAAAAGATACCCTTTGTACAATTGCATATGTTTTTGAAAAATCAGAGTTCAGATTGCCCCTTTAAGTTTAATTTCCTTTCACTTAAACACTTTGGATATCCATATCATTAGCTGCGTGTCAAACAATCTGCTTGTTGCTGACAAGCTTATGGTAGTTTTCACAGCATTTCTGCTTCTGGTTTAGCAGTTATTTGTTCTTCTGGTTTAGAATTTTTTTGTTCATTAGTCTTTAGAGAAGAGAGCAAAGGAACTTTGCAACAAGTATTTTCTGGCTAATTTTGGTCTTATGAGGATATATATTCATGTGCTTTGTAAATCTGTATCTCATTTCTTCCAGATCACAGTTCGTTAGTCACCACTTTTCAGCAGTGTTTGCTTTTGCCAAGCAGTCAGAGTTACATACAGGCAGTACTGAGCAGAGAAGCTGTTGTACAACTGGGAAATAACTATTTCCCCTCTAGCTGTCTAGTAGAAAGTTTTGAAGTTGTAAAGTTTATTGTTGGTCTTTAAATAATCAGGTTTAAGTCTGCAGTAACATGAAAATCATGAAAAGTCTTGGTGCTCAAGAGTAATACAAGAAGCATAACTAGGATAATTGTAAAGCAAATAACAAAGAATAGGATAGAAAACAATATAAGGCCTGTGTTAATCTATGGGACCACCCACGTATTGAATACTGCAATGCAGCTCTGGTCATCTGTTCTGTAGTCTGTGAGGTGAAGGAAGACTAAAACTGGAAAAGATATGCAGAGTTGTCTGGAATAACTGAAGTTATAAAGCTCTTTCCCATAAGAAATGATTGAATAATCTGTGACCCTTTATCTTTGGAAGAAGGTGAGCAGGGAATTGTGATATCAATGACCTTCACTATGAATGACACAGGAGGTGAAGTAATAGGATTTCTTTCAACAGTGAAACTGGTGGCATTGAATGCTGCTCTGCTGGCATGTTCAAAGCCAGAAGGGATTGATTTCTGCACACACCACCTAACTATTTATTTAAGCAATATTATATTACTGAAATAAAAATTTGTCAAGGTTGTTAAAAGTGTAGTTATTAGAATGGTTCAGAATAAGAAGGTCCCTGGGTAATTTCCAGCATACTGCTGGAAATTAGTAATGCTTTGGACACAGAGCATTTATTAGGTGCTTGTTCTTGCCTCTTAATTGAGCATGTACTATAAGATAGGAAGCAGAACCAGGTAGACCTTTGGTTTGATCCAGTAAGGTGTTCTTGTACCTTGTATGAACATACCAGTCTTGATCTCAACCTGTTAGTGACTTTGACTCTCTTACTGTTTGTTGTCTGAAGGATTTAGGACAAAAAATGGATGCAGCTTTTTTGTGCAATTAGTGTTTTTGAAGGAGTGTCAAGTGGGATGAATGTCGGAGGGCTTAACAGATTGACTGGGAATGTGATTAATAGGAGAAAAGGAGGAAAAAAATCCTGAAGCCAAAATTTAATTTACTTGGTGTTTGCTGGAAGCCCTGCCATTAAATTGTTTGGGAAGAAGCTCCTGTTGGTGCAGATTAGGAGGGCACCCTCAGAACAAAGTTGCAGAGATATTTGGGCATGACAGCCCTCGTCGACTAGGCAGAACTGTGGGTTTTATACTGGGCTGTGGCTGCAATGTGATCTGCTTAGCTTTAGTTATTACTCTGCAGGGGTGTTAGCAGTGCACTACTAATCTGAATTTGGATAGAGTCTCTTCACGGATGAGAGCTCTCTGGTTGTGTTTTCACTTCTTGCTCTGAAGTAAGTGAAGTGCCAGTTCCTTTGTTATGTAGTCTGCATTTACACTTGAAGGCATGGTTTACAAGACTTGTTTCTCTTTTAAGCATGAAAGAGATGATTAATAGTGAAGTGAAACAGGTTTGTTGCTAGTCTTAAATATGGAGGAAGCTATCCCTTCTCAAAAAGCAATCTCATGGATCTGCAACTGCTTAACACTGGAAAGAGTTTAAAAGGTAGAGTTGAGACTGTGAAGAAAGAGACTAACAGCATTATCTAAAATGGAGGTTTTAAGTATGTTTTCTTCCTCTCCAAGGTGAGCTATTCTGTTTTTTCAAATTGGTATGGCTAACAGCTAAGAAGGTCTGGGTTTCTGAGTAAAAACTAATAGCCAAACTGTTGCTTTGTTTTTAATTCAGCTGGGAACTAACAGTGTTTAGTTATGTCTGCTGCTGTTGCTTCCCATCACGTTACAAGAATTGTGAAATGCAGGATATTTGTACGATTCTAAACTTACCTTTTTCTTGTGACGTGAGTATTCTAATGTCAGGCGTCAGAGAAAGGAAAGAAATGGCATTTGGATGCCACTGTCAGCTGCTTGAGATTGCTTCTATTTTGAGTAGCCAGTGAAAATTGTTCATCTTACAGCTCTTCTGTAGGTTGTAGTTCATGTCAGCATTTTTATGGTACTGGAAGGAACATAGTCAACTTCCTCATTAATTGCTGTAAACTGCTTTAATCCCGATTCTTGGCTTTTTCTGTGGGTATTATGAAGGGACTATCAAACGCGTTAGCTACTAAACACATTTACAATTAAATTGTAATTGCTTGCACTGATGCCAAGGACTTATTTTTCTCCATTTCAGAATAAATAGTGATAGGCTTCTGAATTCTTTTTGCTTCTAATGTACTTTAAATATCTGCAGAAAAAGATTTCTAGATAGCAGGATATTTTAGTTTCAAAAGTTATTTCTTTTCATTGTAGCATATACATATATTTTATATTCATTCCACCAAGTTTTCTTAGAGAAGGAAACTGAAAACAGGAAACAAATTTTACAGAGTTTGTAAAGCACCTGCAAAGCTTTTCATGAGTAACTGTGTGACAGTGAGAATGACCATTGCTCTGTGGCTATTATAGAATTCCAGGTACCTGCGTAGTTCTTAGAAAACAGAAAAGAACAAATGTCATTAAGATGTATGAAGTTGAGCCAGTATGCTGTTAGACTTCTAATAGCTGCATGGTGACCTGTATTCTGTGCCAGTAAAAAAAATAGTCCGCAGTTATGCATAAGGCCAAAACTGACGTTTTGGCAGTGGCCAGGTTCTTACAGAGAAGCAGCTGGCCTTGGCATCTGAAATGGCATGTGTTCCGCAGGGCATCGTGAGGATCCAGAATTGGACTCAGCTCTGAGGGTTAGTTGATTTGCAAAGATCAACAGTAAATGACAAATGCTGACCTTTAATGTTTCCCCAGACTTGCATGTTCCTGTTTACAATGTGTCTTGGTAACTTTGCAACAGCTTCCTTCCTTGTTTGCAGTCGCTGGCAGCATGATTAACTTTCGGGGAGTAGCTACTAAATGCCGGTTGCTGGTGGGCTATTTAGATTGACGTGCTGCTATCAGAGCATGGTCAGAAAGTTATGCAAACTCTGCTTCCCATTCATCCTTGTTCTCAGTTGGCACCTGGGTTGTTTTGGGATGGGTATTCTAAACTACTGCTGCTCACTAACCTGCAGTGCTGTGTCGATGGATGCTCATAGTCCTGTATGATGTCACTGGTGAAGATTTACCTACAGAATCATGTATTTAAGACAAAGTTGAAGTGTAGATAAAAGTAAGGTTAGTTATACAGCCTGGGAGTTTCTGTTAAAGATATGTAAGTGAAACATAAATTAACATACAGTAGTTCTCCCCTCTGATTTGTTATGCTCTTCATCCCTTTGTTTATGGGTTAGAAGAACTGCCTTGAACACAAGAACATTACTTCCAAATTGTAACTGGTGTTTAAAAGATTTGAAGTCTTTATCATTAGGAGTTTTCAAAACTAGAGCAGACAAGATCCTGAGTGATCTCTCCTAGTTGACTACTTGTTGAACAAGGAGGGTTAGGCTAGATGATGACCAGTCTCTTCCAGCCCTGGTTATTCTGTGTTGTATTTTGTGTTGCATTTCCAGGATTTACTTTGTACGCTATTGCATGGTTCCTAGTAGGTCTGGAATGCCACTGATGAGAATGTACAAACTCAGTGACCTGAGGAACTGTTCCTCTTTCCCTGTAGTCCTTTATAATAACAGAGTTACAAGAGAGAAGAAACTAGCTTAGAAACTGTTGATTTGCCGTGGAACCCATTAGCACCAGAGAAAGTTTCCGTACTCTAAACCAGTCCTAGAGTAATAGTTCTGAATTTAGGTAGAGTTGGTTTAACCTGCCTGTCCTGGAAACCATGAATTGTTTTAATGTTTTAAACCTCTTCAGGCTTTACAAGTTTGAGTGCAGTAGAGACAGCTAAAAATGTTACAGCAGTTTTTAGACATCATCTTCAGGGGGGCATCTGGGGAATTGTGGCTGCTGGTCAGTATTACCTTCTGGGGACTTACCTGGGAGCTTCATTGGCATCTAGCAATTAAAAGTTATGCTGGTGTCAAGCAGTATATATTCACTCTCATTATGGCACTCAGTCTACATTGTAACATACAACATTTTTTGCTTTCCTTGAGAATATAAGGAGCTGTTAAATAATGTTACATTCATCACTTACTGTTAATTTTCAGTTACTGTTGCTATTTTCCTTTCTCAGTAAACTGAAAATTTCCTCTTGCTGCTTCTGAAGCTAATGGTCCAAAATTATTTAATTTGCACAAAGCCTAATCTTGCTAAAGAAGGAGGAGTTGCCTCTTCCTTAAAATATTTTGTTTCTGCTCTGTTTTTCAGGCATGCAGAAGTCATGAAGAAAATAATCGAGACAGTTGCAGAAGGTGGGGGAGAACTTGGAGTTCACATGTATCCTTTTACACTATTACATGGATTCTTGGAGACATCTTGCAGTGTAAGGGCAGTTACCTCAAGGTTCATAAAGTGGCATACAATTGTGTGTGAAAGCAGTGAACAGCTGCTTGGAGTAGCACTTGCTGAAGTTCTGGGATGAGCTTCTTTGTGCAGACAGGCTCCATTAAGTTATTGGGAGGAGAAGTAAGAGGTGGTGTACAGCAGGAGCAATGGGGAAAGCAGGTAGGTTTGAAGGGACAGGATTGAGCCCTTGTTTGTAGGGGTGTGAAAGAGGTAGCTATGAGTCTGAAACAGAAACGCCAGTGTAGGAGGTTCACAGACTCCATCCAGAGTGTAATCACTGCTTGGTACAGCAGCTTTTGTATTAGATTTTAATCTGAAATTCATTTTTGAAAGGTGTAGGGGTCCACTATTCTCTGCATGTGAGCAGTATCTTGGTGCAACAACATTGCTGACAAAAAGTGATGAAAGTCAGTGAAACCATTCTGAACATCAATATCAACTGCCTCACAATCAGAATTTTCTTTTAGGGAGCTGACTGATCTTAGTTATACTTTGTAGCAATTGATACTATGCTCTCTCACTGGAGCAACCTCCATGTTAGAAGTGTGTCCTTTCAAAACAGTGTTCTTTGCTGCTCTAAAGCAAGTAAGGAGGAATTACTGGGCAGCTAAAGGTCCTGAATCAGTAAAATTCTCATTTACTGTATGAGTTGAGACTTGCTCAATTTGTGCAATGAGCAGCTGGAACTGAACTGGAAAATAACTTCACTGTTCAAGTCTCCTAGTCCTCAATAGTAGCTTATTTTATTACTTTTCTGGTTATTACCAACAAATTGGGGCATTTTTGATGTGGGATTTCTTTACTCATTTTCATGGATTTTCTGTTTGTGAAGCAATGGTCCATGAGACTGATATGTCAAAAGAGTAGGGCTTACTTATATCCAGTACCAATGTAACTTAATAGTCAGTTGAAAGTATTTCTATTAATTTTTCAGTTCTCTTTCCCACATGGACAGACACTTCAGATTGTAATTATTTAATATACTTTAGACTGCAAATTCAGGCCCTTGTTAGGGCCTGCATTTGAAGGTGATATATGCAAGGGAACTCTTCTCTGCAAAGGCAGGCTGCTTGATTGATAAAGCTAATCTCTGTACTTTCCCTCGCGAACAAGAAGGAGCTCTTTCAGAGGATGGTTCAGAGTAAGAACTGATTTCTTTTTCTGAGCCACTGAAACACTGAGGAGAGGAGCCTGCTCTCCCTGCAACTACAGGAAGTTAGCTGGGGATTAGCCTTGCTGGGTACAATTCACCTTGGCATTTGTTAATAACAAATATTAAGAATGTAAATGGGGTTGGTAACGTTTGTGTGGTGTCTGCAAGATTTATTGAAATAAAGTAATGCTGGTTCCCTTCATTAACTTAAACCAGGAAGGTCTATTTTTGGTCAAGCATCAGATGTCATACCAGCAATATTAATCTCCCAGTCTCTTAACTGTAAAGTAGCTGGGTGTTACTCTCCTATTAGCAAGAAATACTGTTGAGCAGACCATTGAACGTGACTTCTGCTTTTTTTGCAGGATTTCTAGCTGTTGTACATTTTCCTTAATAAGAAACTCAGGTACCTTCTTATTTTCTTGAAATTTGTACAGGCAGTCATTCCAACGATAGAATACGACTACACAAGGCACTTTACGATGTAACTAAAATAAGAGATGTGTTCCTCTAATTATCAAATCTTTTTTTAAATAACCCATCCATGTGACTTATACAACATTATACACAATTTCTGTAACTAATCTTTTATCAACTTGATGCATTAAAATAAAATGTTCCATTACCAGCCTTTTTAATAAAAATCTCTGTGTAATATAAATAAATCACTTTCATTCCAGTACAGATGCTGCACTAAGAGGTGGGATTTTTTTTTTCTTCATAATTCCTTTAATTTCTTTCTATCAGATTATTTTTGTGTGTGTTAGAAACCTAAATCTTCTTTTGTAGCAGAAGCCTAATAGTTTTGGCTTTCTTGCTGATTCCTAAAAATGTGAATTTTTTATTTTTTCTCCTGCCATTTAAATTCACTTGAGAGCTTTGTGGAGTTTTTTTCCCAGCTGTGAATGGTTGTATTTCCTCTAGCTGGAGGAAGATTTTGAAAGATTGAAAAAATAAGTGATTGTCTTGTTAGGAACATTTAACTACATCTTAAATAACTGTAACTAACCAGTCTTTAAAAGCCAATTTACACTTGAGCAAGACTAGAGATGGAATATTTGGGGAGACAAAAGAGGGATATTGTTTATGTAGTCTGTTTGTCTTGTAATAAAGAACAGTCTTATTGACAGAATTACAGCTTGAGGGTAAAGGGAAAAGATTGCTATGGCAGAGCAAGGTTCAATCTTATTATTTGTCTGCCTCAGATACACTAATTACCAGTCTAATAGCGTGGTTTCCTCATGGGAACATACATGGAGTTGTTTGTGTATTCAGATATTGCAGAGGCACCCAGGCTTTAGCAGCTGCTTTCTGCCCTGTAAAATGTAAGATTTTTATTAATGAAAATTGGAGGAAAGAACCATCATGTCTCTCTATATGTATTTCTGTATATATTTATAGTCATTAGATTTGCTTAAACTGGCTTTGAGGAGAGCACCTTTGTCTCTCAAACGTCCATCTTGCATTCTGCAAGGTAATCAGAAGTAGGGTGTCTGCAATAGACTGAATTTACTGTTGGGTGGGAAGGATGGTCCCTGTTTTGGCTGGCCTGTGTACCATGCTCTTATTTACATGGGAACATGCAATCAGGTTCTGTGTTCTATGTCTAAATTGACTTTCCTCTTGATATCTGTCTTCACTTCCTCTTTTTTGGACAGTATCTTAAGCAATGTCTATGTAAGTCAAGAGTAATTCTGGCTGAAACCTGTTAAAAATTTAACCACACCCACTGAGTCATGCCATAGGAATTTTCCTATGAGACTAATCTCAAAGATGTTTTGGGCTTTCTGGTAACAAAGGAAGCAGATGTCCTCCACCCAATAAATAGGGGGGTTTAGAGGGGGGCAAAGAGAGGGACTATGACTTAAAATAACCAGTAGTAATGTATATATTTTTCCTTTGCTGGGTCAGAATCTTTTGAAACAGGCTTCTCCCTAAAAGGTGTCTCTTCTCTTCCTTCAGGAACGTGAATTAGTTTCACAAGTCTCCAATAAGTTAAGTTATGAAATACCACGTTCTTCTTTGTCAGGTTGTTGATGGAAGCAAGTGGCCTGATATTATTTTTTAATATAAACCAAAAAAAGCCCTTTTCTCTGACCCTACCAGAAAAAAAGGCACCGCAGAACTGAAGAGAATTTGCTAATGGCTTCCATCATCACTGTGGTATTAAATGCCTTATGGCATTTTTAGCACAGCAGTGCCTGGTGTCACAAAAACCAATCCTTGGTGACTAATACATGGTGCTCTGCTTGACTGCTTGTCAAAGTGGCTGTACCTGCAAGCAAATCTGTCTTGGGTACACTCGCAGTTGTACTGTACCTTAATCCTGCTCTTCCTTTGGGATTAATGTTTAAAATTCCTGGTAGAATCAAAAGATTGCTGCTGTAGGAATTACTATAGACATGCAAACATAGTAGCCTCAGTTAAAGCTTCTGTCAAATCCTACATGATCATTAATTATCTGAATTTTGTCTCTGCATCAAAAGAGCTTCTGAGAACTTCTACTCTGCTCACTTTACTGCTATACACCTTGCAGTTCTTGTGGTTCTTTGCTTGCCTTCTGTTGATCTTGGGCTTTGAGTACATTCTCATTTATAGGTGCTGCATGCAGTGAAGGTGTGGGGTGAAATTTTGATTCTACTGAATCTAAAAATTATGCACTGCGAGTGAGTTATGATGCAAAGGGAATAACCTCACAGAGATGTAAAATAAAAACCATTACAGCCTATTGTCAAACTTCATATATCTAGTCTTCAGTTTACATGAAATGCAAAAATAGTATAATAGTAAAAAATTTTAAAGTACCAATAAATACTTGATTCCAATAAAAAATAACTAACTGTGGGAAGTGCAGTTCTGTATTTAGAATTTTAAAAGTCTAATTGAAGCCTAAGCTACAAGTAATGAAGGATGGAAATAGTGTTAAACTAACAGGGCAATTTCAACTTTGTCCTTCTGTGGCTGCATTTTTAGGTGTGGGAAAGTAGTGTTTGTTTAACCAGCTTGGTAACAAGCAGCCTGAGCCATTACTAGAGAACTAGAATGCTTTGAATTTGTCTGTGTTGTGAAGTCTGTATAGGGACAGTTACAATTTAGGGTCTTACTATGCTAAAAGCTGACTGATTTTATGTTTCTTTCTGAAACATACCTATCTGCTTTTCTAGTGGAAAACAGCCTTTTAATGCCAGTAACTTGCAAGATCTGTTTTAAGTCTAATGTTTGGAAAAAACAAACAGATACTCGGATGTAGAAAAAACTAGGTGTGTACAACTTGAGAAGAGGCTCTCTCTTTTTTGATAGTCCAGTTTCAGTTGCAACAAGGATTTATGATTTAAAAAAAACCGCAAATCTTCCTAGTTGCAAACTCTTGAACTGATATCCTTACTGTTCTCTACAGAAAGAAGTCCAAGGTGAATATGCTGCTAGACTGACTTAACATGAGGCCAGCTGCTCCCATGGTGCATATCAGTTGTAATCCTGGGCAAATACAAAAATCTCTTGGTAAAGAAGACAAACTAGAACACAGAGAACACAAACAATGAGTAGGAGCAAAATTCTTTGTTGGGTCAAACTGGAGTTTTTCTGGCAAATTAAACACATAAGTAAAAAAAATGGGCTTCATTTCAGTCAGTCCAAAATTTTAAGTCAGACATCATTAATGCAGTTTTTGAAGAGAGGAAGCTTGTATATCCTTGTTTGTTCCTTAAAATGATTTTTTTTCAGACCACAAGCCAGCGGTTTTAGACAAATTCATTGAAACACTGAAATTAGGTTTCACAGTATTTAGAAAATAAACATATTTCTCTTTTTTTTCTGTAACTTTATTGAATTCAGTATCTCTGTACAAACAGTTTTGGGTCCTGCTAAATAATTGCTTTTGGCAAACATTGACTGGAGAAACACCCTGTTCTAGCAAAGGACATTTGCTTTTCTGCTAAGAAAAATACGGGTTTAAAACATGCGAATGTATTTAGGTTTCAATCAACATGATTATCTGTCTTCTGAAGCGTTTCTGAAGTGCCAGGGCAAACTGAAATGCCTTTCAACGTTCTTACTGCCTTTTAGTTTGTTTATGACCACAGAAGTCACACAGCCTGCCTTCTCTTAAGAGTGTACACAATGTGTTCTTGTGTGGGCTGTCATCAAAACACATATATCTTCTTTTGTGTAGCTTGTTTTCTGAAAGAAAGCCTCTCTTTCTCTGCCATCTTTTCTTTTTGCCTGCTCATATGTTTTTTTGGCATAGCACATCCACTTTCAGCTTCTAAACTGAGCTGTTTCACAGGTTAACCTTTCTTGGCTTTAGTGCCCACTTGCAGAAGTGAAGATACTCAGCTGATGGCCTCTGTTCCCAGTTGTGCCTGGCAGATCTGGTAAGTGCCCCTGCTGTCTTTTACCTACTGCAGAACCACGTGTTCACTGCGGATTCAATAATTAACTCCTTGTTTGCCCATGAGGCCTGTTCACCCTGCACTAAACGAAGTATGCTCACTGGGCTGCTGTGCATTGATTTGTGTGTTTGAATGAGAGAGAGACTTAGGGCATTATTAGCAGCCAATTCCACAACTGTTGTACAATTTTTTCTTCTCTGTACTAGCCCCCTCTCTGTCACCAGTTGTGAAATCTGATGGCAGGCATCAGGATATGACTGCCTTCTGGCACGTAGGATACTGTTTTTGATGAAGTAGAACCAAGTTTGCTCTGGATCCTAATCTGTTACTTGCAGCAAGTTGCACGTCGCCGCTTTGCATCTCTTTTTAAAGATCTATTCTTGATCACTCAGAATCAACCTAGGTTATTTCACCCAGCCTAGGTGGAAAAGTGCCAATGCCAGTTACTTTTACAGATCAGCTTTTAGAGCAGGACTGCAAGTATACCCTTAGTGTGTTTTCTCATGTAGCAAAACAAGAAATCAGGACCATAATTACTGGGTGTCAGAACAGAGAGCAATCTGCCCAGCTGGAAGATGCAGACCTGCTCTTAGAGGTATCGCTTAGGCTTCTCTTTCCATGCTTGATTTTCATTTGGCATTTCAGTATCAGTGCATCAGATTTTGTTTTGGGAGTAGCGTTGTTCATTGTGCTGCAGAGATTGTCTTGCTAGCCTGCACTAGACCCACATTCTTCCATGCATGGCTTTTGACAACATGATACTTGGATGATATTGTTGACTTGTAATTTACGTTTGAACATATGGGTAAGCAATGAGGAGAAAATATGAAGTTTGCAGCACTTGCAGTGTTGTGAAGTAGAAAAAAATCACAACTAAATATATGAATAGCCAATGAAGTTGTATTTTCTTGGAAGACTCCAGCCTGAAGAATATATTCTGTAGTCACTTGTCATGGACTAATAGTAATAGCTTGCAGGCAACCAATGTTAATTTTAAAAAATTATAGGTATGTATCAGACTTCCACAACATCAGACAGGATATAATTACAGATACTAGAAATTAATAGTCAGGTTGAAGGGAACAAGGTCTTTGGATTATTGATAATGATTTTCAGAACACTGAAACTTCACAAAGCCTAGAGGATACAATGTGATGGAATAGCTTAAATAAAAGAAGAAAAACAAACCTAAGGCTGATGCAGATAATTTCAGGCAGGTCAATTTTACATTGATACTGAAAGTGTGGGAAGAGGAGAATATAAGCAAGCAGCCACTATTGGAATTCTTGTTCTTAAAGGGTTAAAGAAAGGTAACAAATGGTAATCAATGTAGCTTAAAGGAAAGTGTCTCTAGTGCAATCTGATACTGCTGTTTTAAACTATCAATATTATCATCCACACTTAAAAAAGGAATCCTTTTTACTTTTAGAGTGATACTGCGTAATTCATTGACTAAGAAATTTCAAAAATACAGCTCCCAAATTCCTCAAAACGGATAAAAGATAAGTAACCAGTTGATGTCAACTTGGATGATTCCCAACTCACAGACACAAAGCAGGGAGGGTTAAACCAGGTAATCTGGGTATTAATTTTTAACCTGCAATATTTTAGCTTTCTGTTACAAGGAAAAATTATTAGAAGTCTACTTATAATGGAAATTTCAAATGCAAACACTTAGTTCATTAAACAGAATCACAGGGAGACTTGTTTAAATATACCATGATGTCTGTAGTCTTATGCTAAGTGAGCATGACTGTTTTCCCATTTTTGCATCAAATGATCCTGAAGTTTGCTAGGGAGCATTTAGCTATTGGTCTTCATCAATTTTTTTTTTCCGTCCTATTTTCCTTCTTCCCTATTTTCTCTAAGGCCATATGGTACCATATAGTTTGGAGAGAATTAACCAAGCTGCCAGTTAGGCCATTCTGCTGTTAAAAAGTATATCAAACCTAGAATTTATCAGGTTTTCTTTTGAAGTAATCTAGTGAAATGTGGTCGTTTTGTCTGGTTTTGGAGTGGAGATATTTTGATTCGGGGATTTAGGTAATTTTTTCATTAAATAATTAGGAAAACGTTATTGAAAATGTTGGTTTTATTTTCTGTCAACAAGAAAAAGAGAATTTTTTTCTTTTTCTAGTAATCGAGTGTGTGGGAAACATGATCAACAATTTACTTGTTTTGACAAACTTCTTAGCACTGGCAAAAGCAGGGAAACATTTTTGGTAATATAGTTGACATTGGTAATAATCTTATAAAAAGGTGTTTTCCTAATCATTTCTTGTTAGATAAATGTCAGCAGACCCTAGTCAAGACTAGATTAAAAGTCTCCAGGCTGACCTGGTAGCTGCCACTGAGAAGCCCATTGGTTACCCATTACCTGAGGCATTTGGGAGTGTAGTGGGACCCAAACTGAAGCTGGCAACATTTGAAAAGGTGGCTGCCTTACTGTTAGGAGCATGCAGTACGTGGTGATCTGAACTAGATTTTAGCTCTGCATCCACTTCTAGTCCCCATACCTAATCCTTCACTATTTTGCTTTTAAAGTGGGAATGATTTCTTAGGAGATGTAGCATCTACCTGGGAAATTTCCATCAGTGCCAGCCAAGTGTTGGTTTTCTGTTTTCTGGGAAGATAGAAAATATGCCCCCCTTCTTCCTAACCATGCAAGTCAAACATCCTGTAATTGAAGTAATCTAAATAATCTTCTGCCTCTGATATCCTGCTGCTTCAGTACACAATGACCCAACCACCTAGTGGGGCTGAAGGTGCTTCTCCTTGGTGCTTGTCTCTTGCTGGAGGTGGTGTGGAGGAGGGGAAGGAAGGTAGTTTAAACAGTTTTTAATCTCTGTTGGATCCCTGTCAGTAAGGGGAGGAGGAGGTAAAGAGCAATGACCTGAGCATAGCAAATGCTGTTACCCTATTGCATCATAATTATTTCATTTCTGAGGGGAAGTTAGAAGCAGCAACAGCAATAAAAGCAGTGGTTTCTGCCTTGTCTTCCAGAGCAGCATCAACAGACATCTCTACCATGATGCTGCACTGCATGCAGCTTTTTCTCTTGCTTCTGCTTGGTACATGGTGGCCAGACTCAGAGCGACTTGTGGTGGGAGCTGTGAAGGTCAGGGAGCACTATATAGCTGCTCAGATCACTAGCTGGACCTACAAACTGGAACCTGAGGAAAAGTCCAGGTAACTAAGTACAGGATAAGAGGGATGAAATTAGTCCTCCCTTGTGACTGAAAAGTGGTTTGTGTCTCCCACTTCTTGTGGAACTGCAGAACCCAGGAGGACTTTGGAGCCCAGTCTGTTGATTTCAGAGGAATTTGTCTGACTTTAAACAGCATGATCTGAACTAGAGCTAGTGACATTTTAAAAGCTCCTTTTTACTTGCTTCATTAGTGGATGGAATTATTTTCATGTTTTCAGAGCACTTCTGTTAAATAATTTCCAGGGCTTGCTTTTTTCCTTTTTACGTAGCTTAATTAAGCTTGGAGTTTTTTAATGTATTTCTTTTCAGTGCGTGGATGTTGAGCAATGTTAAGTTGAGCTATGATTTGGTAAAATTTCAAAAACTTTAGACCTTTAGAATTTGCTGAAGGAATTATTATGTTCCAGTTTGGATGCTATCACTTTCACTTAAATCAGAGCCAGATGAACTTTGGAACTAGTTGTGTGGTTTCTCAGTTATTCAGAAGTTTTGTGAAATGTACATTCTGAGTTCTGATGAGTAAAGGTTGTAAGATCAAGCGTTGCTCTGCTTCACTACATGAAAATACTGATTTCATTTTTTTCAGATAGCATTGCACAGTGACAGCCTACCTGCATCCACCAGTCAAGAATATGAAATATGTTATTTTTATTGCTACTGCTATCCTTAGGGTAGTAGCAATAGTGAAGTGCAGTGCTTCAGATTACAAAACTTGGATGTAATTTCAAATTCTGTTTGAATTAGGAGGAAAAATTACTAAAAATTAACCATTAAAATTAATTAAAAATTACTTTTTCTCCAACATTAAAAGTTTTTTGGATACTGCTGCTTTTTTATTTATACATTTATAAATAGGTGGATGACTTGCTTTTTTTTTAGTTCGTGATTCATTTTTCCTAAACATGTATTGTATTTTATGATAATATGGAAAAGATGTTTCCAGTTCAGATTATTACTTTCTAACTATTTTTTTTTTCAAGATTTAATTATAACAAAGTTTCTGTGATTTCTAAAACCCCTTTGAAAATTTAATACAGCTGGTATAGGCACAGTGTCAAACTGGCAAGACAGAAGAAAACAGGATTAAAGTAGGAATGTGAGGCCAAATACCATCTAAGTATTGACCTGGATGTGTGAATTTACTGGTTATAACTTCATTCTTTTCTGCACTGGATACATCAATGTAAATATCAACTGCTGTTTTGTTAAATTCACATTGTGGATGGAGTGGTTTCATGAAGTGGAGACTCACAAGACTGTCTCAAACTTCAGCTGAAGTACTCTGAGATAACCCAGCAGTATTTCATATGCAATGTCTGTTGAGTTATCTTGCCTAAGTATTTAGAGCAAGTCACATTGCAGATGGCTCTAATGAATTTTGTAGAGCTTATAGAAATTTAACTGAAGCCCAAAACAAACAAACAAGCACACAAAAACTAACAAAACCCTCAACTAAAAAAAAAACAAAAAAAATCCCCACAGAAAACCAAAAAACCTCACAACACAAATATACTCACTGAGGAAGAGTTAATGGCTTGGATCCCAAAGGCATGGGAGTATGTAATTTGTGCTGATTTCAGAGGAAGCTGATTGTCTAAATGCAATATAAGAATCTGATACTTTTGTGCTTTTAGTTCTAAATAACTGAAGAGAAGCTGAAAATGGATTCTTCCTGAACTATTTCTTTAATTTTCCAATCATGCAGACTAGAAAAGGATACCTAACATCTCTGAGCGTCAGTCTTATCTTTGCAGAGGTTTGTTACCATGTACAAGTGATATTTATTTATAAAGCACTTCAGAGCTAAGTGAACTGTGTTATCTGTGCATCATGCAGTGTTGCTGCTGCAATGCCTAAAAGTTATGTAACTAGACCTGCTCGCTAGTGTGGGATTTCTGAAGTGCTTATGTATTTTATTCCTTCTCACTGTACAATTGGCATTGATAAATTTCCTCTTCTACCCCACAGTCTTATGTGCATATTCTCATGAACATTGCCACATTACGGCAGCTCTTATCAGTGAAGATTATGAATCCCATCCTTCCCCTGAAAGAGTTAAACAAAATTTTATCGGTGACTTTATGGAGAGGGGAATTAATTGAAACACCTTCTGCTTCTCTGTGAATCTGCTGTGTCAAGAGGTCGCAGAGGAACTTACAAGAGATCTCTTCCGAAAGAGATCTCCCCCTTATGGACCCTGGACGTCACTGAAGTGAGCTCTCTCTATTCTCTCTGCTCAGCGTCCCCATGCTTGAGCAGCCCATCAGCTTCTCACTGTCAAATGTGCCTGAAAGGGCATTACAAAGAAAGCAGGTGGAATTACTGGTGGATTCAGTCATCATGCACCCTATAGTAAAACAGCCAATAAGTGTGAAAGGCTGTTATCCTTTCAGCCCTCTTCTCGTCATTATTTCCATTGCAGAAGTGTTGTGTACTGGTTTCCTTCTGCTTGCCTAAATATTTTCTAAGAAAACATTGTATGGTCTACTGGGTGCCAAATTGTTTATGTAACAAGACTAAGGGCACTCGCAGTGTTTCTCATTTTCTAACTTGCTGTGAGATCCTTAGTTGTTGTCAGAGAACAGTTTTGTGCTTGCCTCCAGAATCATTCCTGTGACAGGAGCTTGCTGTTAATGCTGTTGTAGAACCCTTCTAGTGAGTCTTAAAGTTCAGACATAGGACTGAATAAAAATAAATTCAGCTTTCTTTCACGCTGTTTTGTCAGATGCTTTCTAGGCTAAGTATGGTCGAGACATCTTCCCCTGTGTCTTGGACAAAACAAAGGCATCATTACCCCAGAATCAAAAGGACCTATAAAAACCACCAGTAAGATCAGTGGTGAACTGTTCTAGGTATGGATATTGGATGCCCCATATGAAATGATGTGGCTCAGGGACATCACAGATTCAATAGAATAAGAGGGAGAAGGGAATAAACTACAAAGAGTTGGACTGTGTGCTTTGCCTTCAGCAAAATGTGCAAGTGATTAAACATATTTCCAAGATTCATTTTTTGAGATATCCATTAAACAACAATGGCATCTCTGAGAATCTTTGTCCTTTCAATATGTTTTGCAACTCTTTGGTTTCAGATTGGAACATTCAGATCCCGTGTTTAAGAAAATTTCTTACAGAGAATATGAAGTGGATTTTGAAAAAGAAAAACCAGCAAATACATTTGCAGGTAAACAGGAATGAAATGTTCTGAGTGTTTTCATTTGTTGCTTGTTTTAAAGCCAGTGGCAGCCTAAGCAAGCTTGTGTTTTTGTTTCCATTACTTGTACATAAACCAAATAGGCACAGGGGATGAGGGCACTACAGTGCAGGAATGAGGCTTCCAGAGGCCATAGAGAGGTTGGACTTTCAGAGGATGTGGCTGTCTGTAAATCGGTTCCACCATACCAAGTTGTTCCTTTTGTTTTCAGCATCTAATGAGACTTACCACATGCATTTAGATTTGTATGACACAGCCACAGTGATGACACTGTAAATTCACATGGAAAGAGCTTAAGGCCTGAAGCTAAATATTTACAAAATTGTTTACAAGGAAAGAGACTAACGAGCCAAAAGTTGTCTTAGCAGTTTTTTCAATTGCTTATTTTTGCAGCCTAGGGAGTAGGGATACGAACTCTTGAAATCTTTTGCAGGAAATGCCTCAAGAAATTTGCAGTGTGGAAGTGATTATTTATTTGGATTACATTTGGGGATTGAAAAATCTCTTTGTTTTGTGACTTCTGGCATTTCAGAATGCTACTTAAGTAATGTGTTTGAATGCCTTTCTCTAAACTCTTAAACTATAAAATGTTTATCTTTTGAAACTATTTAATTAAATTGTATGTGAAAGATTCCTGGAAATTTCCAATGAACCTCAAGATGAATCTTTTGATAAAGTTTCTGTATCTGTAAATAACTTTTTTCCCTTAAGTCTACTATTTTCCTGTGATTTTTAGGTGCTAGTTGTCAGATAGATAATTTATAACATTACTGACTATGCACTGCAGGCTTTAAGTACTCATATGCCTTTCTATGCATAAATCTTCATTGCAGTGTTATTACGTTCTCTACTAATTTTGCAACTTGTTCTTTGAGAGCTAATATCTTCTAATATGGGAGAGAATTCTTTGTTTCACTAAACATACTGTTTTACTAATAATTTCCTCTTTCTTTGTCTCGAATAACTACAGGACTTCTGGGACCAACCCTGCGTGCTGAAGTGGGAGATACTTTGGTAGTTCACCTTAAAAATATGGCTGACAAGCCGGTCAGTATTCATCCCCAAGGCCTAGTTTACAGCAAGAATGAAGAAGGTAAATACTGTAAAAACTCCACGTTTTCTTCATTTACTTGTAGACTACTGCAGGAAATGTTGAGAGGGGTCCAGACGAATACTTGAGGCTATGTGTAACACAAATATCTGTTGATCCTTGATTGCAACTTCACGCCCATTGTTAGCTCCTTTCTTGTTCATCAGTGTAACACTAGGAATGTGAGTGTCATGTGCACAGTTAGTCTCTTAACAGTGCTGATCATGCTGTTCTGATACACAGCATTTAATGCTCAGCTTTGTGTTTTTCTCCACACCCTCATGAGACTAGCAAAAAGAGATGATAAACTATGATCAAATGGACAGTAAAATGTCTGCACCAGCACAAAGTGAGTTTGCTTGCTCGTGCTTCTTGGATTGCCCTGCCCTGGGTACTGAGCCAGAGCTTTGACTTGCAGTTTACAAATTTATGCAAGGCTTTGTTTGTTGTGTGGGTACAAAAAGAGTTTTGCAACTCCATCTCATTGAGTTGAACAGAACTTCTCATTGGAAGTGATGGGCAGTTCAGTTTGACTGTCTTATTAATTAAAGTGCCTTTTGCACCTTGGATTTCAATTCTCTGTCTCCCCTTGATCATATTGCAGATCTGTGGGATGTGGCAGGCACAGACATGAGCCATTACTGCTCAATGTGTGAGTGTGCAGTGTACGGAACGCCTAAGGCAGCAAGGCAATGCCAGCCCATGCAGTGACTTTATGAGAGACAGAAAGGTTACAGAGAGAGCAGCCTTCCTTTGCAGAGCATCAGTGAGCAGAGGCTAAAGCTTTATGCCATCCTAACCCTAGTCAGACTGATGAAGAGCCCAACCTTTTGGCAGTGGTGACACTTCTAGGAAATCTTTAATCTCTAAGAAACAGGATGGTAGTGGAATAGCCACTCTCCCCATGCTACTCTCAACAATGTGTGAGTGGAATCATGAGTTATCTCTTGGAAGCTGAAGTATAAGCAAGAAATGAACCAAGCTTTTGGAACTGATTTGTAGGAGGACATTCCAGGTGTTTTGATTGCTCTTAGTCTTCATGCCACCCTACTGACTCTTTTCTTGGCAGGCTCCCTGTATGATGACAGAACAACACCTGCAGAAAAACGAGATGATGCTGTACTGCCAGGGCAGGTCTACACTTACATGTGGGATGTATCAGAAGAAGTTGGTCCACGAGAAGCTGACCTTCCTTGTCTTACTTATGCTTACTATTCTCATGAGAACATGGCAATGGATTTCAACTCTGGTCTGATTGGAGCACTGCTGATCTGTAAGAAAGGTAATGAAATGCTGTAACACTACTATAAGGTAACACATTTTCCTTTCTTGACAAAGTTAAGTTGTATGATAATGAGAAAAGATATATTATTTTCTTTTTCACATCTTTACATGCAGTGTAAAACAAATGGTTTTTAACATCATTCTTTTAGATGATAAAGTTTTTAAATGCTAGCTGTCATGCAGTTCCATACTATAATTATGGGATGGGCAGAAAACATTAATGAATAGATACATTTTCCTGTAGTGGTTGCATTTTCAGTTGCTTAACTGCTAAATATAGGACCTCAAATTTCCTGTCTTAAAATAAATATTTTTTAAAACTTCATTCAAAATAGTTTGGCCATTTCAGAGAATAAGGCAGGAAATAATTGTTTTACTCATTGTCTTTTAAAGGCTGTCTGATCAAGAACCTGGAACACTCTTCTGTAACAAAGGTTTAAAATTGCAGAGCAGTGTGTCTTTTGCTAGTCTTTTGAAGATATGGCCAAATTTGGACAGATTAATCTTTCTTGCTTGCAATCAGAGTCTTCAGATTTTAGCAGTCTGAACCATTGAATTCCATCTCCAGTAATAAGAACTGGTGTTTTGTAGCACTTGTAGATAGCTACTGCATACATATCCCTGGTTTGAGGGATGATTGAAACAATGTGCCATCGTGTAAGCTACTTAAACTACCTGCTGGTCCCTTAAATCCTAAGTTTTTTCAAGTTATATATCCTTGCAGTAAAAGCATTGGGACTAATTTTGGGTTAGTTTAGCTTTTAGATTTAGTTTGAGTCAAAAATTTTGTGTAGACTGTAGGCTGCGTGGACTTGGACCTCGAAACTTTCCTGAAAGTAAACAGAACACTGGTTCAGTGTGGATTGCACAAGGACGCTCTCCTCAGTGATAGATACCCACTTAATTGCAGAACACACCTACTCCTATCACCTCAAAGGAGTGCCATTAGTATTAATTATGTTCCTCCTGAGTTTTTTTGATGATTGGTGCTTTTGGTGTTACTAGGACTTGTTATTTTCCTGTTTGCTTGGGTTTTCTTTCTCTGGGTTTCTGTGTATTTTATGGCATACCGGTTGAACTAATCTGGGTGAATACTTTGAAACTTCTTCCTACTCAGGCTTCTCAAATTCATGCACTGGGGGCTTGAGTAGGATATGAATTTGAGATGGACTGGTGTGAGCACTACCTTCAAGACAATTTGTGTGCATGTTTCTAGCTAGAGCAAAGACAAACAGCTCACTATGCATATTTTTAAGATTTCTGATCACAGTTTTTTGACTGAGCACTGCATCTGCAGTGTAGCTTTGTATTTGGTCTGCATGGTATGGAGTTAAGTTTCTTCACAGCAGTTCATACACAGCTTGTGCTGTGTTTTGCATTTTGGCTTATTAGCATTGATAATATACCCACCCATGTTTGAGCTGTTGCTGAGCAGTGCTTGCACACTGATGTCAAGGCTTTCTCTTTTTCCTGCTCAGACCTCCCAAGATAATGGGCTGAGGGTGGACAAAGGGTTGGGAGGGGACTCATCTGGACAGATGAAACACACCGGCCAAAGGGTTATTTTCTACCATTATCATCATTCTCCAATAAAAACTGGAGGCAGAGAAAGAAGCAGCAGTGTGGGCAGAGCAAGCAGTGTTGACTTCCAAGGTGACTGGTTTTGATAGACTGACTGGGTATCAGTCAGCTTGTGGGAGATGATGAGTGTTTTCTTTTGTGTTGCTTGTTTTTTTCCCCTCTTTCCTTCACCTTTGAACTATCTTTATTGACCCATCAATTTTCTCATTTTTGTTCTCCTGTTCTCTCTCCTGTCCTATTGGGGACTGGGAAGCATTGAAGTGGATGTTTGGCTCCTGGGTCAAACTGGGTCAAACAGTGGAGTCAACTGCCCACAGTCTGACACATTTAAGAGGTGGTAAGGTTACAAAAAGTGGACTTTGGAGTTAAAGCACTGCCTGAATGTTCTTTGCATGACAGGTAAATAAATTCCTCTGTTGATCTGAGGCTTCTTTCAAGACGAAAAACAGAACTTTGTAACTTGTCATAAATAAAAAGGATTATATTAAAGATCATTTCTTTCACTGCCTCTTTTCCTAAGTAGAAAAATCAGCAAGTTGCCAAATTTTTAATTCCTGCAATCCAGAGGGACCAGATTATGTTTTGAAAGAAGCAAGTGGAAGTATTTGATGTGAGCGATCTACATAAAGAATCAGTAAAAATCACACCAGTTCCATGTGGCAAGTCCAGAATGAAATCTACCTCTTGACAGAAATTGCATCTGTATCACAAAAATCAACCAGGACAGTTTCTTGTCACTGATCCAGTGCAGCAGTGTCTGTTGAAGTCTTTTGTGTGTAAATGTTATTTGCTGAGTGGTCAGTTTCAAGCTTTTTAAAGGTGGTGATGACCTCAGTGCAGTGCTTGAAAAGGTGCTGTTCACACTGCTGGTGACTCTGCCATCGCTCTTCTCTTTGCCTGGAAGTCTGAAAAGCAAGGGCAAGCACCTGATTGTAAACAGAAGGTGTTTGACACTCCCCTTCATTGAGGCGATCTCTGCAACACATTGCTGGAAATTGTCTGAGACAATTCAGGGCATGATGTTTATCTTCTCTGGAATACTGCAGACTTTTGATTTTTGTGGTTACCTACTCCAAAAGTACTTTCAGAAATAAAATCACATTACGAGCATTCTTAAGGCCTTGTTTTGATCAGGCTCAGCCAGTACATGCTAACAGGTGAAACAAGCTCCTTTTAAATATACATTTATGCGACTGCATGGATGTGAAATCTGCTTTATTTCTGCTTCAAATTAAGACCTGTTGTTTCTCCCTCATAGGAAGTCTAAATGAGGATGGGTCACAGAAACATTTTGACAGGGAATATGTGCTGATGTTTGGTGTGTTTGATGAAAACAAGAGTTGGCAAAGATCAACATCCGTCAAGTACACAATTAATGGCTATACTGATGGAACATTACCAGGTACTGTTCAGGCTTATGTGAAATGAAACTAACATTTGTGAACGCTGAATATTACCTTCAGTTGCTTTTCATGCACAAGAATGGGGATGTGGAGAAATGGGATACAGTCTTTTTCAGAATGTCTGTGAGCATCTAAATTCTGGAAGAAAAACTGTGCTGCTGAAAGGAAGTCATGCCAACTTACTGAAAGGAACTATGAGATTACTTCTAAGAAGACTTCTGCTTGAAGAAAAAGATTCCTAAGTTAAAATAAAGGCCATAATAGATTCCTTGGTTTTTTTAATAGGCTGATGGTGAGAGAGTTGTTTGATTAAGTGAATTGCTGGTTGTACAGGATATAGAACATACTGGGAGAAAAACTTCCTGAAAGTGCAAAGTCTTTTAATAATAACTAACTCAGTTAAATGAGAAGACTAGGAAGATGGTAGTGGGGCTATTGTTCTCCTAAGAAACAACTTTCATATCTCTCTCCCATCCCTTGAGCAAATACAAAGGGTTGTCTTAAATGGGGATCTTTTGAGCAAGTGCTGAAGAGGGTAATTCCTGTCACTAGGTACCACATAATTCTTTAGCTTAGATCCTTGCTTTGTTCTTCACCTTTCCTGCCCTGCTTCCCCCTAACTCCCCAAGCTAGGACAGGTGAGCTTTCCAAAAAAAGGCACTGGGGTTTTTTTCCCTTTTTTGCCAGTTCATTGTAAGTCAGTTTTTTGCTTGCAGGTAAGATTTAAACACCTGTCTTCCACTGACATGCAGGATTTTGGTATCTGTTCCATTTACATGCTTCTGGAACTTCCTCTTGTTGCAAACCTCAATCACAGCAATTTATTTTTTATGTTTTCAGTGAAGATTCACTTCAAACCTAGGATGCATAGGGAACTTGTATGATTTGCCTGCATTCTGAACCCTACTCTCATGTCTCTTTCAGATTTAGAGGCTTGTGCATATGACAACATTAGCTGGCACTTGATAGGAATGAGTTCCAAGCCAGAAATCTTCTCCATTCATATCAATGGCCAGTCCATGGAGCAAAGACATCACCGAGTTTCTGCTGTTAACTTGGTGGGAGGAGCCTCAACCACCGTAAACATGACAGTGACTGAGGAGGGAAGGTGGCTCATATCTTCTCTTGTCCAAAAGCACCTGCAAGGCAAGGAAACATCTATTTATTAGGCACCTGTAAAGCTGTCCTTCTCTGTGTCCCAAATGGCTTCTACTGTTTTGCAATGGTACAGTTCATCTGTTTTGGATGGCTTTTTCATTTCACTGAGAAGCTGCCCAAGAACAGGGCATTCTGTTGGAAGTGCACAATGAACTGAAAGAGGTTCTTACCTGCAGCTTTACTGCAGTGTGCACATCACAGAGAAACAATGATTCAGTATTCCAGCATCTAAAGCTCTATGAGCTGATAAGCACCATTACAAAATGAGTAAGAAACCACCTGTTTCCTGAGAAACTGAGTACTTTCAGCTAAGGGTGCTTCAACCTGATGAAAATATTTGCTGTTTATCATTTGGAAGTGGTATTTTTCAGCAATGATCAGAATTCTGTTTTAAAGAATGAGAAAAATATCTCTCTTATAAGAGCTGGAGGTATGTTTTGGGGGTAAAAAAACAGCTGAAGTCATAAGAGTTCCTTGGATGGGAAATAGCTATGTTCCTGTTTCCTCTCAATTAGCTGGAATGCATGGTTACCTCACTGTGAGAGACTGTGGGGACAAAGATGTGAAGAAGAATCGTCTCTCCTATAAAGAACGTCTTATGGTCAAAACCTGGGACTATTTCATTGCTGCAGAAGAAGTTACCTGGGATTACGCCCCAAGTATTCCAGACACCCTTGATAGGTAAAATAATACTTTGTCAATATAATGGGGAATGTTACCATGAAATCACAGGATAATTCTGGTTGGAAAGAACCTCTTGGTATCTGACAGCAAAGTTGGATCCAGTTGCACTGGACCTTATCCAGTTATGTTTTTGTTGTTTCCAAGTACAGGGACCCTTCAGCTTCTCTTGGCACCTTTGCAACTTCACAGTGAAAAAGGTTTTCCTTGTATCAGATCATCCTTCTTCATGTTGCACCTTGTGTCTCATCTCTTCACCATGCAGCCTGAGAAGCACCTGGTCCTGCTTTCTCTGTAACATCCATTTGATAGTTAAAGATAAGATGCTCCCTTAGCTATGTCTTCGCATGACCAAATAAACTGGGATTTTGCTTCTATGCCAAGTGCTTTGGCTCCCTGATCACCATGGTGGCCCTTCACTGGCCTGTCACCAGTGTCAGTGACTTTGTTTGCTAAGAAGCCCCAAAGTGGACGCCTTCTCACAGGGAGCCCAAAATAGGAAGATGACTTAGGAATTGTCCAAAGTAGCATACAAGGCTAATTTCTAAAATACTTTTCAGCATCAATTCTGCTGAAATAAACAATCTTTAAGGGGGAGGGAATATTTCTGGAGATTAAAAGTTTTTAAAAGTTCAGTACAATAAAGTGTTTAGGGAACAGGAAAAAGATCTGTCTATAAATGACCTCTGCAGGGTACCAATGTAGATGGAGTACAAGTCATAAAAACTAAGCATATTGGGCTATTTTGTTCAACTTAGGATGAATAGAAGGAATTCTGTAACATACATGATGTCATAGTATACAGTGCTGTCAGTGCGCTGTGGGGTTAAATTTGCAGTCTGTCAATTCCCCAGGGCTATTTGTGCCTTTACAAGCTGATATTCATAAGAACCTTTAAGGATTTAAGCAGAACAAAACAAATTCCTTATTCTGTAAGGGATGTAGTTTCATATACCTTCTAAGAAATACAGTGTTAGCACAACTCCTTCTCCTTTGGCATGATTTGCTTCCCTTATGTGCTCTTGATTTTTCTATCTTTCTTGCTGGTCACACTGCCTTACTTAACCTCAGTGCTCTGATTTTTCCTCCTTTGTTCAAAACTGCAGAATTTATGCCTGTTCAGTAACCTTTTTTGAAGTGCAATTGACAACAAACATGTTACTCTTTATAAATTCCAAGTATTTATTCTAGTTTTGCTCCCAGCATTAATAACTTTAATTTTTGAAACCTCAGTGTAACACTATTTACTGGGTGGTACCTGATGGCTGTTAAGATTGTGCTCCTGTTTCTCCTGGAGTTTTTCCTACTGTAAGAAAATTGTTTGGTTTTTTTCTCTATGCTCAACTATGCCTTTGAAAAAAGTGATTTCTATCTAACCTTGAAAGTGTACCTACTGCTTCAGTTTGTTTCTCTCTTGCATGTACACTGTTAAATTAAATGTAAATTCTGATATTAATTGGTCATATGTAATACCAAAACACAGGTAATGGTCCAAGATTCTTCTTACCTAGTTTAGGTTAGAATTTGGGGTGAAAAGTGTTAGGTTTGTTTCGGGTTTGGGGTTTTTTTCAAGCAGTGAGATTTCTACCAGTTGCTTGAATACTAATTTTGTATTTTAACAGATTCTGCTATTCAAGTTTTGTTGATCATTTTTCTTTTTCTTTATTTTTAAGACACTATAAATCACAACACTTGGACAACTTCTCAAATCTCATTGGTAAAAGGTATAAAAAGGCTATTTTTAGGCAGTATACTGATGCCAGCTTCACTAAACACCTGGAAAGTCCTCGTCCCAAGGAAACTGGAATCTTGGGCCCTATTATCAGAGCTCAAATCAATGATAAAGTCAAAGTAAGTAACATAAATACGGAGATTATTTATACTATAGCATGATTTTCATTGAGGCAGAGATACACAAGAACTATGTTGATTTGTGTTGTCTGACAAAAAATATAAATAATATTCTAAGTATTGGCACTGTTAAAAAGTATGATCACAAGTAACAGTGTTTAGCTTGCATTTTTCTGCATTCCCTCTATAGTTTCCATGATTATGCTTTATTTTATAACATAAACATGCTTCAGTCACACTCTGTAAGATATATGTTGACATTGGTCCGAAATGGGAAAAAAACCCTAGACCTGGATGGACTTCTGTGGGGATTTGGATGTGAGGCTGAACTTCATGAGCCCCTTGTTTCTTATGTTGTTTTTTTTTTCTGGCTATTTTAGACAATGCTTCTCAGTTTTCATGATCAAATGTTCTTTCATGATGTCATACCATGAAATTACAAAACATTTGCATTACGAGCTTGTCCTGCTGCAACATCCACTTGTCTTTCTGTTGTCATTTAATGATGCATTACAAAGTTCCATGACCTTTAACTTCTATAATTTTCACCATGACTCTATGGCTCTGAATTTGGGTTTAGCTTTTTTCTTTTCTCTCTCTCTCTTTATTTTTTTGATCTGTATTTTAGCCAGAAGAGTCAGGACATTTTGCCTTTTCCTTACATGTCCCCTCTGGGTCTTAGAATCTGGGACAAGGTTTGGTTTTAAATTTGTTTTCTCCTATATTGGAGGTTCTTAAGAACTTCAGTCAGTAACTTCGTATTTCCAGAGATAGTGTGCCTAGTAGCTGGAAGAACAAGTATTCTTTTCAGACCTTCAGAGCACAGGTGTAAGCAGCTGAACTTCACTCAATGGGCTCTACAAAGTCCAGCATCATTTATTCTTTGGGTTTATGTATCAGACAGTATTTAAGACACCTTTTTGCCTTTCTGGCACTTTCTGGGCTAAACTCAGGCAAGTTCTGCTGTAGTGGATGCTTCATTATGTATTCAGACAAAGGTTTGTTGAATGCTATTTTTTTTTTTCATTTGCCTATCAATATAGATTGTATTCAAAAATAAGGCCAGTCGACCCTACAGCATTTATTTCCATGGAGTGACACTTGCAAAGAATGCAGAAGGAGCTGATTATCCTCTGGATCCCACAAGTAAAAAATTTGTGAAATATATTTTTGCATATCACTAACTGTTGTGGATGGTTTCGTTGCTCTGAAGGAGGTGCTGTGGCTGGGAGTGTGCACAACTGGGAGACCTCAGTTCTGTGCTCTGCCTCTGCTTACCTGTTGTGTTATAGACAAACCAAGGTATTATCTGCAAAGCAGAGACAAATACCCTCTTTGTGTTGTCTTAGTTTTCTGTTGTTGTTTGTGATTTTAGAGAGACAAAAGTTCTTGCTGAACTTCAGTTATCTCCAGGTAGCTTTTAATGGCCTGTATGCACCAATGTCCTTAGAAGGTGCAGCTTGATATTAAGATCTGGCTCTGAGTTTGTGTCTTTACTGTTCTTGTTTTTCCTTAGGCAATGGCACCCAGAGTAGAGGAGTTGAACCAGGGGAGACATACACTTATGAGTGGAAAATTGCTAAAACAGACCAACCCACTGCACAGGATGCACAATGTATTACCAGGCTGTATCATAGTGCTGTAAACATTGAGAGAGATATAGCCTCCGGACTGATTGGCCCACTTCTGATTTGTAAAAGTGAAGCACTGACGCAAAAGGGTGTGCAGGTAACTTTTTTGGGCAGAATTTGCACAACTAATGTTTTTTGGTCTACACTGAATTTAGTTTTGCTTCCCTTAGAGAACTGTTCTGTAGAGAGCAGCAAAACCAATACGCTCCTGAAGAAACAGTTGTCTAACTGTCCACAGCAGTAAAGGAATTATGTTCTGTGTTTCTTAGCCAGAAAGGTCAACAAAAGGTCAGCCTGAGTTGAAAGTCTATTTCTAGACTTGATAATAAGTTTTCCTGCTGCTATTATGTTTTCATACTCTGAAGACATTCAGATCTGACCTGGTCCCTTTCTATAACAGAGACAAGTCCACAGCATCTAACAATCTCAGGCACAATGAATCTAGAACAACCAAAAGAGTATGGGAGAGTTCTGGGAGAAGGCTTCTCTTTATCAGTTATTGAAATCTTGTTTGACGAAGACTTAAGCATCACTTGGGAGAAAAAAAAAAGTCAGTAGCTTATACTCAGTTCAAACCAGAAGTCTGGTCCTGTTACAGAGAGCCCAGTCATAAACTATCTGTGTCTCAGCAGTGCTAGAGGCTTGCTCAGTGTTCCCCCTCAGTGTTAGGTTGGTTACAGTAGTAGGATTGAAGTCTGGAGGCTGTGTTCCCTATCTGTCAGCCTTTGGATCACACTTAGCAGGACTCTGGAGAAGCCTGTGTTGCTTACACAGTAAGGAAGAGATTGTAGGATTGAGTTCTTAATGCATGTGTCTGCTGATAAAATGTAACTGCTGTGTTGGTTGTTTTTCAGAAAAAGGCAGACGAGGAGCAGCAGGCAGTGTTTGCTGTGTTCGATGAAAATAAGAGCTGGTACCTGGAGGATAACATCAAGGAGTACTGCAGCAACCCAGCCACTGTTAAAAGGGATGATCCCAAGTTCTATAACTCGAACATAATGCACAGTGAGTGGGATACCAGGATGAATAATGTGAAATCTTATGTGAACCTGAGCACTCAGTGACAGCATGTTCTCAGAAGTACATGTGATCAGGGATTCCTCCAGAGAGTCAGTGAACTTCTAACTGTGCCAGGTGGCACGGGACAGAAATAGGCAATATCATAGATTTAGAAAGGTTAGAAAAGACATACAAGATCAAGTCCAGCCTATGACCTAATACCACCATGCCCACTAAAACATATCTCAGAGTGCCATGTTTACTTGTTTTTTGAACACTTCCAAAGATGATGACTCTGCCACTTCCTTTGAGAGCCTGTTCCAGTGGTTAAACACTCAACGAAGAAATTTTTCCAAATATCCAACTCGAACTCTCCCTGGTGCAACTTGAGGCCATTTCCTCTTGTTTTATTGCTAGCTGCCAGGGAAGAAGAGGCCTACCTGCACCTTGCCCCGAGTATCTAGGCTCACAGGACCCTGAAGCAAAGGCAAGGGTTAACTAAATTTTGATGCAACATGCTGCTGCCTTAGAAATAATATTTCCAGAGATGGAATCTCCCTCAGAACTACCGTGGTTTCAGCCCTGTGCCAGTCTCTTTCCAGGTGCAAAAATGAGTCTCTTTCCAGGTGCAAACATGATGGCAGTCCAGTGGACTGACATCAAAGAACAAGAAGCTTTAAAATAAAAATACTAAAACCACTTTTTACTTTTCTTTCCTTTTAGCAATAAATGGCTATGTGTCTGACAGCAGTGAAATCCTTGGATTTTGCCGAGATACTGTGGTTCAGTGGCACTTCTCCAGTGTTGGCACTCATGATGAAATTGTCTCTGTTCGCCTTTCTGGACACTCTTTTCTGTATCACGGGAAATACGAAGATACATTGAGCCTTTTCCCAATGAGCGGAGAATCGGTCACAGTGGAAATGGACAATGGTGGTAAGTGGTGGAACTGCAGTGTTTGTCAGCTCTTCTAAGACATTATTTAATCTCCAGTCTATAAGGACTTACCTAAATAGGAAAGCAAACTCTTCTGATAAATACAGTGCTGGAAAACATTGAATCATTTTCCAGTGCAAGTGATGTGTATGAAGTCTTGCTGCCTACACCAATTTAGCGTTACTGTATGCTCTACCAAGACTCTTTTTCTTGGTCATCTTGTAGTTTGGTTTTTTTCACTTCACAGTTAATATTGGGGTTAGTAATAATTTTAAGATTCTTCTTGGAAACAATCTGCTATCAATTCTATTGTATGATTCCAGGTTTGTCAATTTATTTTCCCGAGCTGGTTAAATGGGCTGAAACTGTCAAATTCTGCTGGTCATTATTGGGCAAAATGGCTACACCTCACCTTAGCCTTGTGGTCCTTCAGCAGCAGTAAAGTCTGCCTGCCTGAACCATGTCACTGGTCCATGGGATACCTCTCAATGTCTAGCTAGGATTAACACCATGTCTTGGAAAAGGGGGCATTAGAACCCATGTAGTCCGCATTTAAGGCATTACTTCCAAAAGGACAGATTCTTCATCACTGACGTCTGTGCATTTTGAGTGATCGTTCTAAAATCCCACAAGGTTTAAGTATCCTTATCTCATTTAAAATATCTTTTTTTAAAAACTATTTTAAATATATTTAAATAACAGAATCTCCATGTTCTCAGAGCTTTTCTCCTGTCATTGCACAGCATCAAGACCTTAAAACTTAAAAATGTTTAAGTGGCTTTTATTGCTCAAAACTAGGGAATCATTAAAACTCTGCTAGATTTTGTGGAAATGTCCCCAATAATAAAGTTGTACTTCTGCTTGATTTTGGGATGCAGTCTATTCTTTCCATCTAGGGCATGTTTTCTTTGATAAATTTGCTGTTGTTAGAAATCAGGAAAACTGTGCAGGTCACTTCAAGCTGATCAATGCAGGAAGAATTGTAGATGACATTTTTAATAAAAAAGATTATTTCTCAAGGTGTGTTAATTCTATCTGTTCTGTTATTTCTGCTAGTTCCAAAGGCAAGCTGTAACAAGCAAAGAACTTGTTGTTCCCTAAACAACTTGATGTTGTTTAGGGAAACAGATTTTATTTTCTTCTCTGAGGATCCTAGTTTCCAATAGAGAACTTACCTTCTGACTAGGTTTTGTACAAATTATTAAAACCTTTAAATTAATCTGAGATGCCTCAGATTGGCAGCTTAATATTTTGTGTCAGGTTGAAAATTCAAACTGCTTTATTCTTATACTTATTAAAGATCATCCATTATTCATTCAAAAGCTTTTAAAATACTGTGTTTGTCAGATGTTTGCCAACATTGCCTCAGAACATACTTGTTCTGCTCAGAATGTTCTATCTGTGTAGCAGTGCATACACCAGTAAGGACAGGATAAAATTAAAACTTTATCCTGAGAGGTCTCAATCTTAGATACAGATCTAAACATAGGATCCTCTAATTTGTTTCTTTCTTTTTCATATCCATTTCTTTCATGAGTTATTTTTGGATTCATATTCTAGTTACAGCTTAATCTGTGGAGAAGAGTTCCATCTCCTAGATGTATTTATTTATATGTGCTCTTACTTATTTACATTTAATAGTTATTTTTCATTGTGATGAGAGCTCATCGATATCCCAGTTGAAGATCAGCAGTCTACTATAGCAGGTGCTGTAGAAGCATCCCCAACAATTTGCCTTGATAGGCAACACCACTCTTATAACACTTTTGTTTCAATTGCAGGTACTTGGCTTTTGGCATCCTGGGGCACCCCAGAGATGAATTACGGCATGAGGGTGAGATTCAGGGATGCTAAATGTGACTATGAGGAAGATGAAACATTTGATATCGTGGATTTAACTCCCACCAAGACTGAAAAAAAGGCTGTTTCTGCTTCAGCTGAGGAAGATGTGCAAGTTAAAGAGGACGACGAGGAATCGTATTATCAAGATTACCTGGCTTCCTTATACGCCATCCGAAGCTCAAGGAAGGCAGCAGATGACGAAGAAAAACAAAATCTTACAGCACTGGCCTTGGATCAGTATGAAGGCACTGATTCCACGAGTTCTGGGGTGGCAGCTGGCTCAGGTCTGACAGCTATAAATAGTAGTGGAACAACAAACAACTCTAAGTCCTTAGAAACTCATATCACTCCTCTTCCCCCAGTCAAGGCTGAAACATTCCAGTCAAACCACACATCAATCACAGCAGAAGAGGATTTATTTTTAGCTACCACAAGTGATGGAGAGGCTGACTTGGTATTTGTGAATAGAAGCCAAAGCAACTATGAAATAGCTCACAGTAACATGTCTGCAGATGAACACTTGCTGAGCAATGGGGAAGGCCCAGTGAATGTTGCAGAAGAGCTTCCAACTGGTGGAAAGGACAGTACATTTTTTCCAGAAAAACATCAAGAAGAAAGCACAGGAAGAGGAAATTACACCACTAACAGGAAAAGGGAAAGGCGAAGCTCACTGGCTATTAAGTTTTACTCTGTCCAAAAAATGAATGCCCTTCTAAATCATGTCCGAAACAAAAATGTCTCACTTTCTGACAAGGCCAATGCACCTCATTCTGTTCATCATACAGAGAACACATCCCATGAAGCTGTGGGAACTGGCCAGCTGTCACATGAATATGATGATGAACTGGAAGAGGAGGGAAAGAAGATGGAAAATGACGTGCACCCAGTTAACTTGTTGCTGGATTTGGACCTCATAGTAGGAGATGGGTCTAATGCATCCAACGTTTCTGAACCCAGGATATCCAAAGATAAACCAGCAGATGGTTTTTCTTTAGAACCCATTTTAGACAATACAAGCCCTGCTGTAGTGAAGAATTTACTAGAAGCATCATTGCCTGGGGCTGGGAAATACTCATCTAAAATGACTAGTGAGGAATGGAATTTGGTGTCTGCAAAGAGAAATCTGGGATTAGAGGCAAGCTTAGATAAATTTGCTGGTGGTAAGTTAAATCATCCTGGCAGAAACAGTACAGCATCCATAAATAAGGAGGATATGAAGAAGTATCAAGGATTCTCACATCTATTGGCGGAAACCCAGAAAGGGAACCACATGCACCTGACTCAGAAAGGAAAGAAGGGAAACAACGATACCTTGAGTATATCTGGCACCTTCATCAAGATCCGAAGGAAAAAGAAGGAAGATCCAAAAATTACCTACTTTCTGAGCCCAAGGAGTAGAAACCCCAAAAACCCCAGCAATTCTGTAGCGGGGTTTGGCCGTGCGCTGTTTCCGGGTGGGAAAGACACTACCGAGGCACCCAGTGAGGTCAGCCAGAGGGCAGATGTGAGCAGGGCCAGGCATGGAGAGTCACCAAACAACACCCTCACCCCGCGGCAGTTTAGGCCATCCATCACAATCGGGCTTCCCCAGGAAAACGGAGACTACGAATATGTGATAGGAGAAACCTACAGCGACGAAAGCTCTGGTGGGGAATACGAGTACCATTATGTGAGCTTTGACGACCCCTACATGACAGACCCCAAGGTGAACCTCAGCAGGCAGCGTAACCCCAACGACATTGCTGAGCACTACCTGCGCAGCAGGGGCAATGAGAGGAGATACTACATCGCAGCTAAAGAGGTCTGCTGGAACTACGCAGGATATAAGAAAAGGTTTGCCTAAATCGTTTGCTTTCATTTGGTGCACCATCCTGACACCTTCTTGCAGAATGTTGATTCACATGCTGATAAACTTAAAAGCATCTGTAATGTGCCATGTGATATCCAGCATTTCAGTGGCAGAATCATAAGAATTTTCCACAGGAGACTCACACCCTTTAGAAATGTCAGAGTGAGATTACTATAATCAAGGACAACACAGCTAAGAACTCTTTTTTTTTTTTCCCATAACTCCCTTTTGTAGACTCATTAGTAACACTCTTTAATACAACAAGAATAAAAAACTCACTGTAAGAGGTCAAAAGGGAATCTTGTAGCTTGTTTTGTTATATTTGAATGACCTGTTTTACTTTGTCCTTCAGTTCTTGGTACCTGTACACAGGACAGGGACCTTGTGCAAAGTCTTTCCAGGAATTTAATGGCCTAACTAATGGAATCTAGAATGGGATGTGCTTATAGACAGATGAAATCAGTTTCTAGCACTAGCAAGAAATGGTTCTGGTGTCTCACTTCTCTGTTGGAAAAGGCATAATAGCACTTTCCAACTTCACAAGGCTGCCGTATTGAGAAGTATATGAAAGCTGCAAAGTGATTAACCACACTGGTGACTGCCTTTATACTACAAGTAAAAACAAAGCTCCATGAAGAATTGCATTGTTGCTCCTGCTGTTTAGAGAAATCAGAAGGTGAATGGATCACAAACCCTAATGTTGAGGGATTTTCTTATATTTTGAAAGAGAATACTGGCCACTCTTCCACAGCAAAGAATATATGAGAATATACTGAGAGAAAGACTGTACTAAAAATACACTCTATTAATTGGTACAGGTTAGGGTCGGTGCTCACACAACAAGGCATAGAATTCCTTGTCACTTTTCGTCAAAAAGCTGAACCAAAACTTGCACAACTTTGGATTTTTATGAAAAGCAGCCAAAACAGGAGCAAGAAAATTTTCATTATGCAAAATTAATCTCCAAACAGATTATTTCTCAAACTGTATTTCCATTTTATTTGATGGAAATAAAAATAAAACTTTTTCAGTATTCTCCAGGTTTACTCCTGCCTCATCTCAGTCCATGTAAATGGCACATGCAAAAATAGCAGAAACAAGACAATTTCTTTGGACACTTGCAAAATCAAGAATTTTTTTATGCTTAGACCTCTATATAAATCTCTCCAGAGACATTCATCCTCAGCTGCTGTGAGCTGATAGATCCACTGAATTTAACACAGCCCATGGCATATTCTGTCTCAGTGTGTTGAAGAGCTAAAAACCAGCCTTTCTCCTATGTAACTTAGGTAAAATTTCTGGTTTTTGCAGAATTAATAAAAAAGCAAGGTTTGTAATTATAATAGCATTTAGTGCTTCTTTTTAAGATCTGAACAACAGTTTGAATGTCTAAAAGCTTATTTTAGCATACCAGCTCTGTGATGCAAAATGCAGATATAATGAGATGTAAAGATATGTGAGACAGTAGGGTGTAGGTGATAGGCTTACTACACTGAGCCAAGCTCCAATTCAGACTCCTAAGGCTAAGAAAAAAAAGAAAATATATGGGTTTTGAGAGACTCTTTGGAGTTTTTCAGTGATAGTTGCTCAAGTGGTTGAGGGATCTCATATCCAACTGTAGAACTAGAATTGCTTAAACACTGCAAGCCGTGATTTTTAGAATCATCTGACACTCATTTTGTGGAATCATAGAAGATTGGAAAATACTTTTAAGACCATTGAGTCCAGCATTTAACCTAGCACTGCCAGGTTCGCCACTACACCATGTCCCTCAGCACCACATCCACGTATCTTCTAAACAGTTCTGGGGACCGAGACTCAACCACTTCCCTGGGCAACCTTTTTGGTAAAGAAATTTTTCCTAATATCCAATCTAAACCTTCCCACCCACAGTTTGAAGCCAATTGAATGTTTATTCTTTATATTCACAAAATAAAATGTTTCTGCTGTCTGAGTTCTCAGGTTTCATCAAAGCTATTATTCCTGATTCAGTGTGTGGGATTTTAATTGAGGTTTTCCTTTCAGTACAATGAGGAGTGATAAAACCTGTAAAGATGGCACCAGACGCAAGGTGATTTTCCAGAGCTATACAGACAGTACTTTTTCGACTCTTCAGGATGAAGATGAATATACAGAACATCTTGGCATCCTGGGACCAGTTATCCGAGCTGAAGTGGACGATGTTATCCTAGTAGGTCAATGTTTTGATTGTATGGGCAGGATAAGATTTTTACACTGATCTTGGAGTGTGACAGAATGGATCTAAAAATACCACAAATTTTTAAAAGATGATGTAGGGGAAACAGGTTTCAAAGCTTGAAACTACCCTGTGGACCTGTGACCACTGTGATGTGTTTCTTTGAAACACATCTTTTTTTTCTCCTGTCTACAGCAAATTAAATTCTGTTTTGCTTTCTTATGTTTCCCAACATTAAATACTGGCTTGCTGGTCTAATGTAAAATAAGATTTATGTTTAATGTAAATGAAAAATGAGTTTTATAAACTCAGAAATTAGTACATTTATGTTCAAGATTAAGATATACTTTTTTGGAAAAATATATCATTTCCTTTAAAAAGTTTTGCTATGTAAATGTGCTGGATTGTATTAGAACTATCAACAAGGATGAAGGGGAACCATATTCCTGGTGATACTGTGTTATATTTTCATTAGGAAGCACATTGCTGTAAAATTTCCCTTCTCTCATCCTTCTTCATCCAGTCTTCCAACACACAGGGATTTACTTAGGGAGAATAGATCTCAGTGCTTTCTGCTTATTTCAGTAGGAGTGGTGTGCAGTAGGAACACACCAAGCTATGTTTAAATCATGAGTAAGAAAAGAAAAAGATTTTATCTCTTGGGAGTGTCATTCTCTAAGGAGAAGTAAATATGTAATCTCACTATCGTGGTGTTTCTCTGGGACAAGTGGGAAGCACTGATTTCAGCAAGAATGATACATACAAAGGTCTAGAGTTACTATATTGTAATGACTGCAGCAAAGCATAAGAAGTAGAAACTCCCCATTTCCCTGCTGGCAGTAACTAAGCAGCTCCATGTATGAGGGTCAGGAGTAAATGTCCTGGGAGCCTAGACTTGGTGGAAGATAGCAAGCTAGACTCGTGCTTCCTGATTTTTCATTAACTACCTGCATCAAAAGTGGCAATTCTGCATTGAGATGTCAAAGGCTCTCTCTGATGGCTTTTCCATGTACAGCATAACCTGTAATCCTTATACAAATCCTGACCCTGGTTTGAGGTCATGGGAATGTAATGTGTGGTGACTTTGGTTTAGGCCTGAGTTTGCTGAACAGAATCTATTCTATTTTTTTTAGGTTCATTTTAAGAATCTGGCATCCAGACCATATTCCCTCCATGCCCATGGAGTCTTCTATGAAAAGTCCTCTGAGGGAAGCATTTATGATGATGAATCTACTGCTTGGTTTAAGGAAGATGATGAAGTTCAGCCCAATAACAGCTACATATATGTATGGTATGCGAACAGGCGATCAGGCCCTGTGCAGTCAGGGGCAGGTTGTCGGTCCTGGATCTACTACTCTGATTTAAACATGGTAAGGGAATGAAAATAGAAGTGGTGGTGTTGCTGGGGTTGATCACAGAATCATAGAAACGCTCGTGTTGGAGAGCATCACTGGAGTTCATCCAGTCCACCTCTGCAACTCAAGCAGGGTTGGCTGAAGTACTTTGTCCAGGACCACGTTCAGTTGGGTTTTGAATATCTCCAAATGATGTAGGGCTGTAGAAATGCAAGCTGCAGAACACATTTTTGGATAACTGTCCTTTCTTTTGGGCTCCATGTTCCCACCTGACATTTAATCTCTTGCACTCAGCTAAAGCAGGACATAAGCTATGGAAGAATTTGAATTGAGCAACTCTGGTAGACTGATCAGAAGAGAGTAAAGATAGACAGGAACAGTAATTCTGGGACCTGCTTTAGATTTTTAGGGCCTGAAGCATTCCTGCAGGGTTTTTTTGCATCTTTTGGGAAATCTACTGTTACCTCTAATATGAGTTTATTATTATTATTATTTATTACTATTATTATTATTCTAGGAGAAAGACATTCAGTCTGGTTTGATTGGGCCAATACTGATCTGTGAAAAAGGAGCCTTCAGCAAATCAGACAGCAGCAGGATATCTACCCGAGACTTTTTCTTGCTTTTTATGGTCTTTGATGAAGAAAAAAGCTGGTACTTTGACAAACATTCTGGAAGGCCTTGTAATGAGAAGACACAAGAAATGCAGCAATGCCACAAATTCTATGGTACTTATTTCATTTTGCCATGTATTCAGTTTATTGGGGTAGAGGGAAAGATGTCAGGGGAGCTATCTCACCTCACAATCCTTTTCAACATGCATAAATCCCACACATTAGTTATGTGAATTTTTTGTAGTTATCCATTGTACCCATAATAGTTATGGGTTTGCACATAAAAATTAGCAATGTCTGGAAATTTGCTATTATAATGAAGAAAGGACATATTAGACTGAAACTTCCAACAGAAAACTACTCTCTTGCATTCACATACATATTCCCTCTATTTTAAAGGAAAAGAGAAACAAAAAAAGTCTTATTTACAGTAAGAAGCTAATACTCTTAACAAATTTTTGCAAGAAATTTGAAAATATTTTAATAATTTGACAAATCACGTAGTTCTGTTGAGGAATTTGAAGCAGCTGTAGAACAGCTCTGTGGATATAGAGGTATGTCAGTTGTGACTGTGTACCTGTGGAAATGGGAGCTGCAGAAAGTGTTTTGGATAGCTGTCCTTTCTTTTGGGGCTGATATTCCCGTCTTACATTTAAATCTTTTTGTTCTTCTGACTGCCACGTGTTGCTAGCAAGCTGTGCTCAAATCTTCTGGTGGGGTCATCTGAATTGATGTACATAGACCATAAAGTGTGCAGCACTCTAAATTGGAAAAAATTATGGTTTTCCCAAGTGCATTACTTCATGAAATATTTTGCTAATTTCAGCAATTACATTGTAGCACTTTGAAACCAGCTTTGTGAGCAGTTTTCCTGACTAGCAATCGTTTATTTTCAGCCATCAATGGGATTACCTACAATTTGCAAGGCTTGAGGATGTATGAAGGTGAAACAGTCCGATGGCACTTGCTGAATATGGGTGGGCCAAAAGACATTCATGTTGTTCATTTTCATGGACAGACCTTCATAGAACAAGGAGAGCCAGGGCACCAGCTCGGTACATACACTCTCCTCCCAGGTAAGCATCAGAGCAGACTAAATTCCAAGGGGTGACCATTGCAGTCTCTCATCATTGTACCAATGTAAAGGTCTCCATATGGGAGAATTTGGTGGTTTGAATGTCAGGGTAAGTGTGATATAGAGCAGAAAGAACACCTCTGAGTGCTAGGAGAATTCTTATGCCCAGGGAGAAAGGAAATAGGCTGTGAGTATTCATTAGACTACAGGATGAAGTCCTTTGCCCCATGACTGTCAGCAGTGCCAGCGTGCAATAACAGCACTTTTGAAGCCTGTATTGACAGCTACAAGAGTTTAAAAAAAAAAAAGGACAACAAGGAGATCAAAATAATGGGATTGACTTAGAATAACTGGAATTTATTTTAGTGAACATTAGCAGTAGTTTATTCCTTATTTTATTTCAGTCTTTTTAAGGTCGTTCTTTTCACTGCAAAATCTACATATTTTTGTTTAAATGGGACCCAGAATTAGCTGGAATTACCTGAAGAATCGTCCACAGTAACCAGCAATATAAGAAAGGCAATGAGAACATGTCCTGTGCTTTCTAAAAAGTGCAGCGAGCAACTGTAACCATATCTGCTTCCTGCTCAACCCTTGGCACTCCTGGGACATGCAGGAAGTGAGGGGAGGACCCATACATCTACTTTTCCCACCTTCACTTTTGGCTTCTTTACATCCATCCTTTTCATTACTTGAACAACATACTGGTACAGCAGGAGTAAGAATTATAACCAGCACCACAGAATTAACATCTCTGCATTATGTAATAAATACTGTTCCCTACACTGTTCAGTGCTGTAGTTAGTGTGCAGACATCTGCTGTTACATACAGGCATTCAAGGTTTTGTACTTCGCACCATCAGCAAAGGTTGGGTTTTGATCTGGTCGCTTGATTCCAATCTCAGTCTCCAGCTAGAACTAGCTTGCTAATAAAAAAATCATTAAGATGGTGTCTTGCTGCAGTGTGTATTTAAATTTTCTGGATTAGGTCATAGGAAGGTCTTGGTTATAAAATTCAGCCTTGCTGACGTCAACCTTGTAATGCCAATGTTGCTGATACGTTTCTCTTCCCTTTTCAAGGCTCATTTAGAACAATTGAAATGAAACCACAGAGACCTGGCTGGTGGCTTTTAGACACTGAAGTGGGGGAATACCAGCAAGCAGGAATGCAGGCATCCTATTTGGTTATAGAGAAAGGTATGAACTACAGTGGTTTTTTGCTGGCAAAGTCATGCTATGAAGTTTTCTCGACCCTTTCAGGATCACTGAAGATAAATCTGGGAGATCTGCAAAAATAGATGACATATGAAGTCACCTGCCTTCAAGGACATGGTGGAGTGGTTACTGTAAATTTATTGAAGAAGAAAAAATTTTTAGCTTCCAGCAATGCTAGCTTTGAATTGTTTAGCATACTACCTTTATTCCTTTAGGATGCTGGTTTTGAGTTTGAGGTTCCCTACAGTGACCAGGGGATTAATCTGTTGAGAGAAATTGCAGAGATTAATTTAAACTTCTCCAGGAAGTGAGTGGTGTTATAGAATTACTAGGAATTGTTCTGAGTGATGTTGTCTTAGATTTCACCAGAATTATCTGTTGGAATAGCCCTCATTTTCTCTAAAAACAAACTTACTGTGCTCCCTTCAGAGTGCAGGATTCCAATGGGTCTGGAAAGTGGAGTTATACTCGATTCGCAGATCGATGCTTCACATCACATAGGTGAGTTTATCCTTGCAAAGGTCCGTGCATGCTCCTAAACACCCTCAACAAAGTGTTGCAGTTCTGTATTCTTTTGGCATCTCCTATGTCTTTCAAGATCAGTTCAGGGGTGGATCAGCTGTCAGGCTAAAAATCTCTCCAATGCTGCAAGCAGAGACTGGGAGCTGTGTTAGGTAGCCATCATCATGGTATTTTAAGTGTCACAGGTCTGCTATCAGTACCACAAGCTTGTAAAACTTAATTTTTTGTGAATTTGATTTTCTTTCTTTCATTCCTGACAGAGTTCTGTAAAGGCTTGAAAGCTGTTTTGCCATATATGTTCTATACCAGTTTTTAACTTGCAAACCTTGTTTTGTGGAGGGGTGCTCTCTTCCATGAATATAGAGCACATTTTGTGTCTGAACCTGCTGGGGGCTAAAACTTGTTTAGCAAACTCTAGACCCTGGTTCCAAATTATATTACATAAAAGGCTGTTATTTTTGTCATTGTGCCAACTCTAAAGCTTTGCAGGGTACAGATGACTTTCAGTTGTTGACCATGTCCAAATTGTCCTATACTATAGTTTTAGAGTCTTTTCTTGTTGTTTTTTTTTCCTATTTTTTTATCCTTTGGGGGCAGGGGGTGTAGAAAATTAAGCACACAAGGCTAATTACAGCCTCAATTTATATTTTTTCAATGCCTCTTAAAATTCTTGCTTCATTCATATTTCCTCTCTAGACTACTGGGAACCTAAGTTAGCCCGATTAAATAATTATGGAACATACAATGCTTGGAGTACTATAATGGATGAAGAGCTTCCTTGGATCCAGGTATGGTAAAGCATCATTGAGTTATGATTTTCCTACAGCTTATTTTAGAAAGTCAAGCTGCCCTTGTCACTGAGAGGACTGCTGGGGAAAACTGAAAAGATGTGGCAAGATTGGTGATGCCCTCAACTGTTCTTCTTCCCTGGGATAACCCAGTTTCTGCTGCTGTTGAGGCTCATTGACTGAACAGTTACCCTCACAATTTAGATTGTAGTCATTTTGTAGGCAAATGGAGTCATTCTTTCTACTACTTTCTTTTTCCTTTGTCTACCTAACAGTACATATTTATATGTATGTGTTTCTTGAGTGACCATTTAAAGTGTGATATCCTCAAGCTTTGCTTCAGGTAGTTTTTTGCTTGGTGTGTATGCTGCTATGTCCCACTTGACACAGCTCAGTTGGTTTCACAGGGAAACTAAGCTTATGATTATGACTTCAAGCACTATGACATTCAATCACCTCACTTCTGTGGTTTTTTTCCATCCCAATGACTTTTGCATCACATAGCAAATTTGCACCCAAATTTAGGGAGGATAGTTGGTTTCTTATAAATCTCATTAAAATTGGTTGGAAGACAAGAGGCACTCAAGTTCAGCAGGTGGCTGTTGTGTTTGGCTTACTAACATTTGACATGCTAGCAAGTTAGTGGAAGTGAAGTAGGGCGAGAAGGTTGAGAGATCTGATGTGGAACTGAAAATAACATTGGGAAGAGAAAGAATTTAACATGGGGCTATGGTAGTGAGAAGCTGAGGTTACTGAAGTAAAGCATGCAGGGGTGTGGAGGACATATCCCAAAGAATGAGTTTCACTGCTGATAGGAACACCTTCCGGATTTGTTTTTATGTGCTAAGTGCTTAGATATGATATCAGCAGGAACAGTGGCTTTTCAGCAGTTCAGAATGTTGTATGCCTTTCTCCAACCTAGGTATCCAAAATTAGAGGTGGCTTATGAAAGTGTGAGCCTTTAATTTCTCTGTGCTCCTTTGGCCTATCTGTAAAATGGGGCGGGGGAGTTGTGCCTACCACAGACACACAGATACTTTTGAGGTGCCTTTGTGGTGCAGTGCTGAACCTGTGGTTGGTCTCCGAATGGCCTCCGAAATTAAATGCACACAGAAACACAAATGAAATGAAAGTTAGAGGGCATTAGTTTGGACTCTGATATCTGTCATTCCTTTAGAGTGTTAGTGTTGTGGGTGTTTAAATGCAGGGCTCAAAGCTGCTGTGTAAATGCCAAAGAATTATATGGATTTTGCTGTGCATTATTGACTTTATAAACGCTCTTTCCTGTTGCTAGGTGGACTTTCGAAGACAAGTTCTGCTCACTGGGATACAGACACAGGGAGCCAAGCAGTTTTTTAAGTCCTTGTACATCCAGAAGTATTTTCTTGTTTACAGTAAAGACAAACGGAAGTGGAACACCTTCAAAGGAGACAGCTCGCCAACAGGAAAGGTCAGTCTGTGCCATGGGGACAACAGCCTAGGCAGCATCACTGAGTGATGCTGTGAGTTTTGTTTAATGTTAAGAAAGACTGGAAAACATTATGGCATTTAGAGTCTTAGTAGGTACAGCTTGAAGCCCCAAAGGGTATTTACCAAACTAATAAAATTCAGACTAGAAGACAAATTCTAAGACTGGGGTGTGGATTGGCTTTGTGGCCTTGACTGTTTTTAGGGTCTGGTTTTCTTGTAGGCATCTCTCCCTACTATTATTTCCAAAGCCCTTGGCTGCATTTTTGAAGGAAGCAGGGAGCTGAACTAAAAATCAGGCCCTTAACTCATTTGGTATTAGATTCTGCTTCTCATCCCTCCCTTCCATCTGTCCCAGGAGTTGAATGTTGAACTGTCTGAACTGCCTGCAGAAGGCCTGTGTGGTGAGTGTGGTTGTACCCTGAGAGGTTCATCTTATGCCCAGCTGCTCCAGCCCTACCTATTACAGCTCCCTTCAGTTTACCCTGAGGTTTCTGTGGTACAGTTTCCCAAATTGAAAACTGAAAACATGTTGTCTTTTACCTCTCCTTTTGCTTCTTTGATCATGTTTTCTTATAGACTTACATAAAAAAAAAAGTTGCTTATTTAAACTGAGACCTTCAGACACTTCCAAATTTACTAAGATGGGACCATGAGGTATTTCAAGTGGCCCTGCAGCATAGGGTGTGCTATCACTGTGGATGGAGTTAAGGGCATAAAGACTACGTTTGTAACAGAGCAGGCTTTCAACCTCCAAGCTTGTGTTTGCATTAAATTAACTATATGTGGGGTTTTTTTTCTTTCTTTTTCTTTTTAACAGATTTTTGAAGGTAATTCTGATGCCTATGAGATAAAAGAGAACATCATTGATCCCCCTGTTATTGCTAGGTACATCAGACTCTACCCCACTGAGGTGTACAACAGGCCTACTCTTCGCATGGAGCTTCTGGGTTGTGAAGTAGATGGTAAGAATTGGTCAAGTGCTGATGCTTCCACTCTGACAATTTTTTTACCTCATGCTTTAAATGAAACTAGAACTGTGGGTCTTCTCCTTCCAACATTGTTGCTTTCACTGGGGCTGCTTGGATGTATGGGAGATGACATGGTGCTCCTCTCAACAGGTTGCTCTTTGCCACTTGGAATGGAAAGTGGAGAGATCAAGAAGACCCAGATAACAGCCTCATCTACTAAGACATCCTGGTTTAACACATGGGATGCTTCACTTGCTCGTCTCAATCAGAAGGGAAAGATGAATGCTTGGCGAGCCAAGGTAACAAGAGAGAAACAGGGAAGGCAGCAGGGACAGCTGGTTAAATAAATTCGTGCTGCCTTTGTGATCATGGTGCTTCCTGCATGCTCTGTCCAATGCCAAGTGTGATAGGATCACTTCACAACCATCCTTTGGGAAGAACACCACTCAATTCTTCAACAGAAATCTTGTTGAGCTTCTGGCAGCAGCAGTGGAATCATACTTTGAGAGATGGATGTTCTCTGGGCCATAGGCTGCAGAACTTCCCTGTGGAAATAGCTTGTTTAATTTCAGGAGATGAGTGCAGCTTGAATATTGGTCTCAAGGGGGTTAAAGTAACCCATTCTGGGTTGGCTAATAGGCAGTGCAGCCTCATGGATCTGGGGGTGGTGACATTCAGCAAGGCAAGTGAGCTTCTGTGTCTTCAAAATGGAGCTGCATTTCTTCACAAAGCACCTTCAGATTTGCTGGAAGCTGCTCCTTTGTATAAGTATTTGGTATTAGTCTTAAGTGTTACGTTTTAATACTGTAAATCCCTGTTATTTTTCATTTTGTATTGGAAATCAAAGTGTAAATCTTAAGACTCCAAATACACTACCTGCAGCCATGAAGTTAATTATATGGGTCACTAAGAATGCTTGTGACTTGCCTCAGCTTTACTCTTCTGGACTTCTTTGATACAGTTTTCATGCATTTTGATACAGTTTTAACTGCTGGTAAACAAGATTTTTGACTTAAGCAAATACAAACATAGACATGTTTTCTAATAGACCAACTTTTATATCCATTGTAGTTGAACAACAACCAACAGTGGCTGCAAATTGATCTCCTCACTGTTAAGAAGATCACTGCTATTGCTACACAGGGGGTCACATCCATGTCAGCTGAATACTTTGTGAAAACCTATATTCTTCTGTACAGTGACAACGGCTCCGAGTGGAAATCCTACAAAGAGGGCTCAAACTCAGTGCCAGAGGTATCACTGTCAGCTCAGGCAATGGTGTTGTTGCTTGGTTTTAGGTGCTGGACCATAGTCAAGGCTCAAAGGCAGAATGCTCAGCCAAATTGATATTCCCACAGGACTTTAAAGTGCTAGGGAGCTGAGGTTACTACAGATAATGTCACAGTATCCATCTGATTTTAGTGATCGTAATTAATCATAATAAAAGGAGAGAACACCGTATCTGCAGAGAATGTAGCCAACATTGTGATAAAAGAAGCTGACACGGTTTCTAAAGGAGGACATTTAGTTTGAATGCACAAGGACATTTAATTTGAGTGAACAATGGATTCCCCAGGGCCTCTTTTAGTTTTTTTTATTTCTGCTCTGATTTTTTTAAGTGAAATTAATATTAGTGAGCAGTATTGCTATAGCACAGCTGGGGAACTTCAGGTACCCACAGAGCAGACACAGTACTTTGTATTTTTTCACATATGACCTTACACCAACCTAACCCACAAGGGCTATTAGCAGCAGTAAAATAAGGGAAGTTTGGGGCTTTGGTCCATTAGAAATTAGAATGGCAAATTTTCTGGTGTGGATAGAAACAGGGGCTATTTAATCCATTTGGACTCAGCTGTTGCTGGCCTGAACTACTTTTAGGAAGAGACTTGATCTGGTCTTGTTTAAACCCAGAAATGAGCCGGTTCATCTACCCTGGGTGTGGCTAATGCAACAGCTTGGAACTGTTTTAAAGAGAAAATACAGGATTTTTTCCAAATGGCAGTTTTTAACTAATTGTGTTTGTTTATTTGCAGGTTTTCTTGGGTAATGAGAACAGCGATGGGCATGTCAAGCATTTTTTTAACCCACCCATCCTGTCCAGGTTCATCCGCATTGTTCCAAAAACATGGTACCGTGGGATTGCCCTTCGGGTGGAACTCTATGGCTGTGATTTTGGTGTAGGTCTGGCTGTGAAAAGGACTGATGAGCCTGGGAGCTCTTAACCTGCCAGCAGTCATCATGCAGAACAACATGTTTTTTAAGAAACCCTTAAAACAGTCATGCTTAGTAGTTTGGATGTGTGCTTCATGGAAGGAACATAATGTTTTACCAGCAGGATTGAGACATTTCCCTGGCAGGTGTTTCATTCCTACAAATACACACTTTAGAAAACAGCCTATTTTCTCTGGGAATAGTAGTCCCTTCTGATTAGTATTACCACTTCTTCATTATAACCTGTACTCTGTCTAACTTTTTACTTGATTTTAAGTTCCAGATCCCTAGGAATGGAGACTCTGGCTTTGATCCTGAGCCCTGACTATCTCCATTTTGTAATGCTTTTGCAGCACAGGTGAGGAATAGAAAGCTATAGCAGGTGATTGTTCTCCATCCATAAGGCTGAGAGGGAAAACCAGTGCTGATCTGGAGCTGTAGTGCTGCATTCCAGCAGTGCCTTGGTGAGAAATGATCATAGGGGTGGCCTCTCCTCCACATGTCTTTCATCTACACTGTGGCCAAGGCAGGACATGTCTCAGCATTGAGGTATGTGCAACCCCTTCCCAGAGAATGTGTGTTGCCCTTGTTGGTTTGGTTCTTGCTTACCCAGCACAGCTGAATGTGCTGGATTTAACATAATTCATCTTCAGTGCCCTGGCAAGGGGAAAGGGAGTCAGCATTACCTTTCCATCCCAGAAATGAGAAGGGAAGTGATTTAAGCTGGCAGTTCATGGAGCAGCGATGGTAGTACCAAAATGAGAATTCAGAACTCTTGATCCTCAGTCCCATACACACTTTTAGACTGTTGGGACAGCGAGCTCCCCTGATTAGGAAAGTTTTGAGAACTGCAGCTGTACAGTGACAATACAGCCTGGAGGTGGCAGAGGAGGATTAGATGAAACTGGGTAACAGAAACATCTGTATCTTCTCTTACAATTTAATAGTGTTTCACTAATGGAAATACTCTTGTGCATAGATTTTACATGGATTTTTCCCAGGATTACTACATCTGAAAATAGATACACAGTCCATGAACTCATTATTCCAGCAGAATTTTAGCTAAGCTTTCAGTAGTGTTCTGGGCTTCTGTCCTCTAAATTGTTTAATTCACTTATCACACTAGATACCATTTAGGAGGCTGGATTTTTACAGTAGTTTGTCTTTGAACCGTAGATGGTGTTACCCAGTTTTATTTCAGTAGTTTTTAATTTCCTTCCCTTTTAGAACATTCATTTTGAAAAGAAGGCATAGAACAAGAATGAAAAGAGTGTAAAAACTAAATATTTTCTTTTTTTTTTTTACTATGTCACAAACTGTTGTAATTTTCCACTGGAAAATAAAGTTAATATTGTAGCATAAAATGCATCTATATTTTATTTTGTTTATTTGCCTCTACAGTAGCAACTCTGGTAATGGTGAAATTTTGTAACAGGAAAGTAAAATTTTCAGTGCTAATTAGAATTAACTTCAAATGGTGAAACAGTCTGAATAATTGCTTCATCTTTAAAGATCATTTCTTAGTATTTTTTAATGGTGCTTAATTTATTTTTGTTTGACACAGCCATGAAATTGCAACACAAGCCATATTCACTAAAAAAAAGAGAAAGAAATGTAAACTTCAGAACGAGGTTTTACCCTGGAAAACAGTTAATAAATGCTTCTCAACTTTAGCTGAACCATTTTTTTATGTGATAAGTGTGAAATCATTTATTTTTAAGAAGGCAGTGATCTTTAATATTCTAAATAAGTAATTAGTGCTTTATGTATATATACACACATACACACACGTATAATTCTGTGTAAAGTTACATAAATGCAAAACTGATTGCAGGAGCATGACTCAGTACATCTGCATCAATTTTACAAGTGAAGATTCTGCTTCTCCTTACTAATGAACAGTACTTTGGTTAGTTGGGGTCAGCTGTCCTGCCTGCATCTCCTCCCCAGCCCCTTGTCCATGCCCAGTGTACTCACTGGCAGGGCAGAGAGGCAAAAAGCAAAGACCTTGACACTATGCAAGCCCTGTTCAGTGCTGCCTAAAACACCTCTGTGTGGTTATCACTGTCCTAGTCACAAATCTAAGCCACAACACCCTATGGGCAGCTGTGATGGGAATTAACCCCATTCCACTGGTGTTCCAGCCTGTGCAGTAGAGCAGCCATGTCTGGGTACTGTGCCAACCCACATGTGGCCGTTGCTGGTAACAAAATGTTCCCTTGCACAGCAGAGTAAGATGATAAGCGCTGCAATAAACAGCAGAAGTCCAAAACAGTCACTAACATGCCAGACTCTAATATACAGTAAGGCAGAAAGTACAAAGCCCTGCCAATAACAGCTATAAATTCTACCTAGCAGGGTCCTATCAGGGGTGTTACCTCAAAATCGTCTTGCCCCACACTGGACACCAAAAAGGACTGAAGTAGGTTGGCCCTAGCTGGCAGCTAAGTTCTCACTTGATCACTTTATGGCTTTCCCCTGCAGGCTGGGGGAGAGAATTGGAAGGGCAAAATAAAAGAAACTTGTGGGTTGATATAAAGCCAGTTTAATAAGCAAATCGAAGCTGCACATGCAAGCAAAGCAAAATAAGGAATTCATTTGCCACTTCCCATCAACAGGCATGTGTTCAGCTGCTTCCAGGCAAGCAGGGCCCCGACACACCTGACAGTTGCTTGGGAAGACAAGCACCATAACTCTGAATGTTCCCCCTTCATCCTCCTTTCCTCTGGCATTTCTTGCTGAGCACAATGTCACACAGTCTGGGATATTACATCCCCTGGCTCAGCTGTGTCCTCTCCCAGCCTCCTCACCAGGGGAGTAGGGTGGGGTAAAGAAAAGGCCTTGGCGCTGAGCAAACACTGCCACTACCAGCTAAAATAACGTGTCTTATCAGTGCAGGTTTAGTTAAAACACCAAAGCACAGCACTATTCAGGCTGCTGTGAAGAAACTTAACTCTATGCTAGCTGGACCACATACACAAAGTATTTTAATTTTCTTAAGCAGCTAGCTTAGATTGAATTTGCCAAGGCTTTTGGAAATCTGAAGTTAAAACAGTGTTGCACAGCCTTTTACACTCTGTGGAATTAAATTCTGTGTATGTTGAGATTATTGCAAAATACACAGAGCAAAAATTCCTGCAGTTTTCTCAAAGACTAAAGATGCATCTGGCAGCATAAAGGCTAGCAAAGCTTTTTAAGCTCTTTTGGACTGAGGGAGAAATGTGGTGTCAAAGTTCAGAGTAATATGGCAAATAATTTCTTCACAAATCTGGATGGATGCCTTTTGATCCAAAGGTCCAAAGTTAACTGCTTTTAGCTTCAAACAGCGTCTCAATGGAGTTGCTGCCCTCTAACGCTCATTCCAGCTTCCAAGAGGCTGCAGGGTGTCCAAAGCCGACCATCTGTAGGTGACAATAGCACATGGGTGGCTGTGTTTGAAACCTTGTGCTTTACTTAAAACCACCTTAACTAGGTGTAACCAAGTGTTTCCATTTTCTTTCCAGAGGTGGTGGCTGTAGTCTTTCACACAGACACAGAAACTGGTTGTGTCTGCACTTGAATTGGAAAGGAGTTTGATGTATGTGTAAAGACAGTTGAGCAGCTCTGAAATAGATACTGGCAGCAGCACCACAGTAGTTTCTTCAGAGCCTGATGCAGTAGTCCAGTATCCAGACAGGTTTGTATAGAGTGCCCTGTAAAGTCTAAAGCTGATGCAGGCAGTTTTGTGTGGATAGGTACACACACCTCTGCCTTTTAGAGAAGATGTAACCTCCATTTCTGCCAGTTCTTCTGCTGGTAGTTCTGGATGTAACACCTGCGCTGCAGGAATACCTGCACTGAAGCTGGGCCAGCTCACCTTCACAAGGTTCCCAGGAGTCTGCAAACTGGATGGTTCCCTCCAAACCACTGGAATAGCAAAGCATGGTGGAGACGTAAAGCTGTGTATTACCCATGGATTAAAGCCAACACAGATCCTGTTTCTGCATCCACTCTCTCAGAAACCTCAACTGTGCATCAGCACAGATACAAAGGTGAATCTGGGCTTTGGGGCTCTTCTCATATTAGAGACATCAGAGAGGATGCATGGCAAGAGTATGTTTGAGTGAAGTGCAAGGAGAAGTCTACAGAAAAAGCATCAGATAGAAAGGTGGTCAGGACTTCAGACAAATAATCAATCTTTCAAGCACCCTCCAGCACCCCCTGAAATGACCATGAACACTCGTGGGTTGATCAGAATTTTAGGGTGGTGCTAAGGGACAAAAAGAGGGCTCTCAACTTCACAAGCACTCACACTCATAAGGTGTCTTTTGTGACAGAAGATTTTTTTGGCACATACCTGAGAGAGGAAGGTAAAGGCCCTGTCCATGCCCATGTATGTGCTAGGGAAGACTGTTTATCAATATGTTACTATGAAACACCACAGAAATGAGATTCAGCACTGTCCTATGGTGACCAATTGCTGTTTTGTGTGAGTCAGTTACTCCGCTTAATCAGTGTGAAATATCCCTCTTCTTGCTGTTTATTCATGCCAGTTCTGCATCATAACCAGTTCATCCACCTACACTTTCCTATCATTACTGTGCCCCATTCTCCATTTGTTTGTTACACCCAGTGCTTGAATCATACTTTAATTACCATCTCCTCCAGGTAGGGACTCCCATCTTCTTGAATGTTTGTACAGCACTCTCCAAAACAGGCCGTGGGATCTTTCTCAGGGTTCCTGGGCACATCTGTAACATCTTCCTAATGGGAGCAGTACTGTGTTAAGCCCACTGTAACCTGGATACGCCAAGCACCAAGTAATTCAGACCAACCTCTCTGCTTCTTCATTTAATAAAGTACAGGATATGTTTCTTCTAAGTGCTTCTTTGTCTTTATAACACCACTATTGTACTCTCTTTTAGCACTTCCCATGAAAATTTGTCCACTTCTTGTAGCAGACTTAAGTGGCTTTTCCATTTTTTTTCTCATGTAGCTGACTGCAAAGTATTTTAAACTGTTACATCCATAATGGAAATGCATGGTGCTGTACAATGTGACCCATCTTTGCCCAGGAGTTATTCTGATATCCTGTGGCAAGTGATTCCTCAAGTTCAGCCATGAATGCCTAATTTCTAACAGCTGTCTGCTTCAGTCTGTGTTGGACAAAATGCAGAGCCTGCTGTGGTGTGTGGGGCAGAAGGGAAGTTCTCTGCCAGAGGCTTTTGATAGCAGCCTGTCTCTTAATGACTCCTGTATTTTGGAGAGATGGCTGGTTTTCCTCATGCTTCTGCAGGTCTTGGGAGTTTGGATTTTACACTGGCTTCTCTATCACCTGTGTTCCAGTAAACTACAATGCTGCATTTTCCCCCCATGCACAGGGGTTTTAAATTGACCCTTTATGGCTCCATAATATTTATGAGTTTCCTGTTGAGAGCCCCCAGATTATCAAAGGATCAGATGGGGATTGGAAGTAGAAAACATAGGCCTTCAAGGTTATATCCAGTCTACTGTTCTAACAGATAGCTATAATCTATAGGCTTTGATCTAAACTAATCATCCTGTATTTCAGAAAGAATTTGGATTTTTTTTTTTGTTCTTTCTTATTCTGTTTCATTCCAACACAAATACTAGTTAATGGAGTTTACTTCCCCAGATTGCAATGACCAAAATAATAAAATAAAAGAAAGTGGTTGCTGCTGTTTGTCACATTTCTATGCCTGTGTTCCTTTCATCCTCAGCAAAAGACAGATCTGTTTTATTCTCTCCTTCTGGATAGTTTCTGAAATATTTGTATCATCTTAGTGCTCTCACATACTGAGAAAGCATTCTGAACAACAGTTTCACAAGAGTGCAGTTTTTAAAGTTTTTAATTTACAGAAGCTTTTCTCTAGACAACTTGGCAAGGCATTAGGAGAACTTTTCCTGCGCATATATTTTATTAATTCCGCCACAATACACTGCAGGCTGGAAGGTGAGAGAAGAAGGAAATTGGTAAAATTAAGGAAAGAAAGTGTAAGAAACCCTAATTTTCACATCTTATGTCTTCCATCTTAGGAAAAAATATTGGAAGTCTTGAGGTTTTTACTATCAAACATGTTTAACCTTTCCTTACATTTTTAGTAGAGTGGGGAGATGGAAAAAGAATATGTGGAGAAAGGCTAAGAAAGAAAAGATAGAAGTAAAAATTGGGGAATAAAATTTTATCTTGTTCCCAAAGGCTGAAAATATTCCATGAAAACAAAACAAGCTGAGTTCTTTAGTGAACAAAACTGAAACCCTCAGAAAACATGGAGTACTTAAATAAAAAAATTGCAGCTTCTTTTTCTGCTCCAGTTTTTTGGAGGAGAGATCTAGCTTGCCTGACTGACTGTGTATTTTTTCAAGGAAAAGGGCACAACTCTAAGGATTGTTGTTTTGGAAAAGACCAAGGCCGCCCACCAGATCCTGTGAGCAGCCTGGAAGTTGTGGGAACTGCTGCCTCTAGGCAGGGCACACCACGGCGTCCCAAGGTTTTGTTCTTTCCTCCCGGCCCTGCTCGGCACGAAGCGATGGCCCCGATTGCTCAGAAGGTGCACACAACACCTTGCTAACAGCCCATATTCCTTTATTACCTGCTCCTGGGCCACATGCCAGCAGGACAGAGGCGCTGCTGGGAGCTGGGTGGTGAGAGGGAACGGAACCCCTGGCAACCTGTTTATCGGTCGTTGTTTTGGCTCATTTCACTCTACCCATGCTATTTGAAAAGATGTTCCTTCCCTGTGGCTGAAATGGGTGCCAATATTAACTGGTTATTTGTATGTAGAGTTTTGCTTCGAGCTAAAGGGTAGCAAAATGGCAATATATATATTTTTTTTCCCTAATCAACCTTACAGGTTTTCTACAGAAGAGAACATATAGAACAACAGAAAGGAAATTTTGCTAGACCCAGATGATAGCCAGAAAGCAGCAAACCACTGATGTCAGATGATCAAGACCAAAATATTTAGCTGTGTTTTACAGACAGCTGAGTAATCTTACGGCCCAAATCCTCTTTGTAACTATGTTTACAAAGGTATGATGATGGTAGTTAACAGTAATAAAAGAGTAATGAATATATAATGGTAATAATATTAATAAAATAGGAATAAATGTATAATAGTAATAGTAGTAAAATTCTGCACTACAAGGAATCTGTTCTGGGGCTGAGAAGAGCTTGTTCTTTCCCACCCAACTCTGTATATCCAGATGCCTAGGAGGCAGGATATGCAATTGCACAGGTGGGAGGCCTGACCTTCGGTGTGAATTCTCCCTGGCATCGGCCAGTTTGGAGAACAAACCGTAGATATAAAGTAGGAAGCCCTAGAAGTGGTAGCAATGTCGTGGAGATCAAGGGAGTGGAGCAAAGGAAAAGGCAAATCAAGTAGGTAGAAGGAAAATGTGGGATAGATTGAGAAGAAAAACAGCAAATAGTTTAGAGAATTGACAAAGCTTTAGGAACAGTAGTACTGGACAAAGCTTTAGATAATGACTTTGAATGTAATAGTTTTATTTTCCCCAATTGTCTAATATTTCTTCTGGATGGACAACAAGGCGCTGCTTTATTAAACCACAGAAGTGATTCAAGCTCTTATCTCGAGAAAGGGAAGAAAGCGGCAGAGGTCAGCAGCCGAACGCGTCTGAGCCAGGAAAGCACGAAGAAGCTCAGCACAGCAGGCAGGGAGGGAGGGATCTCTGCTGAGGTTGTTTCCAGGAAAGGCGCGTACCTGTCCCTGGAGGAAAGGGGAGCGGAGGAACTTCGGGGGCGAGCGACCCCCGGGGACCCCAGCCTTGCCCCGCCCCTCCGCGCGCGGGCTGCTGGCCCCGCCCACAGGGGCGGCCTTGCCCAATCCTAGGACGGAGCACGCTCCCGCCCCTCGCGCGCCGGCCAATCAGCGTGGGCGCAGCGCCGCGGGCCCGGGCC